>CM040239.1:177561044-178126194 GCA_022545495.1 Chrysanthemum lavandulifolium | reverse complement strand
AACTAAAGATATATATGTGTGTTTGTTCGAGTCAAATGCTTGTATCGAGTCATAATGGGTGTTTTCGAAATTTTTCCGATTCTAAAGATGTAAATTTTCTAGAAATTTTTCCGAAAATCATGAGACCGGTTTTTGTCGGGATAACGACGTCGAGATCGCAACATGACGGCGTCGGGAAGGAGTAAAACAATGGATCACTTTTCTCTCATTTTGAGCTACTCATAAATTTTGGAATTTTCCAAGTCTTAATTTTCGAGAAAATTACGTAAACATCCATTCCACAAGCATTATATCCTAGTTTAAATCGAGTCTTATATATATTATTACCGCGATTTCTGTGAAGGTTTCGTTTGTTTTCTTCAAGTGTGCGGTTTAATTTATCAAGAAGAAGTTACATAAGATTGGAAGGAGCTTTTCACGCATAAATTCTTCTTGGAAGGATTTAACCACTACTTCACACACGGATCCTACCGAGCTAATCAGGGAGTACTAGTTTCTTTCGTTTTAATTACCTTCCATTATCATAACTTTGATATTTTGGGAACATTGGGGACAATGTTCAGTTTAAGTGTAGGGAGGGAAAATAAAACGGGAACTTTGAAACTATGTTTATTCTTGAATATTTGCTTTGTCCAATTTTATTTGTGTAATAAACCATGAGAAAATGTCGGTTAGGGTAATTTTGGCACCAAATTTAAAATTTTTCATGACATATAGGAGTGGGCCATTAGTTTTAACAAAAGCGTCTCACGGATTGGAAGTTGCATGACTAGCACAAAAACCCTTTACCACTTAAATTCCACCCAAAATGTGAGGATTGCCCTTAGATTAGTAGGAATTAAAGCATTCATCTTTAATGCTTAGTGTGTGAACCGGTAGTTTAATAGATTCTAGAACTTGTTTTGTGATGCATTCCGAGATCGCTAGTAAGACTACACTTGTGTAGGTAGGAATAACTAAATGATAAGAGGCATTAGGATAACCCTTGTTTGATACCCGTAATTTAATTAGTTCTTCCACCTCAGTTGAGTAATTCCCCCACGCCCTTTGCGTTGTACTCATTCTTAGTACACGATACCCCTAGTTAACCCTACGAGCCTATCCTTTCGCATGGTTCTCGTGATGTTTCGCTTTTTACGGAATATCAATGAAGAGCATTGTTTACACCCCACCCCAAATATACACCCAAAACGCCTTAGCCTACCCAGCATGCACTCACTTTTAGTGCATTATTGTTATCACCCTAAACCCTTAGTTCAATTATCGGTTGCTTGCATGAGTTGCTAAGTCGAGTCATATCCTTTGTATACTGATTTGGGACGATTGGGATTCATGGGAAAAGTTAAAGTTTATGAAATGACTGGAAGGAACGTTAAATTCAAATTCCTTTGTTTGCGTAATAATGTACCCCAAGTGTTTTTATCTTTTCAATTCGGGTCAAATTAGTGTTAGAGTAATAAAAACTCAAGTGTAGGGGTGTGCCTATAAATCCCTATCATTTTGATGTTACCGTAGAGGATGGTAGAGTAAAGTGTATGAAAAAAATCAAAAAAGAGAAAAGAAAAGAAAAAATAGAGTGAAAAAAAAAAAACATACGGGCTACCATCCTACATCTATCTTTTAATTTATGTTTGTTTATTTCAGTTAGCTAGAGTCTAGAGTGTCGAGTCTTGGCTTAGCAACGCCATTCTTCGTATGCATTTAACATAGAGATTTTTGACTTACCACCACTAAATAGCCTGTCCCACCAAACCCTTTGGTTCCCTACTGTAAGCCTAACGTTATAACCCTTTGAAGACCTCTTTGATAGTCTTTCCTAGGTGCTTACGCCAAAGCGATGGATGTTTGATCTATTCTCAAGCCTATGGTAATCTATGTACTAGGACCGTTAATGAGTGTTTATCTTCCATTTCCAATTTGTTATATTTCATATACACACCGAGAGAGATGCGAGTATCCAAACACCCCATGTGAGGTGCTAGTATGTAATTTTCGTGCTTGTTATGACTTTTCGGGGCTTATATGTGTTGTGGACTGTTTTAAACCAATGCTTCATGACCACAACTTATAAATTAATTGGCTAAAGCACATTTGCTTGAGGACAAGCAAATACCAAGTGTAGGGATATTTGATAAGGTTTTAAAGGTACCTTTTGAGGGTCATTTAAGCCCTTATTCGATCACTTTTGTATCCGTTATTGCTTAATATCGTTCCTTTTCACTTTTTGGTCTCTTGAAGGCAAAATCTTTGGAATGACACTTATTTGGACGAAAAGGTGCGAATATACGAAGAAAATGGCCAAAGTCGAATCGAGACACTCAAAGTCATGAAAACATAAGGTGGACGTCACGACTTATCTGTGACGCCGTCGGAGGATTTTGTGACGGACGAAGCCAAAACTCCTATTTTCAAGTGGCGATGTCAAGTTATAAAACAGTGGCCGTCATGACTCGACGGCCTAGATGCAATCCAGACGGCGCCGGCGAAAAGGGCGTCACAAGCATAAGGTGACGCCGTCGCAAGTATAACGTGGCCAAGACGAAACCCTAATGGCGGCGACACGGCGGCGCCACAAAACAAAAAGGTGGCCGTCGCAGATGTAATCTTATATATAGAATCCGAATTTTTCAAGATTTGTGTGTAGTCTTTTGGAGTAAAACCTAAACTGAACCAAGGTCTGTCTTGTACATTATTTTAGGGTTCCAAATCCTATCTTACACCAAGATAAGTGTTTTACTTCATTAATACAATTATGTCTTTGATTATTTGTGTGTATGCTTGCATGTTCTCCATGTCCGGCTAATTTACTTGTGTGTTTGCTTAGGGAATATGAAACTTAATTATTGAATATTGATTGGTTGTCTCTTATCTTAGTCGATTAATGATCTAGTAAATGCGATAGGTCATTCGTTGTGTACTTAATGCTTGATTAAATCTTTGTGAACCTTATAATATAACTCCTTGAGTAGTTGTAAGCTAAACCATCCAAAGAGTGCCTTAGAGTAAGAGTTTATTATCCCTAGTGGGTTTTGTAGACGAGACCCTTTGGTAAGTTCAAAGAGTTAGGGAGAAACGCATACCCTACAACCTTAGACACACAACGCAAATAAGAATAAGGACGTGACAATTCAACCACCAATAGGAGATAATTAAGGAGTAGTAAAACCTAAGTAAACACATCTTTAAACTATCATACGAGCACACAATAATTAGACATAGACTACATACACCTTAGATTAGATAATTAGATAAGTAGAGTAATCGGTAGCAATACCAACCCCCCAAATCTAAACCCCAAGATTCGTACCTTTCCTTTCCTTAAAAATATAAAAGATAAAAATAATCTTCCTCAACCCCAACCTTAGCGTAGTAACTTCTCACTAGCATTCCTATTCCCTAGAGAGCGATATCAATACCGTGGCTTACCCTAATACTACACTACAACGATTAGGTTCACTGCCTAGGGTGTTGAAAAACTTGCTCGACGAAAAGGAAGTTCCTTTGACCCCGAACAACGCGTGTAGCGTTATCAGTTACCATCACAACCACGTATGTTTGATGTTTCGTCTTCACATTAAAGCAGACCCTTTAAATGCAGGTCTTTTTTCCATACAATATATGGACCTCCAACCACGAAAATGCATCTTGAAACCTGTTAATATATCCTCTGTGATAGACCCCGTAAATCCAGCCCAACTGCGTTATAAAGAAACTTTATTAGTATGAAACTATTAACGTGTAGGAAAGAAAAGTCACATAATTATCATGAAAATGATGGTTTTACCTCAAAACCCCATTTGGTTTTGTCTTCATAACCACAACTGATCACATGAATGGCTTCTTTCGGAAGTGAGGCCGGGCTTGAAGAAGGTGGAACTCCACCATCAACCATTAAGTTTGAAGTGACAAAGATAGCCGATTGTCCAAACTTCTTTTCAAAGTTCATTTGAGGCGCAAAAGTTCCTTATCATCGTCATATCACGATTAATGTAAACACATATATCATAAGAAATTGGTGGAATTCTAGTTAGTATTTGAAGGGTGAGATCGTCAAAATACCTTGGATGCTTTCTACATCTCCTCCCATTCCATGTTTCTCATACTTTGGGTTCTTCTTACGACGTCCAAAACAAGGGCAACAATCGCGACTTACCATTTTGGCCTCTTGGGACCCTTTGGTGGGTCGTAGCCATATAATGCTTGTCTTACGAATACACATCCTGTTCCGACATACACGGCCCTTGAATTCCATCTAGACCTTTCATGTTAATCGCCAAAGATGAAACATGCATCAAATGAGTACGGATATAGAATCATTTCTTGTTATTGAAATTTTGTGTATATTTCAAGTGCTCACATCAAAGAAGATTGTGTTTACATTGGCATATCGATCATGTTTGTCTATCGTCAAACCTTTGTGAAACCGAACATAGAGACCTTTCTCCCTATTTGAGGGTCCATTAAGAAACACATTGCTTCTCGTATGCCTTGCTATTGTTTGAGTAATGATTACAATCCAAGTTCAACATAAGCGGTGCATTTGTTAAAGCAATGAGACTCGACCTACAAATCAAAAGAAAAAAAAGATTCCATGAAAATCATATGCTCGTTACATTCTTTACGATATACTTTGACATGATGATTAACTAATGCAATTACGACATCAGAGGTGTCTCCTGCGAACAACTACTCATGAATTAATTCAAATAAATAAAAATATGTTTACATTTGTATTCACCACATCCACATTATCAAAATATCAAGCTTTTAAACAAAGGCGGGTTACAGATGACAAACAAATGATTATCATACAAACATAGCTTAATATTTACCTACAAAAGAAATAATAAGGGACCAAAACTTGAACTCGAGCACAAACATTGAGATCAAGTGAAATCTAGTCGGATAAACATACCTTTGATTAATGAGATTGAATGATATTGGTGTAGGGTTTTTCTAGGTTATGAAAATTTAATTCTATGTAATTGGTCTTTATAAATCAATGATTGGGTATTGACATTTTTTTGTAGAAATACATATCTCAAGAGTCTATTAATGCATTTTCTTCCCTGATTTCTAATGCTCAACACATTAGTAAGAGCTTGGCTCGCATAGTGAGGACCCTTTTTGAATTTTTTCTATGTCGGGGATGGTGTGAGATGACTTCATTCATGCTGGAGTATTGCAAGGCTGTGGATCATCAAATATGGCCTCACCAGCATCCACTTAGATAATTTGGCAGAGAAATATCATCAAAAGAATGTCTAACCATCTCTGTGTTATCATCAGAAGTATGTCTAACCATCTTTGTGTTGCTAAAAATATTATAGGTGGCAAAATGGGTGCTTGGGTAACAACTCAAAGCGTGTCTTTTTGGTACGCGTGGATACGTGTTTATTTGACCTGAATCACCTGTTGTCCGGCATCTTAAATTTCTTGTGAATAACATCTCAAATTTCTTGTGAATAATTAGTGTGTAATATAATTACAAAAATTATACCTAATAATCATCCAAAGTTACAATGACTTAAGTGTTCTGTTTAAATATTTAGTTTGGTCGCCTTTAAACCATTTTGACCCTTTTTTAAGGTAATCATCCTTATTTATGGCAAGTAAGTATGACAAAGAAATAAGCATTTAATAAACACGAAAAGTATTTGAAAAAATAACCAAAAGCAGTGTAGCTTACCTGCCCTTCGAGAGTGTGAGCCATTGTTTGGTGCACCACTGCGTCGTCTCTTGATGTTTGTAAATTCAGAAAATTCATGCACCCCTTCTCCTGTGACTGTACAGAGATAGGAACATTACTACACATGCTATCGCGTAAATACAGTTAACATACATAGCAATATCCAAAGAAAGTGGGACAACACATTACGCGAATTGGTGGTATTCAAAGCAGCCGAAGTAGTTCCCACGTTCCCATTAATAACGACACCACCCTCAAAGTCTAGAACTCTAACAGGAGGAACATATCGGTCACACACTTGTGGAAACAAAGTTGTACAAATGTCATAAGGAAATAAGTCCAGCAATAATCATACGAATAAATCAAAAGATAATGAATCAAAAAAGTCACCATGTCTTTGTCAGCGGGCATCAGCGTTTGAACAATGTTCATCTACAGTGAAACTGGAAGAAAAAGTTGAGTAAGAGCCGTATTTTGTGGGTATCTGAAGCACCGAGGAACTGACAATATGCTGGCAGCGAAATTCATCGGTAGGGGAACCATACAACCGTCTGTACCATGAATAAAGTGTAACCCCTTATCTATGTCAAAACTGAACTACACTTTCTGTTTTCCTTTATCTAAAACCAACTGCACATCTGATGGAGTACCAGTGTTTACACACAGCCGTTCTGGTATACCTGGTTCTCTTATTGTTATACCGCTAATAGGCCTTTGATAACTGTTTGGGCCTATATTACAACTGGCATCCTGTCTAGCTGAAACTTTTTCCTTTTCGTTGCCTTTTTATGGCCATACCGTCTATACATTCGATTGATTCAAGAAAAGGATCCTTAGCTCACAAAATGCCTCTTCTTTCAACAAAAATAATGTATATAGTGATCATTTATCTACTAATTCAAAATTGCATACCTAAACATGAGGTTTATTACAACTTAAAACACCGGAATCACATTTAAACACTATCTTCGACAGGTCATTATAGTACAACTAATTATGTGATTCTGATTATTCAATATCAGATAATGATTTTCAGGATGCAACCCTTTAAACCCTAGGATATTCTAATCCTACCAATACAATTTGTTTTCACTAACTTAAAAAAAGATAGTCCTATTTATAATGGTCAATATTATCACGAAATATAATTAGCAAACAGAGAAACACATAATTTACTCTAAAGAATACCTTGCATTGGATCACTTGGGTTCATAAGTCATGTATTAGTTGAAGCTACAATGACGGATCTCGAATATTTAATCTGAAACAAATAAAATGTATTCTCTTTCGGAACACGGGTTTTTAGCAGCCACACCACTTGTTGAAACACGGGTTTTTAGCATTTCAAAAACACTATGGATTTTGACTGCAGTGGCACAAAATGCAGTATATTCAGATGGCTTTCAATTGGTTGGTTTTGATAAATGAACTTCTAAAAGGGCTGTTTGGGAATGCTTATTATGTGTCCATTTGTTATCTTTCTCAAAGGTGAACCACCTCCAATGGAGGCATAAGCTTCTTTACTTTTCCAATCCAGCTCTAGATACGGTGTTTCACGATTGAGAACATTATTAGGATAAATGTAAAAAAATAAATGGGTGAGAATATTGTTTGGGCCCAGCTAGAAAGTGACATTAAGCAATGTCCACACGGAATCCATACAATGATTAAAGCTAACATTTGTTTCAATAACAAAAAATTACTACATCATAATAGCCTAAATGATACAAAATTGTATACTCAAAAAAGTTCCTACAATAACACAAAATCCATAAGCATGAAATTGAGGTAAAGTTCATTTATCCATATTATACAAAATAAGTCACAAAATACACCACGTAGATGTGTGCTTTCTTATCGTCACCATTCTCAGCGAGAGCATTATCCTCATTGCTGAACCTATTGAATCGCAGAGATTGGCAATGGGTCAAAATGGCTTCGGATAAATGAACCATTTTCAATAAATGTGAGGTTAAGATGCATTGGGTTGGGTTGGGTTGGGGCGGCTATCACATGTATAAGTAAAATTGCCACCTCCACATGCAAGATATAATATAAATCGAATTAAATTTTACTGTCACATGTAATCCTCCTAAAGCTCATGACCACTCATGGTATACCGCCTCATTCTTAGAACTCTTCTTGTTGAGACACCGAATTAAATTTTGTCCTAGCATTATTATGATACAACATTAGCGATGATAACGGTCCCTATAGCAATCAATCGGTAAATATCAATAATAGGAAGCATGTCTATATTTATTTTTAATTTTTTGAGACCATAATTAAAGATTGGCTTGGCAATCCGACATTCTAATTATTGTCCACTTAGTAATGCAATACCAGAGGGAGGACTGACTGCTGCATAATCTTCTGCTATTGCATTACTTGGGTTGTAAAAAGACATTCTGTTTGGAACTGTTTCTCACCACCTGCGGCCCCACCATCTCTAAGGCACTTCACAGCTACACAAGTCCCATCTTGAAGTTTCCCTTTATAGACATGCTCATAACCACCTTTACCTAATAGGTTCTTGTTACTAAAGTTGTGTGTTGCAATTTGAAGTTCCCTGAACTGGAACTTCCTTAGATTTCCTAGTGAAACTTCCTCATGATGCCTATATGCATTGTTTCAGTTAAGAATCGCAATAATATTAGTAAAACTAAAAACAAATTCCTTGGAATTGGAAGAAAAGAAACCAACCTTTGACATTGAAGAAGGGTTCTTGATTATATCTTCGTCTCCACCAAATTATCGCGAGTCCAAAGATGAGTAAAGATATGCATCCAAGGCTTGTACTAATAGAAAGTGCAACTTTGTGACCTTTTGATTTTGGCAAAATAGTAGCATCTTCAAAAAGGATATAGGAAATAAAATAGGAGATTATTGTAAATTCTGAGAAATATCAATGAATATTATGCTAAATTAGAAAGAAAATTTGCATACTATTATTACCTTGAGTAGTGTTTACTGTCATAGACATGGGCATAAGCGTCATTCCATGGCATTGTTGCTCAGACCCTGTTTGGCATATTAGAGGGTTCCTAACAATGCTTCATTTGAAAGATATAGATTGATATACAAGCTGTAGATATACATTCATGTGCACGCACACGTAAAATATAGGGAAGGACGGAGAGCTTACCTGAAGGTCTTAGAAGCAAACCTGGGAACTGGCCCACTCAAGTTATTGAATGATAAGTCGCTGCAATGAAATCAAAGTCCTTTAGGATCAGTTCATTCTTATTATCTCATTATCTGTTTCACAGTTTCAAGTGTTTGGATCAAGTAATTTTGATTCTTATTATGAAAGTTGTTGCAACAAGAATGATTATCTAGACAGTGGACCTACACAACCTCATATTACCGCAACAAATTGTACTTAAAAAAGAAGTTGCTTTTCCAATCATGACGCATAAGCTCGTGCAGATCTACCTAGTAGGCCCTACATGACCTTAAGATTGACGTGTCTCTCAACACATAGTAGGTATATCTAGTGTGTCCTACATGACCAAAATAATATCATGTGAAACGGCACTTGATCCTAACAGAACTTTGAACTTAAGAATGCACATGACCAAAAGAAGTCAATATCATCATAGTAAAATGGTACTTTAAGGATATGTTTCCTTGCAATCAACCCTTTTAGGTTAGGTCTACCTAATGTCCTAAAATCGTACGCGTGTTTATCATTATGCAATATTTAAGCTCTACTGTATCACAAATTCACAGTGTGTATACTATCTTTGAATGCTTGTATCATTATGCGATATTTAAACTCTTTGAATAGTGATGCTCATGTTAATCAAGAGTTAGACTTAAAAAATAGGTTTTACACTTACACTGAAATAAGTATGCAAAGCAGTGGTAAACGAAAATGGTTTTTTTCAGGAATAGAAGAATTAATCTGGAGTTTCATCCCGTTTTTCCCGTTGCCCCTGCCCTCTTCCACTTGGCAAGCTGACGTTTTTGACCTGCCCACACGCTTGTATGGATAACCTGTAATATAACATTTTATTAGACGTATAAATCAAATTAATCTGAAAGATGTATGCCCATTGCTGAATGTTACAAAAAAGAAAAACCTTCAAAAAGAGTTGTCATGTACAGGGATTGAAAATGAATATAGCACCATTGATCGGCTTTGTTGTAAGATTTTCTTCAAATGTCTTGTGAATGGTCACACGGTACACCTTTGTATCATCAACAAATCATATCATCTGATTGCTGAAAATTTCTCCGTAGTTCTGAGACCACAGGTAAGGTTCAGTTGGCTTAGAAGAATAGAATTGCAACCCTTTCCGTATGCACTCCCTCAAAATATATAGAGCTGGATTTGACTGCAGAGAAAAGAAATAATAAAATCCGAACCATAAACAAACTACTAAATACCAGACCAACCAAAATATAGAAATGAGAAGATTGTCCAATACCTTCATGATTTTGTTCTTAGCCTGGGCAAGCATCAATTTTGACCCTAGGAACCAATTACAGAAAGCGCAGTTTTACCAAAAAATTTATATAACATACCTATGCATTCATATTAGTTCCATCCATGTAAACATGACCTCTGTTGTCATGAATAATTCTGCATATCTCGCCAATACCCTCTTCATAAACTCAATGAATAATTTTCTAATAAAGAGTAAGGTAACAAAATAAAGTAGCCCGTGTATACCCGTTTCTTTTCGGCCTAAATTCTCTCTTCTTCAATCTTCATTTCCCTGGTAGAAGAGGCCACTAATAGTGTGATCATGGATCTTTACCTGTATTGAATTGGCAAACTCATTGATAATGTCAGGTATTGCTGCACGTAGTTGATTCAGTCGGGTTACGAATTGTTGATACTCCTGTTGCAAAATTGGCACCATGGCGATAGTCAGTGTTGATCGTGTCCAGGTATGCACTCACGTAAGGTAGCCCGATGTACTCCACTTTAACAAAACCAAAAAATTCACTTAAATCAGATTTTATGCTACATTTGATTTGAATTTCCTATATCTAATGAGTTTGATAAACATAGCTCATACATATATAAGGGTATGCCAATGAAGTTAAGGTTATTGTTAACATACGGTATACTTATGCAGTGATGGACAAAAGTTAGTGCGTTTCATCAAGTTTAAACATTGGTGGTAACTTAAAATTTTTGGACAAGGTGCATTTTAGAAAGAAAAACAGGATATCTAACTAAATTTTGCATTATGTGTGAAAATGCATTTGGTTCACGAGGAACCCTTAGATCCGCTTTTAATCTTACGCAAATTCCAACTTTAAGAACATAGTTATGTTTCTCGAAAACCCATAGTTAAATACACCTCCTAATAAACTTATAGTAGTAGATGCATCTCCTATTAATCATTTAGTCATACCTCTTATAAGTCATACTCCTGAATCCTAATACTACTTAGATTACGAAATTTAATTTAGAATAACGAAAAAAAGTAAACGTTATATAAGTGTAGTAGTGATACCAAGGAATTCAAACAGAAGTCGACCATCACTAAGCCTCTGATGTGCCCGGTTGGTGCAAGTTTTAAATTTATGAAAGGTGAATTACCAATATTACCAATAACACATACGAGCAAGTATACTCGTCCGTTATAGCAAGATTATGAAGGTAAGTCGGGATCGTTCGCAGGGATTTGAGTGAATCTAAGCACAAGTTTGAATTAACGGAGTCTATCCAAAACATATAACAAAGCAAATAGGTATAATGCAATTCAGATGATTAAAAACTACACTTACTTAAACTAGTTTCATATCATAGATTAATGTGATTGTGTTAACTACTTAACATGTTGGTTATGATAATTAGTTGGTGGACTAATCTATTGTTCTTACAAGTCAAACTTTGATCAAGAGTTTAGTTTATAAAAACAAGCATTAAGTTTAACCAATCAATTCAATATCAATTCAAGTTTCATAAGTCTATTTTCATAAACTTAAACACAAAAACATCCACTTGTTCATCAAATTGCTTAAGAAATGGTCAATACAAAAGGTAACCGATCATAGACAAAAGGCTACAATTGATTCTCAACAACTAATCTTACGACCATTTAGATGTTTCCAACCAATCCAATTTGATAATCAAAAAGCGTTTCTATTACAACCACACCTTAGTTCCTTTGTATAATCAAGAATAATTCTGTAAAAACAATCATCCATAGACAAAATGATTATGACTAGTTGAATAACACGAAGTTCTTTCGACCCCAACGATTATTACCAATTAGCCAAACTTGATTAACAAATGTCACTATGAAACTTTAGCACAATTGGATCTTAGAATTAACTTGAAATTGAATTAAAACATGTTAACACAATCGCATACTAATCATATGATAATCAACATCATTTAAGCAAGTGTATAAAGAAACTAGCCACTCATAGTAAACATGAACATAAACTCATAACTTTGATCATTAGAAAACATGATTAAAAGTCTTACAATGCTTGGAATAAGATTACAAATGATGAAGTAATGATTCCCAAAGGATCGTGGTGGACTTCTTAGTGTTTTGGCCTCCAAAGGTGGAACTTCGAACTCCAAACTCTCTCGGATTTCTAAGGACGAATTTTAAGAGGTTAAGGCTTGGTTTGATGAGTAGAGAGCTTTGTAATTGAGGTGTGTCTCATATGCTCACAATTAGCCTCTATTTATACTATTTCCAAGGCCTAGGGTGTTAAATGCTTAACTTGGCTTCCAAGGAGTAAGGAAGGACTAGAATACACCAAGAGAAGGACCTAGAATCGTTTGGATGCAAAGGGGAAGCTTAGTGATGAAGATTTGACAACTGCAGCTTCTCCAACCGGATCGGTCATACGACCAACCGATCCGGTGGTCTTCAATAATAACACGCCGACCGATCCGGTTGCGGGTTGCGACCGATCGGTTGGCTTATGGCAAAATACTAATTCCGACCAAATTCCAACCGATTCGGTGAAGGTGTAACCGGATCCGTTGGATCTTCGAGATATAAAACTTGATCTTTTCTCTTCACTGCCTTGTAGAACTTGGTTCTTCAATCACTAAGGTCTTCAAAGGTACTTGAGATTTAGCTTTATTGAGACGGAATCTTCGATTAGTGCATATTTCCACATTTTCCTCCATTTCACGCACTTGGTTATAAATACTAGACAAACATCTCTAGATACGATTAAGTACTAAAATCATAAATATAACCAAATAATGATATAAAAGTACACACAACGCTTACTAAAACATGCACAATCTGAGTGTTATCAAATTCCCCACACTTAAACTTTGCTTGCCCTCAAGCAAATCTAGGAAAAACATCCACGGTACGGATCGTGATTATGAAAAATGTGATGCAAATCAACCAAGTATAAATACGAGAGAAGATTCATCAATTATGCTTATAAAGGTGAAACATCAAGATGTTTGACAATATCCAATGATTTTCTTGCATGATTAACATTTCAAAACACCTCACTTAAAAGTAATGGAATATAATTCACTCAATCACTCATTCTTTAGTGGAGTAACAAGATAAATCACACTCATTGCTCACCATGATTAGATTATTACCATAAGCTTGTATAAGAAACAAAACTCCACCGACGTGGCGTGAGCACCAAGTAAAAAATCTAAAGAGGGCTTTTATTGGGTTATAATGATAGGCTTGGGTTAAGGGTATGGATAAGGCATGGAATGTTAATGAAATTGGTGTTAAAATAAAAATGAAATCAAGTCTAATTCCGTGTTGCTAGCTACCAAACAATCCACGAACCAAATAAACGATTATAGCTTTGCTTTCTTCTTTTCCACTTTCCACAGCTTTTTGCTTTGCCATGATAATTATTCTTCGATCATAGCACATTGGCTATTATTTCCATACTTTCAACACAATTTATTTTTTTTTTTTTTTAAACTCATATGGCTCAATCAATCAATCACATAGGATGTGGTACTCATAATCATTTGAACAATCTTCATTTTCCAGCGACTAGCAACTAACTCGTTAGACATTGATATGGGATAGGCTAAGGTTTAAAGTGTAAAATCTTTTGTATTTTCGGGTGAAGCAAAATGAAAGTGGATGGCTCGAAGGTGTAACTAGGGTATCTAGTGCTAAAATGAGCACTACAAATGGGTCCATGTGGGTGGTTAACTAACCAATGAGGCTAGCTAATATAACATTAGATGTAAAATGGAAGGCCATTTGGGTTAAATCCTAAGTGCCTCTTTATCACACGAATTCACTTATATCGCACGAGTGCAATCTCACATGGTCTAGTAATGATTTACAAGCACAAGTTCTAGAATAAATAAAATCATCTAAGACACTCAAAGCAAAAGATCCAAGCATAAAAGATGTATGCTAATAAGAATTAGGCTTAAATCCTCACAATTTAGTGGAAAGGGTATAATATGTGCTAGCAAATGTCATCGATCCGTAATGGATTGCAATAGTAATCGAACACATCTCGAAATTTCAAATATTACCAATTTTACGGTGGAATGATCCAGCTTATTCTAATAGATAATCCTACAAGTGTGAAAACAACTAGATCACAAGGCAAACAAAATTTTAAATTTAAGCATGAAACTCTAATTTTCCTATTCACCCCCCACACTTAAGTTAGACATTGTCCTCAATGAAAAACAAACTTCAAAGTATAGAAATAGGGAAAATAGAAATGAAACCAGATATGTCAATGAGTTTATCGACTTAAAATCTTCTTCATTCCGGCGTCCACTAGAGAAATCATTACCACACACAATCTTATAAACAAAAAAAGGTTTTATTAAAAGTGGCACCCCACACTTAAGTTTAACCAAGGTAAAACTTTGGGGAGTGATCACTGAAAATCAAATCAAACACACGGGTTGCCTCCCGAGAAGCGCTTGTTTTATTAATGAGTCATCACCGACTCGATTCTTCCCGATTTATTCATTGCAAGTGGACTTTGAACATTTTGTAGAGTTTGAGGATGTACATGAATTCTTCACCAAGATCTTCAATATCATCCCAGATTTAATTCAAAGAGCTTGGTTTCCATGGAGCAGTTTGTGGAATTCTTCCAGAAATGGTGCTACAAAGGTGATAGTTTCAATTCATTCTCATGGTGTTTCGAGGACACCGTCATGAGCTGAAACTTCATTCGTTTGCTCCTTGTCATAGTATAACTTGATTCGTGTCCATTAACAATGAAACTTCCACCTTGTTTGTCATAGAGTTCGACATACCCGGATGGATATCCATGTTTAACGACATAAGGTCCAAACCATTTTGGTTGTAACTTAGAGCTTTAATTTGAATTTCATGTTAAAAGCGTAACTTTATCTCCGGCTTTGAATTCTTTTCGAATTGTAGCTTTTATCATGATAAGCTTTTGTTCGCTTTATCTGACCTCGAGTTTTCATAAGCTTGGAGTCTTAATTCATCGAGTTCGTGCAATTGCGTAAATCTTTTCTCCAAACTATTTTGAGATCGGTGTTACATTGTCCGAGCGTGATAAGCACGATGTTCAACTTCGAACGGCAAATGACAAGTCTTCCCATACAGAGTCTCGTAAGGAGTTGTACCAATTGGTGTTTTATAAGCCGTCGCACGAAATGCCCATGAGCATCATCAAGTTTTCTTGCCCATAAAGATGGATTGTCTTTGTTGCTTTTTCCGAGATTCTTTTGAGAGCTCTGTTGGTATTTTCGACTTGACCACTAGTTTGTGGATGATAAGCGATCGCAAATCGATGATGAACTCCATATCTTTCATGGTTTTTCCATTTGTTGATTGCGAAATGAGTTCCACGATCGCTATGAGTGCTTTGGGAATTCGTAACGAGCTAAAAGCTTTTTGAGAAAATTAACGACGACACGAGCATCGTTTGTCAGTAAAGCTTCGCCACACGCCCATTTGGACACGTAATCTATCGCAACCGAATGTATTGAATTTGTGGGATTTAGGAAAGGTCCCATGAAATCTATTCCCAAATATCGAATATTCCACACATGAATGCTTTTAATGGCATTTCATCCCTTCGAGAGAGATTGGTGGTTCTTTGACAAGCGTCACGCTTTGAACAAGTGTATGTGCTTCTTTGAATATTGTTGGCCAATAGAATCCAAAGATCAAAAACTTTCTTAGTGTAGTGGAAGGACCATAATGTCCCCAGTTGGGCCATGGTGACATTCGTCAAGAATTTTCTGAGTTTCGGAACCAAAAATACATCTTGGATCATCCCATGGGACACATTTTGAAAAGATATGGCTCTTCCCAAAAGTAGTATTTGAGTTCAAAAGAATTTGCTTCTTTGAGCATGAGTTAGTTCTTTTCTCGAGAATTCCTCCATGAGGTAGTTTGCAAAGTCGACAAACCAAGGATCGTCCTTTTCGTCGATGGTCATGAGAGTTTCATCGGAAAATAATCATCGATTTCTTCTTCTTTCAACTCCTCAAGATTAGGATTTTCGAGACGAGATAAGTGATCGTGAGAAGATTCTCTGCTCCTTTCTTGTCTTTGATTTCGATGTCAAATTCTGAGTAACAAAATCCATCGAATAAGACGTGGTTTAGCGTCTTGCTTGGTGAACAGATATTTGAGTGTCGAATGATCGGTAAAAACGATCGCTTTTGAGAGCACAAGATATGATCCGAATTTGTCAAAGGCAAAACTACGACCAAGAATTCTTTTCGGTGACGGTATAATTTTCTTTGGGCACTATTCGATGTCTTCTTGGCAAAATATATAGGCGAAAGTGTTTTCCTTCGCGTTGTCCTAAGACAGCCCCACAACAAAATCGCTTGCGTCGCACATAAGTTCGAAGGGTAGTGACCAATTAGGTGAAACCATGATCGAGCACTAGTAAGTTGAGATTTGATGATTCAAAGCTTTTATGCAATCAAGATCAAGTCAAAGATAGATTCTTTCTCAAGAAGTTTTGTCATCGGACGAGATATTTTGGAAAATCTTTGATGAATCCACAGTAAAACCAAAGATGTCCTAAAAACTCCTAACGGCTTTGACGTTGGTTGGTGGTGGAAGTTTTGAGATGACATCGACCTTTGCTTTGTCGACTTCCATTCCGCACTAGAGATTTTGTGCAAGCACAATTCCTTCCTGTTACCATAAAGTGGCATTTCTCGATTGAGAACAAGATGTGCGACTTTGCATCTTCGAGCATTTTATCGAGATTAGAAAGGCAAGCTTGAATGAATCTCCAAAGATCGAAAAATCATCCATGAAAACTTCCATGGAGGTTTCTAGCATGTCTTGAATATGGCGATCATACACCTCGAAAAGTCGCGGTGCATTACAAAGACCAAAAGGCATACGCGGATATGCGAGGTTCCAAAGGACACGTAAAGTGGTCTTTTCTTGATCGTTAGGATCGATGGGAATTTGGAAATATCACGAAAATCCGTCGAGGAAACAAAAGAATTTATTTCCGCTAGTCTTTCAAGCATTTGATCCATGAATGGGAGCGGAAAGTGATCCTTTCTTGTGGCTTTGTTTAACTTACGATAGTCAATACAAACACACCAACCGGTGATGCTTCGGTTGGAACTAGCTCATTTCGCTCATTAGTTACAACCGTCATTCCTCCTTTCTTAGGAACACAATGAGAATGTGGCTTACCCAAGGGCTATCCTCAATTGGGTAAATGATTCCAAGATCGAGAAGTTTAATGATTTCCTTTTAACAACTTCTTTCATGTTGGGATTGAGTCTACGTTGACGTTCTACCACAGGTTTAATCCTTCTTGAAATTGATTTTGTGTTTGCAAAAATTAGGACTAATTCACGGGATATCGGATGTTTTCCAAGCAAAAGCTTGTTTGTGATTTTGAGTACTAAACTAAAATTTCTTTCTCATCATCCTCGAGTAATGAAGATATGACTACTAGAAGGAGTTTTTCTCCGATAAGCATATTCAAGATGATTAGGAGAGGTTTGAGTTCGAGATCCGTGGGTGGTTCTTGATAGAGGTTTTTATTCGCATCTTGTCATTGAAAGTGATTTCCTCAAAATTTTCTTCCTCTTCCTCTATTTCTTCTTCTTCCGAGTTATCTCCTTGAATTCTACTTTCATGAAATCATCAAACTCTTTGTCGAATCTGTTTCATTGATTTTTGAAGTAGTCATGAATGGATCGGATTCGTTCAAGAATGCATCTAATTCCTCATCGGTGACTTAAATCTATAACATCGACGTTAAAACAAGTGTCATTTGGAATGTGGGTAGCGCATTGCTTTATCGATAAGAAAAGTGATTCGATCTTCCCCAACCCAAGGTTGAGTTCTTTTCCTTTAACTTTGATGATTGCGTCGGCGGTATTTAGAAAGGTCTTCCTAAAATGAGTGGGACTTTACTATCTTCTTCCATTTCCAAGATTACAAAGTCCACGGGAAAAATGAATTTACCGACTTGAACAAGCATATTCTCAAAGAATTCCACGTGATATTGATAGGAATGATTTGCCAATCGGATGCTCATTTTGTTGGTTTCAGTCGTTGTTGCACAACTTGGAGTAGAGTGAATAAGGCATCAAATTGATGCTTGCGCCAAGATCGGCTAAAGCATCACATTTAACGTTATTCCCGAAAGTACATGGAATCAGGAAGCTCCCGGGATCTCCGAGTTTTGGTGGAATTTTGTTTTGAACTATGGCTGAGCATTCTTCATTAAGAAAAGTTGCTGATATTTGCTCAAGCTTGCTTTTGTTATTAAGAAGTTCTTTCAAAAATTTCCCATAATTGGGCATTCCGGCGATAACATCAACGAGAGGAACATTGAGTCTAACCTCTTTGATTATTTCGATAAACTTCTTATAACGCTCTTCCATCTTCTCTTTCTTTAGGCGTTGAGGATAAGGAATTTTTGGTGTATACACCTTGACGGGTGGAATGTCTTTCTTTTTGGTGGTTTGAGTTTTGTTTGGTTCTTCGTTTTCATCCTCACTATCAGCGGTGATAGGAGTATTAGGATTAGATGGTGGATCGCACGAGACCACTTCTTGTAAAAACAAACATTGATATGTTCATTTCTTGTTTGGGGTGGACAGACGTCTTATCATTTGATGGTTTTGGATTGGATTGAGTGTTACTTGGCAACGAACCGGATGGTCTCGAGGAATGTTGGTCGAAGTCCGCAAGCTTGTTTTCAAGATCTTGGATAGATGCTTGATGATTTTTCCATCCTTGCTCAACTTTGGCTTTGAGATTGAAAATTGATTTTGATAAAATCATTTGCGGATTTTGACCGACCACGAATTCTCTCATGGTTTTTGAATTCGGTTTCTTACATCTTTTGTCGAACTTTGGTGTGGTGGATCGTCGGTTCGTGGTTGAGAATCACGGTTGTCATCCCTTGGTCGGCGATCTTGCCAATTTCGCAATTTCGACCGTAATAATTACTACGATATCTTCCTCCACGGTATCCTCCTTGAGCGTAATTTGCTTCTCCTTCTTCGGTCCACCCATAGGTTTATCGTCGCACTTTCGGACGATGGGTGATTTCTCCACAATTGTTGCATCCGTCTCGCATGTCTTTCATTTCATCTTTGATATCTTTGTATTGCGAGTCGATTTTTGAGGTTAACGCTTCCATTTTCTCCAAGAGTTTTGAGGTATCGGTGTTTTCGACAAAAGCAACGGTTTTTCGGAGAGGTTTGGTTTTTGAATCTTTGGACCAATCAAGTTTGAGAAGTACTCGATCTTCGAGCAATTGATGTGCATCATTGGGAGTTTTATAGAGAAAAATTCCTCCAGCATCAAGGATGCCTTGAGAGATTTCATCTAGTCCATGGTAAAAGATTTGGATAATGGTTCCTTTTGATAATCCATGTCCATGACAACTACGGCAAATCTTTCATTCAAGCCAAGCTTGACTAGTGATTCGTTTGGGTTTTGGTTGAAAGACGAATTTCCCCATTAATCGATCAAACATGGCGGTGGAAAGAATCGGCTCACAAAAGCTTGCCTCATCTCCTCCCAAGTATTGATGATTCACGGGTTAATTCATTGTACCATACTTTAGCATCTCCGCGAGTGATGATGGGAAAAGTTTGAGTTTGATGGCATTGACATCGGTGTCGCCATAACGGAACATGCCGCAAATTTCGATGAATTCGACAATGTGCTTATGCGGATCGGCCAGCGCACGGCCATCGAATTGTCGGTCTTTGATCATAGAAAGGTGATGTCCCTTCACGGTGAAGTTGTCACCAAGATTAATAGCAACAATAGCACTTCCGGAGTTGGTGCTACGGTTCGGTTGGTTCCCCATGGGTTGATCGTCCGCCATGGGAAAAGGTAAATTGGTGAAAGGATTGTAAACAACTTTGGCTTCAATGAGGTTATCAAATGGTGGGTTTGGTACTCTTGGTACACGGTTTTCCAATGGTATGAAACGTGTTCTTCTTCTTGAATCAAACGTCCGGGTTGGTAAGAGGTGTAATTGGTTCTATTCCGTTGCTCGAGTGTTCATACAATGACCTAGAGAATCCAGCAATATCTAAACACACGGACAAACAACGAAAACAGCTTTATATGGAGCAGAGAAGGTAACCGGATCGGTTGCGGGATGCGACCGATCGGTCGACTGATGAATGATGGATAAACACGTAACCGATTCGGTTGAGTGACAACCGGATCCGGTTAAGGTTTCTCGTGAAAAAAATTTTTTTAAAAAATCGGTGAGGAAATTCAAAACTTGTTGAAACACAATCAAATCCCGGCGGCCGCGCTAAAAACTTGATGTGCCCGTTTGGTGCAAGTTTTAAATTTATAAAGGTGAATTACCAATATTACCAATAACACATACGAGCAAGTATACTCGTCGTTATAGCAAGATTATGAAGGTAAGTCGGGATCGTCATAGGATTTGAGTGAATCTAAGCACAAGTTTGAATTAACGGAGTCTATCCAAAACATATAACAAAGCAAATAGGTATAATGCAATTCAGATGATTAAAAACTACACTTGCTTAAACTAGTTTCATATCATAGATTAATGTGATTGTGTTAACTACTTAACATGTTGGTTATGATAATTAGTTGGTGGACTAATCTATTGTTCTTACAAGTCAAACTTTGATCAAGAGTTTAGTTTATAAAAACAAGCATTAAGTTTAACCAATCAATTCAAGATCAATTCAAGTTTCATAAGTCTATTTTCATAAACTTAAACACAAAAACATCCACTTGTTCATCAAATTGCTTAAGAAATGGTCAATACAAAAGGTAACCGATCATAGACAAAAGGCTACAATTGATTCTCAACAACTAATCTTACGACCATTTAGATGTTTCCAACCAATCCAATTTGATAATCAAAAGCGTTTCTATTACAACCACACCTTAGTTCCTTTGTATAATCAAGAATAATGGGTAAAACAATCATCCATAGACAAAATGATTATGACTAGTTGAATAACACGAAGTTCTTTCGACCCCAATGATTATTACCAATTAGCCAAACTTGATTAACAAATGTCACTATGAAACTTTAGCACAATTGGATCTTAGAATTAACTTGAAATTGAATTAAAACATGTTAACACAATCGCATACTAATCATATGATAATCAACATCATTTAAGCAAGTGTAAAGAAACTAGCCACTTATAGTAAACATGAACATAAACTCATAACTTTGATCATTAGAAAACATGATTAAAAGTCTTACAATGCTTGGAATAAGATTACAAATGATGAAGTAATGATTCCCAAAGGATCGTGGTGGACTTCTTAGTGTTTTGGCCTCCAAAGGTGGAACTTCTGGAACTCCAAACTTCTCTGGATTTCTAAGGACGAATTTTAAGAGGTTAAGGCTTGGTTTGATGAGTAGAGAGCTTTGTAATTGAGGTGTGTCTCATATGCTCACAATTAGCCTCTATTTATACTATTTCCAAGGCCTAGGGTGTTAAATGCTTAACTTGGCCTCTAAGGAGTAAGGAAGGGACTAGAATACACCAGAGAAGGACCTAGAATCGTTTGGATGCAAAGGGAAGCTTAGTGATGAAGATTTGACAAGCTGCAGCTTCTCCAACCGGATCGGTCATACGACCAACCAATCCTACCGGTCTTCAATAATAAACGCCGACCGATCCGGTTGCGGGTTGCACCGATCGGTTGGCTTATGGCAAAAATACTAATTCGACCAAATTCCAACCGATTCGGTGAAGGTGTAACCGGATCGGTTGGATCTCTCGAGATATAAAACTTGATCTTTCTCTTCACTGCCTTGTAGAACTTGGTTCTTCAATCACTAAGGTCTTCAAAGGTACTTGAGATTTAGCTTTATCGAGACGGAATCTTGATTAACGCATATTTCCACATTTTCCTCCATTTCCATGCACTTGGTTATAAATACTAGACAAACATCTCTAGATACGATTAAGTACTAAAATCACGCAAATATAACCAAATAACAGATATAAAAGTACACACAACGCTTACTAAAAACATGCACAATCTGAGTGTTATCAGCCTCCCAACGAGATTCTTAAAATATGTCATACCATAAGATGACTTAACTGGCTCGAATGCCGGAGACATCCCTCCGGTATCTGAATTCATCTCATATTTATTTTCTGTATTGCAGACACACTAAAAGTTTCAGCTATAAAATATTTTAAAGGTGGATGCAAAAAATACTCATTTTGACCCGTTTCCGACCGCCCATTGCCATAATTGGGATATCTACGATAGATGAATCTTTGTATTGATTGACCAAGAAGTGAGGAAGATGGGTACATGTTTGTTCCCATTCCAAGCCTGCAACCCGTTTCCTTGCCGATAGCTAGCCATCTTGACATTGACTCCAAGGTATAGTGCATGTCGAATGGTCAGTATCCTTAAGAGGAATACATGCCAATCTGGAAGAAAAAAGGAACAATATTTAGAATTATGGGTTAATGCATATTGTTGGTGCTAGTTTCACTGACATGTGAGTATCTTATCTCGAACATCTGCCCTTGAATAAAGCTCTTTATAAGCAATGAAATTAAAATGGTGCTTAGGAAATCCTGGTATTGTTCTTTCAATGTAAAAAAGAATATTATGGTGCATGTGACAAAAAATAAAGAACCCATTAAGCTGAAAATACAGTTTATGCATGAGAATAACAAAGCTTAATAAAAACAAATACCTTAATTTTGATACGTTATCAAAGCTCCAAGAACAGAACTTAGATGTTATACTTACAACCTGCACAAAAACACATTAAAAATCCTTGAAACCCTAAGATCATGATGGAGTTTTCTTATCTGCATAAATGTAAAAACAAAAAATTCTTTGTGGAAAAGAATAATATTAGGGTTTTGATTTTTTTTAAATGATATAATGAACGAATATATTGTGCATAATATGGATTAGCAAAAATCATTAATTGAGAGGTTTATAGATTTGATGTTGCAAAATATAAAACAAAAAAGATGTTGGTCTAGTGGTTATCAAATATCTTAAGGGGATATGATCTTCGATGCTAGAAGACTTCTTTGCATGAAGCGCTGGCCTTTTTTACTCAGAGCCATTATACCTCCGCTATAAATGATCTTGTATACCCCAATTCAAATATGGAAGCAAATATGAGGAGGTTTTGGTAAAAAAGCTTTGCGGAGGATCATATCCCCATATCTTAATATTACAAACCACCCAAGGTTCAATCCTCACAAATGAAATTTTTTTATTAATTAATTCCGGATTTAAATTCCTTTAATCATTACTTAGGTGGCTAATGATGACATGGAAATATGACATGGCATTATGGGATGCCAAGTGACATTATGACGTGGCATGCCTCCTCTTATATATAATGTATAGCGTGGCATGCCTCCTCTTATATATAATGTATAGATATATATATATAGGGAAGGGTTATTTTCATAATAAAAAAAAATGCGAGAATCATGTAACCAAAGATCAACCAATCGATTTTTCTTATATTAATTTTTATTATTTAATTCAAAAGGGTATAATGATAAAATTGCTTTTTTTTATATTTTGTTTTTTTTTACAAAAAACGTTTTTTTAGCTCCTGTAATTCTAGGATTTTTTATTTTTTATTTTTTTTATTATTTTTTATTTTTTTAACATTGTGTGCACATTTTTTTTAAACATTGTGTGCACATGTGTTTTGGATTATATGATAATTGTATATTCCGTTTTTGCATAGGTATTTTGTATTTGCACATGTATCTTTAAAAAATATTACATAAGTATGTATACAAACAACAAAACTTTATTAATACATTTATGCAATTTTATACAAACAAGAAAACTTTATTAAAAACTACATAAATATGTTTTATTACAAATATATGAAGCGTGCACGTGATAATACAACGCCTTTAATAGATGGTTCATCTTTTAAGCGTCAAGCACATGTATTCCTCATTTTGTTCAAAACCCATGAAATCTACACATGCTTTCTTCATTAGCACTCTCGATCTCTTTGTATGATATGTGCAGTTGAGTTCGTCCATATGCCCTTATATAGCTCATTATACTCGAACCTGTAATCACAAACAAATAATAGATGAATTATTTAATCATAACACTAACAAAACATATATGCACAATCCTTTCATAACAGTTGAAATTAAACAAAAGAAACAAGTTCATGAAACTGTAAAAACACATATGCATAGAAGGTTTCAAATTCACAACTGTAAAAACACATATGCATAGAAGGTTTCAAATTCACATCTCGTTAATCTTAATTGATACAAGTCTATGCACATGTATTCGTCGCCTGTTTCAAGAACCCTTGAAGTCTGCATATGTTTTGATCGCTCCTCTGACGTGTGTTTTATCATCTCGCTCATCTTAACTGAGACAAGTCCGAACCAGCATCAACAACATCAAATAACCTGCCACCAGCAATTATCATTCACCACATCAACACATGTGCATTCACTATGTTCGTAATCTAAACATATTCGTACAGTTTAACAAAATATATAAAAACCATCACACACTCATGCTAGACACATGTGCAGCAACTGAATTATAAAATCAATCACTTTTAATCTTTTCACCATTACATTATACCTAAACAAAATCAACAACTAGACCAACTCAATCAAACAAGACATGGTATTTATAAAGATGATTTCATGAAGCATCTAGATCCAAGTATAACAGGAGATCTTGTTAACCTCATTAACCAAACCAATTGCTAAATATAAGACAGATCTATACGCTTATGTGCCCATTAAATTACCGGTCAAAATGGACAAACCACATGGTTCCGCAAGTTCCTTCAAAATTCTTTATTTGTTTACACATTTTATCCTCAATTTTACCATGTTTTCCGACTAGTACGTGATTAATTCAAATATTGACGCCATAACAAAAGAATATAGACAACTGGGGCATACTAAATACCATTTGCTCAAGATAATGACAAGGTGGGTTTCTTTTGTCTATCACCATTTACACAAACATGTATTGGTATGTTCAATAATTTCATTGATTAGTGCATAATCAAATCCAAGCCTAACAATGTTGATACAAGAGTATAGCAAATATGATTAACCAGACTCGTTAGAGGCTAGCTACTGAAAGTGACAACTTACAAGTCCATTTTCTAGCCATATTTCCAAAAAATAAAAAAATCAAGATCCCTTTTCTAGCCTATTCCAAAAATCATATCAAAATTAATGCAAACACTCACTAATACTTTCGAAAATAAATACAATTACAACTTACAAAGTCCTACACAACAGCAAAAACACCATTCATAAAAAATATATAAAAAAAATCAAACCTTGAATAAACATTGATATGAAGTCTAAGATAAAAAAAACGTACCTAGTGGCCACAAAGTAATAGTTCCTCAAAGAACAAAATCGAAATACGAAGAAAAATAAAGATTTACTAAGAAGGTTGAGGGGATTCTTGATTAGCCATTGTCTAACAACCTGTAATTATCAATGAAAGCATTAGTCATTGTCTAACCACCTGTAATTATCGATGAAAGCATTAGAGAATGATAAATTTGTTTTTTCTTTCCTGACCGAACAATACTTAGAGAGAGAATCGGCATAAATATTTTTTTCCGAAATGAGTGACGGAATAGAGAATAAAGTGGCGGCTAGGTTTTGGTTGTTAGGGTTTGAGAGGGACAAATGAAAAGTGAGTTACAGGAACCGTTTTTGGGTAAGGGAGTTATTTTAGGGTAAGGGAGTTATAGGATGCTATTTTTATGGAATGATTAAAATACCCATTTTGCCTTTAATTTAATTTTTTTTCCTAGAAAAAGTTACATATATTTTTAAATGGCCATCATGCATTGATATGATATAAATCATGCATTATTAGAAGACAAAGTTCTCTAGCATGCTCGTATTTTTTGTTTCGACAATAATATACATATATATATATATATATATATATATATATATATATATATATATATATATATATATATATATATATATATATATATATATATATATAGAATAAGAGCTCACGTAGGATAGTCTTAAAGTAGAGAAGTATAGGAAGCCATACACAACGCGATATGACGTGTGTGGAAAATAACTATTTAACTAAAAATAAATCTTCAATTATAATAAAAAGGGCATATTTGGTAATTTGCTTTTCTCTTTTACCATTAACGTAACTCGTTCTCTCTCCCAAATATTATAAGCTGTGGTCTCCTTCTTCTAACCATATCCAGCCCTCCTAGCGGCCGTCAACTTCACCGTCGCTAAAACCACCGCCATCTCACAACGGCGGTAATCACCTATTCGTTTGTGTATGTTTTGGTGTTACCGTTCATGGCCGGATTATCCAAAGACGGTTGCGACAATCGAAAACACTTTAGCTGCCATCGGATTCAATCATCCTACTCATTTGTGTATCATTTTTAAAAATCTATGTATTACCGTTCATGTATCGGTTTTTCTTTGTATTAGTTTTTTGGTTGTGTCATCATTTTATAAAAGTGGATAAAATTCATTCATGATCGAGCAGCTTGTGCATCACATTCAAACTATCGGTAAGTGTCCTAGTTTCAGAACCAGATTCCTATGTACATGATCAACGTTTTAACTTGTGTATGCATAAAAATTATCACATAAAGTGCATTGCATAATTGTGCATTATTGATGTATGTCAAAGTTGAATGAAGGATACAAAGAAACGTGTGACTGCACATGTCAACAATTTTGTATCAATATTATTTTTAGAGTAAATTATACTGTTCGTCCTTGTGGTTTGCGTTGACCGCAGTAGTTTCGTCCTTTAACCAAAAAGTTCAGACTGTCCATCTTTGTCGATAAACGTTATGCTGCCATTAGTCATTCCTCTAACGGAGCCCACTAATCGTTAAGTTTTGTTAACACGAGGTATAATCGCTATTTCAACACCATAAGCGACGACAGTGTAAGGACGAACGGTGTAGTTTACACTTTTTGTCCGTTTTTACGCTTAACTATGTTTTTACGTTTCGTCCATTTCTTACGTTTATTTACGTTTAAATCGCTTTCTTACGTTTTCGTCCATTTTTATGTTTCATCCGTTTTTTACGCGCTACTTCGCTTTTTACGTTTCGTTCGCTTTCTTACGCTTTCATCCGTTCTTCATCCGTTTTGTCCGCTTTTAATACGCTTTTTTTCGTTTTCTCTTACGTTTACCGCTTTTTTACGTTTCGTCTTTTTTACGTTTTCATCCATTTTCTTACTTTTCGTCCATTTTCTTACGTTTTGTCTGCTTTTCTAACGATTTACTGCTTTTTTACGCCGCCGCTTTTTTTTACATTTCCGTTCATTTTCTTACGTTTTCGTATTTATTTTTACGTTTTTGTCAGTTTTTTTTTACGTTTTCGTCAGTTTTCTTACGGTTTCGTCTATTTTCTTACGTTTTCTTACGTAAGAAAATGGACGAAAACGTAAGAAAATAGACGAAAACGGACGAAAACGTAAAAAAACGGAGTAAAGCGTAAAAAAACGGACGAAAATGTAAATAAACGTAAGAAAACGGACGAAAAAGTAAGAAAACGGACGAAAACGTAAGAAAACAGACGAAAAGTGTAAACTACACCGTTCGTCCTTATGGTGTTGAAATGACGATTATACCCTCAGGATAACTAGACTTAACGACCGTTAGTAGGCTCCGTTAGAGGGAGGGACTAATGGCGCATACCGTTTGCCACTAAAGGATGGACAGTGCAACATTTTTTTGTCAAAGAACGAACTCCTGTGGTCAACGCAAACCACAAGGACGAGCGGTGTAATTTACTCTTATTTTTATTTGCATGAAGATTCAAGTGTATAGTGTAATTTTTAATTTGTATCAAAGTTTAATTTCATGAATAAGCAAGCTGTATATCAGTTTATGAATTCGTGTTTAAATTATTATATAAGGCTAATGGCACCGCAATGTATCATACGTGTCATTTGCACCTTATGTATTGAACAAACTTTTTTTTTACTATTTTATGTATTAAACTTGATTTTATTGTATTTTTTGTGTACTTTATAACAACTATAATTCATATAATAGCAAAAAAATGAGGGGCAAAATAGTTATAGAGTACACAAAAAATACAATAAAATCAAGTTTAGTACATAGAATAACAAAAAAATTGTTCGATACATATAAAATGTGCAAGTGAAAAATTTGATACATTACGATGCAATTAACCCTATTATATAACCTTGTTCATTATAAAACGGCCAATCGTATATACCCACTAAAACTGCGTATTTATATATATACCAAAATACGCTAAAATCAGTTATACATCATGCAATAAAAGCTTCAGATTATGCGAAATACGCAAATTTTTAAGCTTTTAATGAAGATATATGCAATTTCCCTTATAAAATAGTATCAAAATCTTGTACGTTTGTGTATGAATTTTTTGTATTCGTGCATTATATTACACTGGGTTGCAACTGGCAAGTGTAAAGAGATTTATATATTAAAAAAATAGTGTTAAAAAATAAAGATGAAAAGGAGATTTATAAATTAAAAAAATAGTGTTAAAAAACAAAGACGAAAAAGGCTGGTGATAGGCGCGTGTTTTGGTCAATAAATCTGGTTAGAAAATTGCCTCCAAGTTTGATTATATTACCAAATTGCCATTTCATTTAATTAGATTTAATCTAATCATTATTGATACATCCAACGGTCTAGATTACTTCATATTCTTCTTACTTTAAGCTACTAATTTACGATAACCTTCATATATATATATATATATATATATATATATATATATATATATATATATATATATATATATATATATATATATATATATATATATATATATATATATATATATACACATATATATATATATATTAAATAATTTTTTTCAAACCCTTTGTTGGAATCACTCATAAACTATATTTCAAGTGTTAGTGATTCATATGTAATAATTATTTTAATATGGCTTTTATGTTAGTTATCAACGCCAGAACATGTAGAAAGTTCCATGCTGCGCCAAGCCCAATAAGTAAAGGATTTTAACTTGGGTGTTGCTTCTAATTCCTCCTATAAATATTCTTGTATAACCTCACTGAGGGTTGGTTGTTCAATTCACATTTCATCGCCACGCATAACTCTTTCTTATTATCATATCGTGTGTGTTTGTGTGATTGTTCATCCGATCTCTTATCTCTTTCTTATATTGATGCTTGTGTTACTAATATGGGAACCAAACAGTGGTATCATTCGTCAAATAGTTGGGTGAAACGATTTTGTTTTTATGGTTGTTTTCATACGCGTAAGGTTTCACGTTTTCTACCTTTCTCATGCAAAAAGCTTTCATTTTTACATTTTAAAATCCAAGATTCTTGTACTTTAAAGGTTATTTGGTGTTAAAGTTTAAGTTTTTGGCAAAAAGTTTGAAACTTTACGTGTGTAGAAGTGTTTTTTAGCTTGATTTCATTCGTGTACCTCTTTATACTCGTAAGGTGAAAAAGAGTTTTGGATCATCAAGTTTTAAACTTTCTTGTTATTTTGGTAATATTGAAGCTATTTCATCATAAAAATCAAGTTTCTAAACACTTTTGGGCATAAAATCGCTTTTGGTACTTTCACTGTGAAGGAAACCCTAAACTTACGCATAAGTTTTCAAGGTTTGATCTTGATGTTATTGTTTACTCGGTGTTTTCTTGCTTGGATAAGCCTCGAAAACACTTCGACTTTGGATATCTTTTACGTTGTGATAGTATAAAGGATTTTGGGCAAACCCTAATTTTACGATAAGCTCAAACTTATGCTTAGAACTCTTTACGCCTAAGATTTTCTTACGCCTAAGTCTTGTCTTACGATAAGCTAATCCCACGCATAAGTTTTCACGCCTAACTTTCGCCACGCCTAATCTTAGTGTTTCTCATTTCACGCAGTAAGCTTATCCCACGCGTAAATATCACTTTTACTGCGTAAGGTGGTGTTTTTACTGCGTAAGGCACTTTCACGATAAGCGTGTTCCACGCGTAAGGTTTCTCTACGATAAGTCGGTTTACTACGCCTAATCACCTCTTCAACAAACAACAAGTTTCATTCGACTACAAAGATCCATCAACACAAGTTTTCAAAAAAAAAAAAAAAAAAAAAAAAAAAAAAATTCAATTTCTACAGGAGACTAAACGCTCAATTTTACGAGATTCAAATTTTGGTTTAAGCTGTGAAAATTTTGGTCAAAATTCAAATTTTGAGCCCAAATTCAATTTTTCTGGGTCAAATTTAGCGTCAAAATTGTCATAAATCAAATTTTCTCACAACCTTAGAATTGAATTTTATAGTGAATTTCAAATTTTAAAAGTCAAAATGTTTTCAAAATTATTTTTTGGAGGGAAATTTTGAAAATCACTATATCGCCTTTCAAGTATGCCGACTTCACAAATCTCCCACCATCCATCAAACCTTCATCATCAAACCTTTCACCGATGATTATGAAGATGCAAAAGCTTTTGAGGAATTGATCAAGGATGGATGGTTACGTCGAAAAATACCGGAATTTATCAATTTCAAGAGCGGACTTCATCCCGAAATCCGGTGTCGTGCAAGGTGAAAGACTTGATGAACATGGAAGGTATACTCAAAGGTATGTTGAGAATGTTGTGATTCTTGCATCATCAAGAATGCGGACACTCGTGTTGTAGCATTGGAAGCGGGATGATGAGTAGATCCGAGAAGATATCATACTTAACTATGACACCGAGCCTAACTTTGATGAAGAACAAATGGTTGAGGAAGATATCTTACCCATCTACGACATACGTAACCGAACTTTGACAAAGAAAAATGGTGAGGTACTATCTATCGTTGATCATATTTCGATCGCAATGCGACACAACATAACCGAGCAACCCGAATTCGAAATGAAGAGAGGTTGACAACAGTGTTGCTCAATGTCCGCATAACTATCTCATCTCGAGCCCTTACTTGTTAACAATTCAACTGAAACGTCAAATCAAACTCTTGAATCGAAAACATTCTTCTCAAAGACCATCTCGGCTTCAAAAGATTTTTCAAAACTTGAGGCTCATTGCATCTCTCTGAACTCAAAATGCAAAACAATTCTTTAAATTCGAGCCAAATGGTAAATCTTTGAATGAACAAAGTAATCATGGATACTTTAGTAAAAGAAAATGAGCATTTAAAGGCTCAAATTCAAGCAAATGGGCTTGCACATGTTGCTTTACAAAACAACCGAGAAGATTAATCGACCAAAGTGTGGATACTAATTTTGCAAAACCAACAATCTTGGGAAATCGCCTCTAAAACCAATCGTAAACGGTCAAGAGTTAAACAACCAACCGCCTTTAAATCAACGTTCAAAATCTTCAAAACCACGGTTTGCCTCCCAAGTTGTTGAGAATAATCATTTGTCAAAACCATCACTCCACATTTCGGGTCAATGAATAATGCTTCGTCATAAACATGTCTCTGTTAAACTCGTCATTATACTGCTTCATTAAACCTCAACAAGTAGTTGCACCTGGCCCGTCTAGGATTAGTTCAAACACTATGTCTAAACTGAGCATTAAAATTAAAAATTCATATGATTCACATGACGTGTACAAGAACTATGATCTAGAAAAGGCTAGGAAAAAGGGACTACTCCAAAAGGATGGAATCTTAGGTTCACGACCTAGTGTATCACCTTCTCGTGTACTACTAAACACCGCTTGTAGTAGCAAACCAAATCCTAAGTTTAATCAACAACCGCTAGAAATAAACCCGTCGATCTAAACGTAACATTTCGAAACCTAATAGGTGGATCAATATAGACGCAGACTCTTCCTAAAGAAGTTTCAACATCCCTAGATCTAACCTTAGATGGATACCAACGGTAGAGTTTTCAAAACTATTGGTCTTAGGTAGATTCCTACAGCAAGATACTAAGTAGTTGCATCAAAACAAGTGTGAAACCACAACATCCATCCACGAGGTAGGAAAGGAAATCATCAAAATAGCATGTTCGGTGTCAAGAAGATAATTGACACTACATCTTTATGCCTCTAACATCCGGAACCCAGTTACACTGGGGATCCATGTTTCTTTCTATCTTGCCCCCTAATATTTTCTATACAGTACAACAACAATGACTCTACCGCAATACAAACAGAGGGCCCGCTTTCTAACCGTAAAATATAATGGTCCATCAATTGCTCCACCATTGTACTTAATCGTCAAGAATTGGAAACATTGCTTGCTCCTCCGGTTAAAGATTCTGTCTAAAGTCGTGCTTCGATGTATCGAATGTTTCATTGCACAACCGATAATACTCTAATTTCGATACATCGAATCTACAACAACAACCTTCATCAGTAGTTGCACCTCAATCGAATCTCGAAAATAGAAGAACAAAGTGTTTCCTACAACAATGTCACGGTGATGATCAACATAATGAATGAGAAGTTTTATCGTGATTGATTCTCTCAAGATATTTATGGTACTTCACACTTGTTCGATTCATTGAACATACATGGTTTCACCGTCTCCTTATACATGGTTTCATTGTCTTCAATTCATCATCAACATACGTGGTGTATGATTCGAATCATTGAAAACATCGAGGGGGAGAGTGTGTAGGTGGTCATTGCTTCCTTGTTCTTCTACATGCTTCTTTGCGAAAACCCAATGCCTTTTTGAATTTCTTCAATTGGGGAAGAAATAAGACGATATGTAGCTCAAACGCCTCACTTTGGTGTTATCGTCTCGATTTCATGGGTGATCTGTGAAGTTACCCAACTATGATGTTATGATGCCTCACACACGGTCTTAGTAACGAGTTATTGCATATTCACGTGTGATTAGTATTCCAAAGACCACAACATCGTGGGAAAGTCGTTTCATTTCGCCTTCGTGGTTTGTTTGGTGTGATCGCCTATATACGTGAGAAGATCTCGTTGATTTCGCATGTTACCCTTGAACGGATTTTCCGCAATTAGTCGATTACCTTGTGTGGTTTTCGCTCCTCTACAAATTCCGTTGCATAACGAAAACTTCAAAAGTTAGAAGAAATGTCTACTACATCAAAGTTTCAAATCTGCTAAAGACAGTTGTCGGTTGGGGAAAGCGATTGAAACTTCAATCAATCTCATTTATATTCATAATGGCTTCTAAGCATAACACTTGGAACCCGGTCACAACCGCTTAAACTTCCTCAAACCCCATCATCACCGAACTAAGCCCCAACTTACTCGTCAACAAATGGAAACGATATTTGCTCCGTTGTTTAGTGATGACATTGATGAACGTGCTCACGGTGTATCCGCTGCTTCACGCTCAACCTCGATCATACTCTTATACGATACACTGCTACAACAACTACTATTGAAGAAGCACCACCATTGACTCTACAACAACAGTTGAACAAACTGCTGCCAACGACGTTGAACCAATTGCGATGTTCTTAATTAAGTACCCCACTTGTAGATTTTGATCCAAATGCGTTCTTTAACCCGCTTGCCAATGAAACTCGCACTGATGTCGCGGAATCATCAACAAACCATTTGAATCCTCAAAATCGCACAATGTATACCAACATCAACCCTCTACACATCGTTGGACAAAAGACCATCCTCTAGAGAATATTATTGGCAACTGAATCAACCAACGTTACAAGACAACGTCTTCGACAGATGGTGAATATTGCATTTATGCTCTCACCGTCGCCAATATGAGCCTAAAAACATTAAAGACGCAATGACAAAAGGCAACCTGGATTGAATCCATGCAAGAAGAACTCAACCAATTCAAACGTCTTGAAGTATGGCGGTTGAAAGACCAAGCGGGTCTACGCCATTGGTCTCAAATGGATTTGGAAGAACAAATTGATGTGAAGGGTATGTAGTCGAAATAAGTCACGTCCGTGGCTAAGGGTTATAGACAGGAAGAGGTATTGACTTTGAAGAATCATTTGCTCGGCTGCTCGCCTTAAGGTGTTCGGATTTTTCGCGTTAGTAGCTCATATAAACATAACGGTCTTTCGGATGGACGTCAAACCGCTTTTCGAATGGGCAACCGAAGAAACGGTTTATGTCGACGGCCGTAAGGATTCGTTGATCCCGAGTTCGAACTATGTCTACAAACCGAACAAAGCTCGATGGTCTCAAACAAGCTCCTCGGGCGGTACGATAAGTTATCATCCTTCCTCATTGCCAATAAATTCACCAAAGGTTCGGTCGATCCTATACTTTTCATACAATATCACGGGCTCACATCTTAATCGCTCAAATCTATGTGGATGACATCATTTTTGGGTCAACACATTTAAAATACTCAAATGCTTTTGAAAATTAATGACAAAACATTTTGAAATGTCAATGATGGGTGAACTCACATTCTTTCTAGGAATGCAAGTTCATCAATCACCCGTGGTATTTTCTTGAGTCACCCAAATATGCCCTTGAATTGTTAAACAAATTTGGAATGCAAACTGTGACACCTATGCCACACCAATGGCTCATACCAAGAAGCTAGATGTCGATTTACATGGGAAATTGGTGGACCCTACCAAATACCGTAGTATTATTGGGTCTCTCGTGTATCTAATACCTAGCGTGCCTAATATTGTTTTCTTGTTTATCTTTGCTCCGTTATCGATCGAGACCAATCAAACCCACCTCTCTCGAGGCTAAAAGAATCCTCCGATACATCAAGGAACCATTAACTTGGGAACTGTATCAGAAGGATTCGGTTTTGAACTAATCACTTTTTTGAGATGTCGATCACGCGGGATGCTTAGATTCACGGAAAAGTACTTCGTGAGCATTACAATTTCTTGGTGATAAACCGTGTCATGGCAATCGAAGAAGCGAGGATTATACATCACTCTCCTCAACAAGCGTAATATGTAGCCATGTCGTGTTGTGCTCAAATCATTTGGATGAGAACACAACTCAAAGACTATGGTTATGTATTTGAAAGAACTCACTGATCTTTGCGACAATCGAGTGCTATTGCGATCTCGCAACTCCGTTCAACATTCAAATCAAAGCACATCGATCTTGATATCATTTCATCAAGGACCACGTGGAAGCAGTAATTGTTGAATTATACTTTGTGGGTACAAAATACCAATTGGCGATCTTCTCACCAAAGCCCTAGCTCCGCTCGGTTTAATAAGTTGGTCCACGGATAGGTATCACGGTGTTTGACTCAAGAGGCTGGATGAACTCTTAAAACATTCTTAAAACCAACCAAACACCAAAACCTCTTTTGTAAATATTTTCAAAACAAAATACAAAATTATAAAATCGATAAAACTACAAAAATATTCTTCTATCTATATTTTTTTTAACATGCCAAGTACAATTCTTCCGTCAACACTCAAATCTTTTAAAATTCATTATTTTTTCGATCAAGTATTGAGGGGGAGAAAACAAATATTTTTCAGTTTCATAAAACCTTGTACTTGCATCTTATTTTTATCCCGGTTGTTTCTCTAATAATGGTGGTCACATTTCTGGTTTACAGACACTCCTCGGACTAAAATTTATAAACTTTCATTATTTTAAGTCGAGGGGGAGTGTTGTAAAATTTCTTTCCTAAAAATATCATTCGTTTGGTAACCAAAATGGAAGTTAAAGGCATTAGATGTAAATGGCAAAGGTGGAGGGACTGAAAGTGTCAAAATGTCAAAATGTTTTTTTAACAAAACTCTCCACCTAACTCATTTATTCACATTTATTACCCAAACCTAACTACATCCTACGCATAATAATCAACGTTCAAATCCGAGTTCTTGATCATCAATTTGTAAGTGGTTTTACAATCTTCAAGTGTTTACAAACAATGGTTTTAAATCTTTCATAAATCCAACGGTTAAAATGTGAGATTGATTGATTTTTGTGTTCTACGCATAAGCATATGAAAACGTAATCGAGTTTGAGTGTTTTTGGCTAAAATGGTTATGTCAAAACGTTTATTTAATCACTATGATTCCATTTTTATCATCAATACTCACCCAGAAATACGAATGTTTGATTTTGAATATTAGGATTCATGCGTCAGTTTGGGGGTTTTCAAATGTGAACGTTTTTGGTTAAAAATATTGTTGTGTGATGTTGTATTCATGATGAATTGATCATATCCATGTTTAGAATCAACCCAGAAACACTAATTGCTAGTTAATTAGAAATTAGCATTTATGTTCTTGATATTTGGGTATTTTTGATTCGTTAAAAGTTTGATGTTAAAACTTGGACAGAACAACTCACTTGGCTTCTTAGAATTACCAGAACAAGTTTTGTGCATTTCCTATGGTTAGAATTCTTAGTCATAATTCCTAGGGTTTAGGCTTATGTTTAAGACTTCCTACGATAACTGCTTGATGAGTATTCATGATTTATTTCGAAAATAAGCGAATGTATGTGTTAATATTGGTGCTATGATGCAATTATTTCGTGTTTTTACGCGTGAAAATTCGTAATCAAGGGTATTTGCCATCTACGATAGGATCACCTTACGCGTAGCATGTTATCGTAGAGAAATCTTCACGCGTAACGCCACGCGAAGGTTCAACATAAGGGACTACGCGTATCCCGTGAAGGATATGTAAACAAAGGACCTCTACGCATAAGGTTGACTCTTACGAGTAAGCCTTACACGTGAGGTTCCATATACGCCACGCATAAGCTTTACGATAAGGCACTCTTTTCCACGCTGTAATATTTCTTACGCGTAAGACAAGAACCTATGCATAAGCTTACGCCACGCGCGATAATCACTCTCGTTTACGCATAAGCTTGCCATTTCTACGCCTAAGCCTAGTTTAACCCTAATTATGAATTGTTACGCGTGCAAACTTGTAAATAAACAAATCATAACGCCACAAAACCAATAATGTCACTAATAAGCTTAAACGTTTAATATGTTGTAAAAAATAAGTGAAAACATGGACTTTAAAACCTAAAGTTAACCAACTCATGAAACTTATCACGACGTCATTGGACTATTGGACAAACAAGTGACATTGGACTCAGTAATAATCATCGACATATCACATTCAATAATTAGACAATAAAACCATCCGTTGACTAACATAATGTCTTTCGATATGTTGGTTCTTTGGCTAAATATCTTCGAGATCACGACATGGACGCTCAAATGCGTAATGTGGAAGCACCAAATGTTCTCACCGTTGTCGATATCTTCTCTCATGGTTATCCGATGAAGATAGGAAAGAACAACCTTCGTGTTGACTTTGATACTCTCACCGCTCAAAGTCTTCTTGCTTAATCGTTGTGGATATTCAAGAATCATCCTTATCGAACATGCTCACAAATTTCGCCATGATGCTCGAGATCTACATTCATCGATTCTGAATAATATGCAAAAGATCAAAGGACATAATGTTGTGACAAGAACGCTCAATCACAAACAAGTCACCATCACACCGCAGACTTAAGGGCTACTCTTCTCATTCATTGCCATCGAACCAATCGAATACAATGTTGCACTAATCAAGAGATCGTTCTACAATTCATGATTGACATTGGTTATGACGAAGCTTGGTATGTGCTAAAACACATACCTTTTCTATATCAAAATAGACCCAAAATAACCAAGAAAGGCCGTTTATTGCTAATATTTGTGGTTTTCTTGAGTTTATGCTTGTGCAGTACGGATTTGTAAAACACACAAAAGAAGCCAAACCAAGAAAACCGAGCACGAGAGAGAAGAGTGCAAAAGCCGATGCCGGGGATGCTATTTCAGAGATTTTGATGCTCAAAGGATCAAATTACGAAGTTCGGGGCTTGATTTGGAAGTTTTCACAATAAACCTTTCACTTTCCCATTTATCCATTTTCACCCTTGTACTTTCATAATTTACACTTTTGGTCCCTTATGAGTTTAAATGAACACATGATTATCCAAGTATCCTTGTCCATTAATAAATCCAATATCCAAATCCAATAAATAAACCTTCGGCCCAAATCTCTTATCCTAGCCCAACTACAAAACCCGGCCACCTAATACCACCCGTCCAAAATACCCAACCAACCCGAATACTACTACTTACCCGGGTTTGGACCCTGGTCAACCACCTCAACCCGGGTCAACAAATTCAAGATATTATTTTATAACACAAACGCGCCCTTATTACCCACTGTTTGTCTTCCCCAAACCCAAACACACCCCGTACACCCATTCATCACCAATCCCAAACACTCAGCTTAGTACTAAGCATATTCCAAGTTCTAGAACCCTCTGACAACGTGTCAGAGGGTGTGTGTCATAAGGAGTCCCAAGGTGGACAAAAGGAGCAATACGATTGGATGAAACACCTCATACAATTGATCTAAGGGCTGTGGTTGATTTGGATGACAAGATAATTGATCAAAGGCTAGCATTCAAGGAACGAGAAGCTTCCCAAGCTCAGCTCAGCTATAAAAGATCCCATTCTATCACATTTTAGCTTGTCCAATCTCTTAGGTTTTAGAGAGATTTTGGCCATTTAATTTCTGTCATTTAATCTTTTAATAGTTGTAATTTCATTTTAAAGTCAAGTTTTGTAACCTCATTTTGTTAAATGCAAATTTCTAATTTACTCATTTAATTTTCAATTCTGATTTCAAGGCTTTCTAGTGTTTAAGAATCATTTATTTACATTGTTGGTAGCTCATAAGCTTTTGCAAGCTTATGTGAGCTTTTGATGGTTACATTTTAGCATTAATCTCAAGTTTTGGTAAAAGTCAAGAAAACGGGTCAAGGTTTTGAAAGTCAAACTAATTTGGGTTGATTTCTAGTTCCAACTGCTCATTAGTTCATTTATGTGTTAATTAGTCAGTTTTGATTTGCTCTTGGTAAGTGTTCATCTAGATCAGTGCTTAAATGCATTTTCATGAATGCTAAAGTAGTGTTTGGATTGATGGTTTAAACTGTTTTAGAGGATACATTAATGGGTTAGATTAATTGTTTTAGGCTTGTTTTAGATAGGTGATGTAATATTTTTTCTTGTTCTGCTGTCATTTGTTTCATAAGTCAACATCACCATCCCACTGATTGTATGTGCACATCTGTTAAAAACCAGTCCACCATAATCCTTCATAAAGTTTTAAAACTTGATAATATAGCTTGAATAACTTTCATTTCATCAAATTACATCTTATTCAGTCCTTGAATTGCATTTGAATCTCATTTTAGTCAACTCTTAATCTGTTTTTAAGTAGTCAACTGTGTCACAAATCTATTTTCTTCAAAACTTGCAGCTAGTGCACACTCTTCATTTCATCTAATTAGGGTCTCAAATTTGGTCATATTGCAGTAGGCTAGGTGGTCTTCAAGACCCTATATATGCTTTTCCTTTTAGCTTTTCTGTTAAGCTTTTAAATAAGCTCCAAATAGGAACCTGTCTTGCTGTTTCTGCTTATGCAGCCACTATCCCACTTGGCCAGTTTTTGGTTGATCCATAACTTCCTCATATTAAGTCCATATTAGCTGTAATTTTGGTTATATGATCTCTGGTTGGTGGTCTAGAAGACCACACTTTTAGTTTTCTCTTGTGCTTATTAAATAAGCAGTTGCTACTGCTTAAACTTAGGGACAGTTAGCTGTTTTGGCTTATGGATCAGTTGGCCTTAATCTTGGTAGATGCTTATTTAAGTGTTAGGAGTAGTTGAATATAGTTTTGTAGAGTAGACTTAGTGTAATTTAGCTTATGTTTTCATTTGGCTCACTTTAGAGCTTAATAGCTTATTCCATAAGTGCTTATTTCCTCTAGTTTACATAGCGACCTTCATATCTTCCACATAGGGCCTAGTTTTATATTTTTCCTGCTTTAGAATTACATTTTAGAATTTCCTAAATTTTCATGATTTTTAGTTATTGCTCACTATTTTTCTAGATTAAATTCGCTTTTAAGCCATTTTAAATAGCTTTTATTGCAAATAATTAAGAAAAAGTTCCAAAAATCATTTTCAATTTTAATAGTTTAAGAAAAATATAAAAAGCATAAAAAGATTTTTCCTTATTTTTCCCTTTTATTTGGTATTTTCACAATTTTAATTAGTTTTAAATAGATTTAAATTCATAGAAAATAGGAAATTAATCTGAAAAATTACAAAATAGTTTTGAAAAGTCTTTAGTTATATTTTAGATTTTTGATAAGTGATTTCATAATTTTCCTTTTTTTTGATAATTTTAGTTATTTAGTTTTAATTTTAAAGTTAATAATTAGTTTTTAATTAAATAAAATCAAGAAAATTCTAAAAATAATTTTAATTCATAAATAGTTTTCTAATTTCATTTTTAGCATAAAAGTAGTTTTGGATTATTTTTAGGAGTTAGATTAGACGTACTTGCTTTTTATTATTAATTACGTTTAATTCCGCTTTTGCATTTTAGTGTAGAATAGAGTTTGCCTTAGTCCTTAGGTTTTCCCTTAGATTTTATTCCTTATGCTTTCCTTATCCGTAGTTTAGAATATATCATCTTATGCCCTTTTCTCATTCAAATCCGATTATTGAGGCGTGAGTTGAAATTCCATTCAACCTCGATTTGAACGATATTCTTTTGCTCAAACCTAACACGTGATTGAGTTACCCGTGATACTACACAACTTCTTTATTATTGATTTTGTATGAAATCAATTTTTGGCGCCGCTGCCGGGGAGGGCTTGTAGCGAGTTTTCGTATTCCGTCTCGTATCGTGTGCATTTGAAGATCCTTCCTCGTGAAGTTGTCGTTGATATTTGTACATATCCCTTTTTATAAAAAACCCAAAAAGATTTTCCTTTTCAAAATATGTTTTCTAAAACCCAAAAATATTCTTCTTTACCCTCTGATTCGATAATTCTTTCCTCTTATCCTCTTATATTTGATTATGGACTCCTTGACTATTTCATGTTGTAATCGTTTGGGATATGATTATCGATGTTATAATCATATGTGCCCCAATGCTTTCACTAACCCTCAAAATTTTTCAGACTACCCTCCACAGCCCGAGATATCTTCGTACAATCCATATTATTGTTATGGCTGTGGAGATATGGTAGACTCGTCGAACGATTTTCGATGTTTACGGTGTATGCCCGAGATACATTCTAATTATGAAGAACCGTGCCGATTGAGAATTATGATTCCATAATTGAAGAACCCATCGGGCGCCGTGACGATTTTTCATGGATGGCGACACTTTAGAACATCGAATTGCAATGGAATGCATGTTAATAACTTTCATGAGTCAATATCAACAAAGTATTAATGAAGAACCCGTTCAAGTTATGGAAGACGATCACACTATTCAGGAGCTACCCGAAGAACCCACCGAGGGTCACGGATACGATTTTTTTGAACTAAATGCTTTAAATCACGAACTTGAAAGACTTGAAGCCTTGTCAAAAATATCGAAAATGAATGATAAGTATAAAGAATCCTCGATTCCTACTCCCTCTCCGGTGAGGGAGATGGAACATATTTCTGAACCCGAGGTGATTCCCGTTTGTACTCTCGACTCTAATCCGAAGAATTCTAGAATCGATCCTTATCTTTCACGATTCGTCGTTACGAGTTTGTCGAGTTACAACAAAACAGAACGAACTTATGAGCTTAAAACGATTTCTAAACAGAAAGAACCGGAGACCACAACGGAAGTGGTGGAACTTGCTAGCTCTAAGAGCACACCACTTGTCCCACCTCCGGATTCTTATCCTTCTCTCATTTCTGAGCCTTAAATTTCCGACCCTTCCCCTTCTCTCACGCCGGATGAGAGAAGTAACGTTCTTTTGGAAGAGGTCGATGATTCTATTGCTACGGACATTATTGCACCCGTTGATTCTCTCATAATGGGGGATGAGCATCTTAGTGATGAGATCTTTATCCCAAGCCCAAGAGAGTCTGGGGTTGTTGATATTTGTGATGAGCCTTCTCTTGATAATTTGAATGATCATGTTGAGATGTTCTCCGATTCCGATGATGATTCTTATGGAGACATCGATTTTGTCGACGATTTACCTTTTGAGCCCGTTAATATTGAAGAAGTAAATGATTTTGAGCCAGAAGAAGAAGAGATTGAGCCCGATGATATTGAGATCGAGGATCCAGTACTACGTGAAACATTGTCGAGAGTTTATCTTCTCATTTCCAAAATTGAAGCCCTTAACGATAATTCAAGTTCGCATCCTATCTCCGTTAAAGATAGTGATTTCTCTCCCGAGCTTGAGACTTTCCGATTTGATGAAGAGATTAGTGGCAATCCCACTATTGATGATGTTTATCCTCCGATTCTTGAGAGATTCTATTTTGATGTTGATAGGAACAAAGTTTTGAACAAAATTTTTGATACTCCGGTTGATGACCCGATCATTGAGGATGCTATTGATGACCCAATACCACCGGGTATTGAGGATGTTATGCATGATCCCGAGGGGGATATGATGTTTCTTGATGGACTGCTCGACTCTCCTCTCTCTCATGAGTCCACCATCACTTATCCCGTTGAGCCCGCATGTGAAGACAAGATCTTTAAACCCGGGATATGCATTGTTGAGTTCTTTGTTGAAAAAGTTTTCTGTGATAAGGATCCTCCGTTGGATGCCTTCGTTGTTGAACCTACATCTCTTATCCTTTCCCATGAGCTCCCATCTTTCTCGGAGTTTCCTCACTTTGATCCGTCATTCTTTCGTCCACCCGCAAAACCGCCGGATGATGGATCATTCTTTCATGTTATCCCTTATGTGCTGATGCCCGACACTTTCTTTACCACCCAACCCACCCATTCTCATTCCTTTGGGAATGAAGACACCGTTTTGACCCCGGTATCTCTACCACTTTCTTCCCAAGGACAAATGAATTCGGGACGAGTCGGGCTAGCGACTTGGTGAACCAAAACGATGGCGCTTCGTGGGAGGCACCCCATGCTTATCCATCTATCTTCTTTCTATTTTCTAATAAGTGACGCCGAAGGGTATGCCTCTTGATTTCTCGTGTTTGGTTGTTTGTGATGTTGTGTTTAGGATGTTCGATATGAAGACTCTCGTGCTCAAGTTTGTCTTTTCTCCACTCGAGTCTCATGATCGATGCCGATGGAAACCGATATCCTAATCTTATCGATTAACGTTTATCTTTGAGCATACTTTATAAACGGCTTTTAGATTTTCGGTGATACCCTTGCTTTAAACATTGAGGACAATGTTTCGTTCTAGTCTGGGGTAGGGTAATCTTCGATTTGATTTGACCGCACTTGCTTATTTTTGTCGTGTTTCTCTCGTAACCCCGTTTTTCCTAAGTTAAAAATTATGCAAAAATGTGAAAAATTTAAAATTTTTTGTAAGCTTTTGTTAAGTCTTTTTGATTGAAAAGTTTTGCTAGTCTCTTAGACAAGAAGCTATAAAATGCAAATCTAGCTCACAAGGCCAAGATTTTGCAAGTTTCCTGAGTGACTTTAAATATGCATGACTTAATTTCATTAGACGAAGCATTTGCTAAGTTAATATATGTTTTGACACCTTGTTGACTTTCCATTGGTGAGAGTAGGAATAGAATTACGACTGACCGGGCGTGTTGAGCCCTAGCTTGTTCCTTAACCATAGATAATCTTAAAATTATCGGCTAAGCATCTGCGGATCTCATTATTTGGGATTTTAAATTTGCAGAGATCGAGAAATGATAGAGTTACTTATGAGTTTAGATGCTAAGCGTGGAGTAGTTGGTTCTCTTTAGAGCCCATCGAAGGTACTTATGGCTTTTTGTTCCCACAAAATTGTTTCACCCCATTTCTGTCTAAATAATTAGAGATGTCGAGTTTTTGGCGATGGTTAGTTCTTTATCTTTTTAAAAGAATCTTTGTTTTAGAAATTGGGTACACATCAAGGATCCGTAATAAATAAATGAGCAATATGTGATATGAGAAAAAGTAATAAGTAAAGTTGTGAGTCATGTGTCGAGATCGGACCCTTGGATCTTTAGCCGGGATTGAATGAGGTCTTAGCCTAACCACCGGATTCTCATCTCATGAAGCCTATAGTCTTGAATTACCCGTGAAGCTCCGTGGTTCACGACTCATATAAGTATAAAAAAAAAAAAAAAAAAAAAAAAGTTGAAAAGTGAAAAGCAAAAGTTAGTGAATAAAATTCCTTGATGTGGACCTCATTTTACGACAATGGTTCTTGAGAGAAGATGGATAACTAATTATCGACTTAGCTTTATATCTTTATCAGCATAACTCTTATCGAAACGAGAATTTGAAGAAATTCATTTCTCACAAAAATAAAAAAATCTAGATGAAAATAGGAAAATGGGAACGAAAAGTAATTACACAAGTAACTTCCATGGGTAGTGTTAGCATCTAGAGTCGTATGTAACAATGATTTCGGTTTTACGCTTAGTTTGGGACTTGTGAAAATCGGGGACGATGTATTCTATCCGTATGGTCACTTCACCGCGTGTTGTGTTTTCTACTCCGTGATCCTAACGTGTCGTTTGAAAAATGTTGGAGTTATTGATCGACATGAAAGTTCAACAAACCGTCATTCATAACCGGATGTGCTTAATTGTAATATCTATACATGAGAATTGAAAGGTAAACGGGGCGTTTTTAGAATTAAGGCTTTCTTAATCTCTTTTGAGGAACATTGACTACTTCTTCTCTAATTGGTTTGTCCGAACTGTTTGAAGTTTCTTACGGTTAGTCATTCACAAGTGGCTAGCTTGTGTGAGATAACTTGATGGTTTGGACATATCAATGGTTTAGTAGAAAGAGATTGAAATCCTTGGTTTTAGAAGCGTGAGTTGATTGCATTGCGTGAGGACACGGCAATGGTCTCGTCTGGGGTATTTTGGTATGTGCTAAAACACATACCTTTTCTATATCAAAATAGACCCAAAATAACCAAGAAAGGCCGTTTATTGCTAATATTTGTGGTTTTCTTGAGTTTATGCTTGTGCAGGTACGAATTTGTAAAAACACACAAAAAGAAGCCAAACCGAAGAAAACCGAGCACAGAGATCAAGAAGAGTGCAAAAGCCGATGGGGATGCTATTTATGAAGATTTTGATGCTGTGAAAGGATCAAATTGAAGAAGTTCGGGCTTGATTTGGAAGTTTTCACAATAAACCTTTCACTTTCCCATTTATCCATTTTCACCCTTGTACTTTCATAATTTACACTTTTGGTCCCTTATGAGTTTAAATGAACACATGATTATCCCAAGTTATCCTTGTCCATTAATAAATCCAATATCCAAATCCAATAAATAAACCTCCGCCCAAATCTCTTATCCTAGCCCAACTACAAAACCCGGCCACCTAATACCACCCGTCAAAATACCCAACCAACCCGAATACTACTACTTACCGGTTTTGGACCCGGTCAACCACCCAAACCGGTCAACAAATTCAAGATATTATTTTATAACACTTTTCACCTTATTACCCCCTGCTTGTCTTCCCAAACCCAAACACACCACTTTCACCCATTCATCACCAATCCCAAACACTCGATAGTACTAGCATATTCTAGTTCTAGAACCCTCGACAACGTCGGGACAAAGTCATAAGGAGTGCCAAGGTGGACAAAAGGAGCAATACGATTGGATGAAACACCTCATACAATTGATCTAAGATTGGTTGATTTGGATGACAAGATAATTGATCAAAGGCTAGCATTCAAGGAGCGAGAAGCTTCCAAGGCTCATTTCGACTATAAAAGATCCCATTCTATCACATTTTAGCTTGTCCAATCTCTTAGGTTTTAGAGAGATTTTGGCCATTTAATTTCTGTCATTTAATCTTTTAATAGTTGTAATTTCATTTTAAAGTCAAGTTTTGTAACCTCATTTTGTTAAATGCAAATTTCTAATTTACTCATTTAATTTTCAATTCTGATTTCAAGGCTTTCTAGTGTTTAAGAATCATTTATTTCTGTTATTGGTAGCTCACATAAGCTTTTGCAAGCTTATGTGAGCTTTTGATGGTTACATTTTAGCATTAATCTCAAGTTTTGGTAAAAGTCAAAACGGGTCAAGGTTTTGAAAGTCAAACTAATCTGGGTTGATTTCTGGTTCCAATCTGTTCATTAGTTCATTTATGTGTTAATTAGTCAGTTTTGATTTGCTCTTGGTAAGTGTTCATCTAGATCAGTGCTTAAATGCATTTTCATGAATGCTAAAGTAGTGTTTGGATTGATGGTTTAAACTGTTTTAGAGGATACATTAATGGGTTAGATTAATTGTTTTAGGCTTGTTTTAGATAGGTGATGTAATATTTTTCTTGTTCATTGTCATTTGTTTCATAAGTCAACATCACCATCCCATTGATCAGATGTGCACATCTGTTAAAACCAGTCCACCATAATCCTTCATAAAGTTTTAAAACTTGATAATATAGCTTGAATAACTTTCATTTCATCAAATTACATCTTATTCATCCTTGAATTGCATTTGAATCTCATTTTAGTCAACTCTTAACTGCTTTTAAGTAGTCAATTGTGTCACAAATCTATTTTCTTCAAAACTTGCGACTAGTGCACACTCTTCATTTCATCTAATTAGGGTCTCAAATTTGGTCATATTGCAAGAGGCAAGGTGGTCTTCAAGACCCTATATATGCTTTTCCTTTTAGCTTTTCATTAAGCTTTTAAATAAGCTCCAAATAGGAACTGTCTTCTTTGCTTACGCTTATCACCACTATCCCATTGGCCGCTTTTGGTTGATCCATAACTTCCTCATATTAAGTCCATATTAGCTGTAATTTTGGTTATATGATCTCTGGTTGGTGGTCTAGAAGACCACACTTTTAGTTTTCTCTTGTGCTTATTAAATAAGCAGTTGCTACTGCTTAAACTTAGGGACAGTTAGCTGTTTTGGCTTATGGATCAGTTGGCCTTAATCTTGGTAGATGCTTATTTAAGTGTTAGGAGTAGTTGAATATAGTTGCTGTAGAGTAGACTTAGTGTAATTTAGCTTATGTTTTCTGTTGGCTCACTGTAGAGCTTAATAGCTTATTCCATAAGTGCTTATTTCCTCTAGTTTACATTGCAGCCTTCATATCTTCCACATAGGGCCTAGTTTTTATATTTTTCCCTGCTTTAGAATTACATTTTAGAATTTCCCTGCAATTTTCATGATTTTTAGTTACTGTTCACTATTTTTCTAGATTAAATTCAGTTTTTAAGCCTTTTTAAATAGCTTTTATTGCAAATAATTAAGAAAAAGTTTCAAAAAATCATTTTTCAATTTTCCCAGTTTAAGAAAAATATAAAAAGCATAAAAAAGATTTTTCCTTATTTTTCCCTTTTTATTTGGTATTTTTCACAATTTTAATTAGTTTTAAATAGATTTAAATTCATAGAAAATAGGAAATTAGTCAGAAAAATTACAAAAATAGTTTTGAAAAGTCTTTAGTTATATTTTAGATTTTTGATAAGTGATTTCATAATTTTCCCCTTTGTTTTGATAATTTTTAGTTATTTAGTTTTAATTTTAAAGTTAATAATTAGTTTTTAATTAAAATAAAATCAAGAAAATTCCTAAAAAATAATTTTAATTCATAAATAGTTTTCTAATTTCATTTTTTAGCATAAAAGTAGTTTTGGATTATTTTTAGGAGTTAGATTAGACGTACTTGCTTTTTATTCGCGTTTCGTTTAATTCCCGTTTTTGCATTTTAGTGTAGAATTGCGTAGTTTGCCTTAGTCCTTAGGTTTTCCCCTTAGATTTTATTCCCTTATGCTTTCCTTATCCCGTAGTTTAGAATATATCATCTTATGCCCCTTTTCTCATTCAAATCCCGATTATTGAGACGTGAGTTGGAAATTCCATTCAACCCTCGTTCGGAACGATCTCGGTGCTCAAACCTAACACGTTTGAGTTACCCGTATACTACACAACTTCTTTATTATTGATTTTGTATGAAATCAAAGCTACAGGAGTAATCACTAAGCATTCATACGTGGATATTAAGAATATTCCTCACCATGGAGAACTCTACACATCATAATCACCAAATCTGTTTACGGGCGTGGCGGTGGCTATGAGCATCCCAAGCTCATGGGCTGCGCAGATCTTTGGGCTTTGATCAACAATAAACAAATTGAAGTTGAAGCTACGATATGGGACGACATGATGTCATTCCTCAAAAGCTTGGCACCAAAATCCAATATATCGGATATACCAAATTGTTGATCCAACGAGCCCTGGGTATAATCCGATATTCCCTTAAGACTCGATGACCCCAAACAACACTCCACGTTGTATGAGCCCACACTCGATCGGTTAAGGACTCTACAACTAAGAAACAAGGTGCGGTCTTGCGGATCACCTTATAACCGATGATATCAATCAAGCTGTACTCGCATAAACGATATCGGTAGCGGTTGAAGAAGGCAAAGTAGGTTTTCTCGATGAAAAATCACTGGTACACCTTCAAGGAAAACGAGAAGAGGCGGTGCGGAAGTGTTATAAGCGAGAGTCAAAGAAAGTTCCCAAAAGGAAACCTCCACTCAAAGGAAAGTTCCCCAAGGAAGTCTGTTCTATTCCCATTCCCAGTCTCGAAACTCAAAGAAAGCTAGTGGATGAAAGCTCGATGAAACCGAATCGACGAGGAGGTCACCTACTCAAAGCGCAACCGATGTCACTCCAGCGGTGGCTAAACCTCCTGGTCCAAAAGTCGACCAAGGCAAAGGAAGACTCGGTGCTTGAGCAAGAAGAAGAAAGCTCGGATGAAGAGCCGCGGATCGACTACGGGAAGAAGTTCAAAATCATTAGACTCCAACACGTGGCAAAAGAGTTTGAAAAGCAACAAATGCGTGGCCCGGAGGGTCAAGTGGTGGTGTCAATCTACACCAATTCTCGATGCGGTTAATCGACCCGAAAAGGGAATTGGTGCCACTACTCTTGAGCAACAACAAAACGCCGGAGGATTCTATTGATTATGACTTTGAGGAACCGAGAAAAGGAAAAGTCCGAGAAAGAAAAGGTGATGAAGATGTTGCGGCTCAAGCCAAAGGCGATGAAGAGGCCGGATTCAGTGAAGTAAAGGCTAAACTGGACAAGATGACGATGTGAAGTATGATGATTATCTTCTTGACGATCCTACTCGCTCTAAGGAGAAAACTTCGAACCTCCTAAGGACCCCGAATCACCTCCGACTCCTCATCATCGATTCATCTTCTCACTCTTCACCCCACCATCCAAAGGAACAACGGATCCACATCCAAATCGTGAAGAAGCCATGAGACTCTTGGATATCTCGGCAAAGACAAGGATTGTTAAAGTGTCAAGCAAGTACGGATGAAGGATGTAACCAACAAAAAGTGAATCAACTCATGATAGAATCAACTTTCTTCAAGATGGGATAAGCGAGTTGTTGTGTAAAGGAACAAATCGAGAAGTTTATCAAAGGAGATTTCCAAAAGGAATTGGAGAAGGCGGCAAGAGAATACACTCACAAGTTTCTTCGAAACCGTCACTGGTGTGACTAGAGAAGTATTCTCCAAACAACTTACTCAAACATCGTCGCATTGGTTAAACATATAATGGCCAAATAATCGATCTTTACGAAACCGGGTTAAATGCTAAAGCGGTGATGCAAATGTCAAAGCGATCGCAACTTTTACTTGGATGAAGCTAATTTTTAAAGGTCTACTAGATTATCAACTCGGATCATCATGCAAGGAATCGCAGATCAACCTAAATGACCAAGAGATGACGATGATACGGACAAGGACTCGCACCTAAACGTCCAAAGAAGTCGGAGAACCCTCCTCGTGCCACCACCACCCCTACGGACTCCAACAACAAGACAATCTCCTCCGCTCTTCCACTGACAAACCTCAGGACTCTGAGTTACCACCCTAAACAGAGAAAACCAGTGATTACTTCGAATACACTGGTGGTGACGATGAGGAAGTCCCTGAGCCCCAACAACAACCCACCTCTCCCGCTTCATCAAAGAAACCAGAATCCTCATCTAGGCCAAAGAAAAAGAAGAAAAAGACGCCTAAGGGTGACGTCGTATCATGGCTAGACGAAGATGACACTGAATATGACTGGTTTTCGACACTTGTTGATGCTACTCCCGCTCTAACTGATGATCAAGATATGGTAGAAGGTCGTATATTGGAGCATGCTAAGCTACGCAAGAAAAGTTCAGTGAAGAAGATGGCGAAATCAAAGTTGAAGCGAATCAAGAATGAAGCCTTTCGACTACTCAAAGACAACTCGGAAAGTGCTCTTGAGTTGAATATCACCTTGACAACATAGCACGAGCCATGTCTAACAACATTGATTGGCTCAACCACAAGCAAACATCGACTACACCGGAAGAGATAAGGCTCCATACTACACCGATTGGTCTAAACCTCTACCAACGATTGGTCAACCGGATCAACCTAAGATTCTATTCCGCTACTTCTTCAACAATGATTTGGAATTTCTTCTACGGTAGCAATGATTCAAAAAATACGCTACATCACTTACACTTCCGTTCCCTGACCATATACTCCAAGCGCATAGCTATCGAAGAAAAGGCTACCCACATGTTTTCCAACAGTGGAAAGGTATGATATTGATGCAACGTCACGGATTCACCATTGGCGGGGCAGCCGACGAATCTACTACAAAAGTCGCCGGTTCGAAAGTCTCAACATGAAGTGTACGGTGATAAAGGGATCGTTCTTTGTTAAGCATGTCACTCTTTCGTCTAAATAGGATTACACCTTCCTCAAGGCTGTCTTGGTCAAAAGACAAGGCGAAAGGACTATGAATTTTGTGAAGCGGACTTTCGAACTTGTCTCTCAACGACATTGAAGATTTGTATCTCGCCAAGGTACAGGGAAGAATGATACAATTCTCGTGAAATTCAACGTGAATACATCAAGTCCTTGCTCATCTTCATCGAAGCATAGTGATCCAGAGGCGTGTAGAAGATTTACAACTTGTTGTTGAATCATATGAGACTCGTGTCAACTTCACCAGACCTCAGCTAGAACTTCCTAACATCAACCATCTTCCACAATACACTCTCGTCAGCAAACCATTCGGAGTAGTTTATCGTAGTGAACTATAATGCAACTGCTTGATGGCGTGTAGAGATCTTCATAAGTTTGGGGACCACACACTGAAGAAGGTTAGGGATGGGTTAGCCTATCGGTTAAATGAGATACATGAAGGCATCGGGTCAAAGAAGCGATGGAATTCTCAGGAAAAATGGGATGTTAAGAGGATCATCACCGGATCGATGAAAGGTTATGCTGAAGGGACGATTCGTAACTATGGAGAGCTTTGTAGGTGGTCATACAGATTACTCTCACATGCTATCAACGCCTGCATTCGCATTCACGGAGATATTCTTTGGACTACGGTACCCTTAAACTATTTCAATTTCATACTAATTTGGATGTGTGATTATTTTATGACCATGGCTTGTGCACACATAACGATGTACAACCCGTTCTTGTAATGAAAGGACCACGTAGTGCGCTTGATTGCCACAATCCTATAAAAGGAGCAAAAGCTTCTTACTTTTGAGTAAAACTTATCAAACCTTTCATTTTTTAAAAAGGTTTTGCTCAAAAGAACAAGTACTTCCCCTTACGTTTTTCAAAACCTTAAAAGTTAGTATTACTTGTTGAGGGGGAGTATTTGCCAAAAACTTTGTTCACAAAATTGTTCTTCGTGATAATCTTCCCACAAAACTCAAAATGATCATATTTATTATCAAAACGTTATCAAAAATAACATTTATATGCCATTTTGAGGGGAGAAAATTATTGTGATAAGAAATATATTGATTTGCTATTTAATCGTCGTATGAAAAGACTTAACCCATGAATTGACGGGATCCGAGCGGTCATACATTGAAAAGATTTGTCTTCAAAGACTTATCCAAGTAAATTGTACCTATTAGAAGCTCTTGATAGACATGAACTTTGTGGGTTTGACAACCTTTCGAGGTTTGTCCACACCTTCAAGGTAGTTATTAGAGCTAGTTGTTACCTAAAAGTTGACAATGTAACTTTTAACTATGCAACGTAACCGTGTCCCTCGGGAATTGTCTATCTTGAGTCGATCAATTCAAAGTGCACTCTTCTCTCACCGTGCATATTTCTCTAAACACTTAAGCACGTGTGGAGGGGAGTATTCGCAAATGATCAAACTCTTACGATGGTACAAAATGTTTTTCAATCATAACTACTTTGAGAGATTTTCAAGAAAATGGTTTTATGGCAACATAGGTTAGTCATGGAGTTATAAGGTGACTAAGGTTGGAATAACTGTCCTATGATCCCCAGAGCCGGAGGATCTACCCAAGGACATCAAAAATAGTTAGTACTTAAAAGTCCTTAGGTATGATTATAAAAGGAGAAAATGAGAATCGGAGAAAGAAGGAGTTGAAGAATTAAAAGAAATGCAAAGAAAAGGGTGAAAAGAAATAGCCCTCCAGTTATTCAACTTAGGAGACAGGGTTCAATTCATATACTCTTGGTTGTCACTTAGTGACACCGTATTGAAGATTAAAAGTCGTCATGGACCCGATGGCGCATGCACTAAACCTTCTTAGCCACTCAAGTTTCTCCCAATGAAGCTTGTTTCATTCTCACAGGGAACCCTACGTAAACTATCGGCTTTCTCTTAGAGATTCTTTGGTATTGAAGAAGGAGACCCTCTCCTAGTCTCCGCTCGGGAAAACCAAAGTGCACTATTGAGTCTAGAACCACGAGATCCATCAAAGATCTCTTAGGTACACTTGACAATTCATCGGTTGTCGTTCAACAAAAGAACACAAGTGATATATTATCGTGTCCTTCGCAGATCTTAGCAATCTGTCAAGAACATTTATGAGAGTTTCACATATGTGATCCTCGGTGATTGAATGGAAACTTACGCCGGTCAACATCTAATGTTACGACACGGTCACCGGTAACTCCCCGTGGATTACGCTTAGTGTGTCTCAAATGGTCTACATTCGTGAGGTGATGCTTGATTGTACCTCGGCGACTCATCGAACTATAGGTGTACTTGATGCATCGTGTTATCTCACTTGTGGGACTCCGGTTCAGAACGACCTTTGTGAGAATTAGAGGCGTGTTTTCGAGACTATCTTGTTAACACCTCTAAATTCAAACTTGTAAGTCGGAATCCGCTTATTACTAACCGTGTGTATGTTTTCTTCTTATGGAAGCTATGGAGCGACCGATCGTGCGATTCTTCACATGCTCATACCAACATCATCACTAATGCAAGTTCTCTCAAAAGGCAACACAAAAGTCGAATGATTCTTCATCAAATCATAGAATCTACAAAGTTTAAAGACTAAGAGAACTTCATCAAGACTATAATCCAACGTTAAAGGCGTGTGAGCATGTTGGAGAAAGGCGTGGACTTTGGAGCAACAAAGCGGACTGATGCGAACAACAACAACATACTATCACTTTCACCACAAAGACCAAAGAACTAAAGAACAAAGAAAATATGACGTCAAAGCAGAACTATTCAAAAGTTACAAGATCCCTACAATGGGGAGATTGTTCAATTCAAGGCACTTCTTCTCACAAGAAAGAAGAATGTTAGAAGACGTCAAAGTTACTATTACATCAGCACCTACATCATTTATCACTCTATCATTCATCAATAACAGTTAGGGGGAGATTGTTGGAATCACTCCTAAACTATATTTCAAGTGTTAGTGATTCATATGTAATAGTTAGCTTAATATGGCTTTTATGTTAGTTATCAAGGCTAGGCTTATGTAGAAAGCCTATAAGCCTAGGCCAAGCCCAATAAGTAAAAGGATGGGAACTTGGAGTGTTGCCCTAGTTCCCTCCTATAAATACTCTTGTATAACCCTCACTTGAGGGTTGGTTGTTCAATTCACATTTCACTCCTACGCATAACTCTTCCTTATTATCATATCATGTGTGTTTGTATGATTGTTCATCCGATCTCTTATCTCTTTCTTATATTGATGCTTGTGTTACTAATATGGGAACCTAACACCCTTATATATATCCACTTTACTTATACTTGTATTCTCACAAAAAAGAAAAGAAAAGAAAAGAAAAGAAAAAGTCGGGACATGACGAGAGTTTTTTGAACTTAATGGGTTTTGGAAATCCTTTCCTTAACCAGAACGCCGGATCTTCTTCAAAACCCAAGCCTAACCCACTTAATTTGACACCCGAGAAACAACAATAATTTTATATGATGTGGCAACAAAATTTCCATCAAAACCCACCTCAATTCGAGCAACAAACACAATCACAAAAAAAAACCCAATCCTCACAATGTCAAGTCGACCCCGATGCTACGTCTCCCCAAAAACACAAACGTGGAGGTAAACGTATGTCAAAAAATTCTGTGGAAAACTAGAAGTGGGGGGTTGAATAGTTTTGCCGATTTTAGGTTAGTTTCAAAACTTTAGATTCGATATTATGTGAAATCATATGGATGTTGAGAAAGTATAGATCTAATGATAAAGCAAGTAAATAAAGTAAAGCAAGGGATAGAAATGACACAACCGATTTATAGTGGTTCAACTACAAGGAAACCTTCCTTGCCCTACTCCACTCCCCGAGTCACCTACTCGAGAGTTCAAGCACTATGTCAAAGAACTCCTTGAACTTGGCGGAGAAGCCTTCACAACATTGCTTACACCTTTTTCCGGACAAATCTAAATACCGAGTCCGTAACACGGTGGACCAAACCAACACGACTATTACACAACAAATATGAAATATCAAATACAAGATCTTCGCTATAAATCTTGGAGGAACAAATCAATCAAGGACCCTTGCTTGGATGACTTGTAGAATGCTCGTGATCTCGCCTTAGAAGGACCTATATGAGAATCACTAAAGAAAGAAAAAGAAAGTACTCTCTAGATCAAGTGATCTTTTGTTAGAAGAGAATGAGAGTATATGAGAGAATTAGTAAGAAGAGGGGTGAGTTAGAATGAAGAAATGGCTCTCTATTTATAAGCAAATTCTGCCACTGTTCCCCGGATCCCTCCCACAAGGGATCCGTCTAGTGTAATCCTAGGGATCCGTGGGACGCTCCTCTTTGCCCATAGGTTTTTTGGTTATGGGTCATGGGTCATGGGTTGGTCCATGGGTATTCTTTTAGATTCAGTGTATCTAATGAGTACATTGTATTTAGTCTTGTGGGTGTGGGTCAATACCATGGGTTATGGATATGATCCATGGGTTGTGATTTTTACCCATCCTAATAAACTATTACAACAAATGATTAATTACAACATTTTTGTATTAGATGGCTATATGTAAATGCTTTACAAAAATAATGTATCCTTATAATTGTATTTTAAGATAACATTATATTTGTTATCAACAAAACACAAAGAGATCGCAAAATATTAATAAACGTTTTACGGTTTATTTGTATTAACAATCTCCCTTTTTGTTGATGACAAAACATAATGTTATGATGAGTAAAACTTAAGAATAGATGTATGTTTTGAAAGCCCTAAGTTTTAATCCTTCTCCCCTTTTGTCGAAACAAAAGTTAACCCATCGAAGAAATAAAATGTGGAAAAATGGTCCACGTCGCTTACTCCCCCTTGACGGTAGCTCCCCCTAGTTTGGGGCGTTAAGTGAAAAAAAAATCCTACAAAGAGAAAGGTTAGTAACATGCTTAAATAATATTGTGATTGACGAGAATCAAGATTGGGAGCCAAGGTATGTAAACAAGGCATTGTAATAAAACAACAAAGTGTAGTGGTATGTATGCCACTTATAAGCATGTAAAAATAAGAACAAGACTTGTTCTTGAAAATGACTTCAAAAGAAAAGTATTAAAAATAGAAAATAGTAGTAATGATTCCGTCCATGCTTGCATAAAGTTATGGATGGAGGTTTTGATGAGTAATGGTATTGATACGGTCAAGGATGAGGTTGAGTATGAATCACATTTCTTACCTAACTTCTATTGCAATTTTCCTACTGGATTGGCAATGTTCATGTAGGATCGAAAATATTATTGTGTTTGATGATTTGGGTGGTCTTGGATGATGAAAATACATGTTTGCCATAGTGAGAGAGAAAGAGATGGAGGGAGTTTCTTGCTAGAGACTTGGTTCACAAATTGTAAGGTTAGATTATGAGAAAAGCTCCACCCCTTCCATGAATGGAAGGGGTATTTATACTTACAACTTATACGTCCTCCTGACGGACTGTGGATCAGGCATACAGTGGGTAAAGACCCGTCCTTCCTCCACGATGTTACACTAAACTATACTACGCTACAAACTAACTAATTAATTACTAAATAACGTAACTAACGACAAGTCTACAAGCTAACTTATGCTAGACTATAATTGGGGTGACCGACACTTTAATATGGAATTTCCAATTCCTAACAATCTCCCCCTAAGGGAGGTCACCCCATGAAATACATTTTGCATCCTAGCATTCTATTCTTGACATTGTTCTTGAGCTCGTAGACTTCAATTCTTCAATTCCGCAATCTTTATGCTTTTGTAGCGATTCTTCAAAGTCCGCAAAGATTTGTACTTTTAGTGGAGGTCTTTAACTGATCCACATCTTTGATGATCTTCGAGCTTTCTTTGAGATCATCGGTGACATAACTCTCGGATCACCCTTTATTGTGTTGCCATCATGTGAAATTGTGACTTACGGACCGACATGCTCACACTTTACGAATCATGACATCTTTCCATCGAGTAGCGGAAGCTTTCTTGGTTCATGATATTTGCGCAGCGTAGCGAAGCATAGTATAAAAATACCGAACCGGGTTATGTAGATATGCACCAGTCATGATTTCTTCAAATTAAGTGTGGATCTTTGTGAGCATGCGGCTTTGGATTGACTCCTCAATTCGATCACCGCAACCGTCAAATGTACCGCAAACAACAGTTAGCAATAAAACACACGAAAGTGTCTTTGATCACTTCGTTGAATTGAGGTACACGCCCACGGTTCCCGCTGATCGACAATCGCCTGTGATCGGTAGAGTTCAAGAACCTCCTTGACGGGGTTTCGCATTTGTTCTAGTTGTTCTCAAACCGAACGTCTCAAAGAAGACAACACGGAGTGAGTGAACCAAATAATTGAGATTCAGCGATTGATGAAAAATGATTTGAAAAACAATCGTGTATTGCTTGAAGAAAGAGTTTTGCAATACGACGAAGATTTTATGAGAAAGATCAATTTTCAATCATAAATATTTTTATATTTGAAAGAGTACACATCCGATGTGCTAGATAAAAGAAGAGATTCGCACATCGAACGGTTTTTCCAAAAGTATTTTTCAATCGAGAGATACTTTTGTGTTTGAAAACATGAATACACATTCGATGTGCTAGAAAAGAAGATTTGCACATCGAACGGTTTTTCCAAAAGCATTTTCGTCAATTCCAATCCTGGACCAAAGTTGATTCAAGATTGAATCACCCCATCATTTCTATCCAGTTGTCACAAGCTTGATCTTTTGCAAGATTTCACATGTCACCCACCAAGAGCTTGTTTGATGTTGGCTCTAGAAGGATTTCCATCTTCATCATGAATACTTTACATATCACTCGGATGATCTGGCAATACCACAAGGATAATGTGTAGGACTCTTAATATATTCTTACTTTCCACATTGTGTGAAACAGCAAGTCTTCATTAATTTAGTGTCCTAATGAGATATTGTGGATGATCTCTTGGCTTTAGACTCAATAGTGCATATTTGGTTCTATGCTGGGAGACTAGGAGAGGGTCTCCTTCTTCAATATCAACAATCTCTAACGAAGTCGATAGATTATGTAGGTTCCCGTGAGAATGAAACAAGTCCTTTTAAGAGGAACTTGAGTAGTTTGGGAAGTTAGGTGCGGTCGTCCTGGGTCCATGACGTCTTGTCTTCAATACCAGCGTTACCTTAGTAACCACCGTAGCATATGTATTGAACCCGGTTTCGCCCTAAGGTTGAATTATTGGAGGCTATTTCTTTTCACCCTTTTCACATTCAATTCTTTTCATTCTTCAACCCCTTGGTGCTTACCGAGACTTCATTACTAGAACCTTGTTGGGTTTATTCCAAGACTAGCTCGGACTCGTCAACACTCTTCCCATTTCTCATTTTTCTCCTTTTTCATCATACCTAAGGACTCTACACTATCTAGTGGATTGTCCTCGGTAGATCCCTCCGGTTACGCGAATCGTGGAACTAATACCTAACCTCACCATCCTTATAACTCCATGCATAAAGTAAAATGGCCGGTCTTTTGGTACAATGCATTCTTCCTTGAAACCAATTGAAAAATCATTTGGAAAAATCAATCAAGGTACTTGTGATATAAAATCAAAGCATTTTGTACCTTAATTGTTTTGATCATTTAGAAATGCTCCCCCTCAACATGTGCATATGATTTTATAAATTGTTTAGCACATGGAGGCAAGAGTTCTTTTGAAATAAATTCTTGATCACAATTTCTTATGGAAAAAGCCATTTGATTTTCTTTGGTAAATTCTCCCCCTCAATATGTGCATAGGATATTTGAAATCATTTTATCACATAGAGGAAAGAGTTCTTTTGAAGCACATTCACGATCACAAAAGCCATTACGAAACCATTCACTCCCCCTCAATATGTGCATCAATATATGAAAGAGTTTTGCGCATATTAGAGAGAGCCTGCACATTGAATCAAATGATCACCTTTTATCAAATTTCATATTAAATCACAAATTCTCCCCCGATCAAAAATATCAATTCCTTTGAGATTTTGGATTCCAAGTGATTTAATAAGGTTTAGAAAACATGGGAGAATATGTGCCTGGTTTAGATACTCATCTTGTTTTTGGATAAATGCTCCCCCTCAACATGTGCATTGTATATTTGAAATCGTTTGGCACATGGAGGCGGAGTGCCTTTAAAGGACTAAAACCAATTTCATTAAAGCAGACAAGAGATTTAATTCACGATCTCTCCCCGATCAAAATTTCAAACCATTTGAGATTTGTGATCCCAAAAGATTTAAATCATTTAGAAAATTTTGGGAAAGGCGTGGCAAGATTTGATTTTGAAAAATGATGATAAGGACCATTTTAAGACATTAAAGATTCTTAGTGTCAGGTATGATTGTTTTAAGAGATCTTTTAGTAAAATAAAATAATTTCACAATCAAACAAGAATAGAAAAAAAATCATTTTGACAGATCTTTGAGTTTTAAAGAAAATCATGCCATGACATAACATTAAATCTTTAGATCACCACATTTTAACGTACAAACAGACTTTTATGAAGAAATATTGTTTGAAAATAATTTATTTTAAATCACTCTCCCCCTCAATCGATGACCGTAGTCGATGATTGAGTGACTTATATTTTTGATAAAATGAAGTCCGGTGATTTTCAAAATTTAGTCCAATTTATTTTCAAAAACAATATTTTTCCATTTTCAAAACAATTTTAATCAAATTATTCAAAATTGTTTAAAAATGGTATCCTGCACAAAGATACGTTAAGTGGTTTAGAAGCTTATGTTGTTGCTGTAGGGCTTGGAAGAAAAACCATCTGCTGATGCAGTGAGACTTCTTACGTTGCATTTTAATGCCAACTGAGGTCAAATTAAGCTCCGTTTCTTCAATCACTTAGAATAAAACCATCTGCTGATGCAATGACACCTCTTACGTTGCATTTATGCCAACTCTCCATTGAAGTCCAATTAAGCTCCGTTTCTTCATTTGTCAACCCAAGATATAGTTACCCTTTCCTTTCGGCATCCAATCATCATATTATGCCGGATCCGGATCGGGGACATACTTATATAACAATATACCTGCATATGTTAGTGGACACAAACAGATATATGGTGGTCGACATCACCCAAACAGCAATCGACTAATAACAGTCAATCCAACATAACAATAAGATCATATAACATATGAGAATTATGTGTTCATCAAACTCTAATCATCTAATCCTAACAATCATATCCTGGGCACCTAGTCCTTCAACATAGGTTAACATCATTTTTAATTAAGGATATGGGATATTTAAGAAAGCCTGTTAGATGATTTAAATTTGAAAACATTCTCCCCCCCAATCAATGACTCATTTCATAAAAAGTTTTAAAAGCGCTGAATTCATTGATTGAGTTTTCAAATTTATATAAAAACTCTGATTCTGATTGTTTTTAAAGCAACTCATTTTCCACCATTTTTGAAAACAACAAATATTTTTCTGAAGAATTTTAGACGGAAAAACATTTGTGTAGGAGCAAAGATCCTTGACATACTTTCCTCAAATTTGTTTTAGGATAAGTGCACGAAATATTTGAGAAATTTGTTTAGCGCATCACTTTCCTTCCTTGAAGAGCGGGTTGCTATCTCAAATAATAGCAAACCATAGTTTTAAGCACGGTCACGATCGAAATAAGCGCAAGCCATATGATTTGAAGCGCGGGTTACGATCCGAAATAGCGTAAGCCATATTTTTAGACATGTTTAGAAAAGAATATTTACACCTCTGCTCGAACTTCATCTATGGTCCCGTGCCATTATTGAATGACATTTCTAAGACCGCAGATGTTATCGATACGAAGACATGTCTTGAGAAAAATATTTTGGTATTTTTAAATTTTCGATTTTTATGGGTTTTGAAGGTTTTATATTTTTCTATTTTCTTTTGTTGGTTTTATATTTTTGTATTTTGTTTTTGAAAAATATATACACAGATAGTAGATGATATAGTTTTAAGAAGATGATGATACGAGTACCGAGATAAGGATATCGAGCATCCCCGTTGTAGAAGATAGAAGTCATCGCCCCTAAAACTTTCACCACCAAAGCTTCCGAGGCTCTTGCATTGAAGAAAGAAATTGAACCATCTGAAAGTGAGACTTTGGCAGCTTCCCCCCAAATCGAAAATCCTTTGGATGAGCAGATTCGAAGCTCTATTTCAAGCTTGTCTTAGCCAGGTGCACAGAAAAGCACAACATTTAACATAAATCCCGCTGCTCCTTTTAAGAACGATAATCGAGATTCTCCGTTTGGGGTTATATCATCAAAATAGATTAGCAACGTATCATCCCACTCATAAATAATCTTCTCACATTTCATAACCACTGAAGTCTGAAGCAATCCATTCCAAAAGGTGTCAAGAGAACACTTCCCCCGTGTAGTTGAAATGATGCAGTCCGTCTCTTAGTATAATGCTCAAGAACTCTCCCGAATACACTTCATGAGGGGAATGAAGAACACCTTCCCATGTTCACATTTTTCTTCCCTGATGAACATGTATGAAGCTCAAGAACCCAAGTACACCAATATCCTGAACTCTCCGAATACACATCATGCGGGAGAAAACACCTCCCAATGTTTGTGGTAAACAATGGCTTTCTTCCCGATGATCGTGTATGAAGCTCAAGGACCCAAAGTACACACATTCCCCAAGAGAGAACAACCGATAACATTGAAGAAGCGGGCGAATCACCGATTATCTCTGCGGATGTCAACTCCGGAATAAGTGATTATATCTACGAATCAGATTAAGCCCTCAGTGAGACAGTGGCGCCCCCAATGTACACAATTCTCTCTCCGATGATTGCGATAACATCGAGATCATCACACACTATGTTACCTCTTATATCTTGAAAATTTCTAACATCACTTCCCCACATAGTTGGAATAATAACACTAAACGCCTTGATGAGTAAACCCTTGAGTTTCTCTGCGGTCATGACATACGTCTTTCAGGATATCTTCAATCACTTAGAAGAATTAAGTTCATCAAGTTTACTCGCGTTTGGGTTCTTGTCTCCTTCCCCTTCTTTGGTTTTGATACTTCATAATCAAAGAACACACTATAAGCCCGTATACTAGAAATCATTGAGAAGAACACTTGAAAGTCTTTGTGAGAATCGACTTCTTTGAAGAATGTGAGCAAGTCTAATTGGGGATTAAATCAGACATTTCACACTCCCCCAATTAGTGCTCTCCCCTAAACCGACAATCTTTATGATGAATGCATGAATAAGAAGAAGTCTTTAGATAATCAAATGCAAGTCGTCTTTAGTCTTCTAACATGCAGTAGAAAATGTAGAGCAGACTGTAGACTCGACCTTCTTCAAGATTGTCCAGTTGGGAAATAGATAGTTAACATCTTCATCAAACCAAAAAGCATCCTAATTAACTTACATCTTGCAAATCCCTTAACTAAAATCCCTCCCAATCAAACAAGAACAGAAAGATGTTCATCAAGGAAATCGACAATCACCATAGCGAACACAAAATGGTAACACCAAACTACCAATCACATCAAACAAGACGGAGAGATTGTTCGAATCATCATGTTGATGTGCGTGAAGCATTAACCGAAGCACTTTGTCGATAATCAACTCGGCCCGTGTGAAGATGTCAACCAACGGCTCTTGAAGAAAACTCCATGTGAAGATGGTCCGATAAGAAGCTCGGTTCTTACATGAGTTTGGAGCTGTTTGACCATATATTCTCAGAAATAACTCAACATGCAGAATACATTTCTTTTCCCCCTCAAGAATTGCAGACGCAGTTGCCATTCTTGATTAAATAAGTGAATATCTTCAACAAATATAGTCTATTCACACTTCTCCCCCGCAAAATTAGCACATGATGTCACCATCATCATTATAGTTGAGCAAGTGGAATAAGAAAACAATCAACGGTAGCCCGGTTCACTTGATGACTGAAGCGCTTGGAAAAAGTATGAAGCATGTTGATGAGAATGGTCATTAATGAGAAGATTTCTCTTCTTCCGAAGATAATGCACACTGAAGCGTACACATTTCTTTTCTTTAGAGTACGAGGCATGAACTGTAGTATTCATACGTCATAAGAAGATTTCTCTTCTTCAGAAGATAAAGCGCACTAAAACGTACACTTTTCTTTTCTTTAGAGAACGAGGTTTGAACTGAAGTATTCAAACGTCATAAGAAGATTTCTCTTCTTTAAAAGATAATGCGCACAAAAACGTACACATTTCTTTTCTTTAGAGTACGAGGCATGAACTGTTGTGTTCATACGTCATAATCTCTCTCTTTTCATCATCTCTTGGCAAAACATGTAATCACTCCATTATCATTCAGTAGGCTCTTTGTAGTGACAGCTGATGGAGAAAAACCAATATGATGAATTTGACCCTGAAGTAAACTAACCCGAACTCGTGACTTATACTTGCACAGACTTCATCCATCATTTGAATCTCTAAGTACTATATACTCTTCAACCAGCCAAGCATCAAGTATTAGACGTATATCACCTCTTGAAAATCCACAATTGAATGTGACACTGAGCACTATAACGTAACTCCTTGAAGTGATAGTTATTTTGTGGTGATAAGAGCCCAATTCCCCCAAGTGGTAAAAAGAAAAGGTAAAAGTCACCCAACAATAACTAGATTTCCAAGTCTTCATTTTTTATAATAAGCTCGAACAAGGATCTTGAAGAATCTTCATCCAACCATCCCCGATACCTTTAGATACTAAGTACACTCCCGTGATATTTCACTTAAACCTCAAATAGATATCTTGAATTAACCCGTTGTCATATCTTACGGTTAAAAGCTCAACTCTAGCCTCCTTTGACGTTTTAAGTGAACTCTGATAATGGTTTCATCCCGACCATGGTTAAAAGCACATAACCACGTAAAACCATGTAATAACCAAACTACCATGACGAATATCCAAACACACATCCAATTCATGAAGTACACCCTTTTATCCATTCTTCGAAGTAGAAACCATAGCACCAGCATCAAAGAAGATCCTGAAATATGCTTTCCTTTCTCCAGGATGGTTCCATCCTTACGGGATTTTACAACTCTATGGTTTAAATCGAGAAATAGTTTCTTTCGCTGGATTTTACAAAACCAAGAATAAACCGTAAGATAGATCCGGAGATGCACTTTACAAGGATGTTTCTATTGTCACGGGATTTTACAAGTCTATGATTTAAATCGAGAAATATATTCTTTCACGGGATTTTACAAAATCAAGACAAAACCGTAAACAATATCAGTTTGAATGTTTTATGACAACTTTGGTTTCGGTGAATATCTGTTTTAGGGGAACATGCAGCGGTTCATCAGCGATTCATTATCCAACATTAACAATATCATCAAACATCCAATAAACACTTTGGTAAACACATCATTCACGCATTCTGACGGCTGTTGCTGTGACCACAAGGTGAAGTAAACCCGATATGTCAAACTTGATCATGAAGTGAACTTCCCCAGATTTGTTACTTAAACTTGTACAAATCCTTGTGAAGAAGAAATGGTGTACCCAATGTACAAAACCTCTTGACGTATCCTCAACTGCGTGAGACACGAAAGTGATAGTTACGTTGTGGGTAAATCGAGAAAGAATCACAACCGTACCTAAATAGCCAAGTCTTTATCACCCTCTATAAGCTCCCAAACAAGTCATCTTCGCGGAAGGGTAGAAAGAAAGAAGACAAAAATAAGTAAACGCGTCCTGAAAACCTCACTTCAAATCCAAATAAGACATGCCGAACAACAAACCCGTAGTCAACTTTGATTAATCATAAGTTCAAGACGTGACATAATATTTTCTGTGAGAATGTATCCCCCAAAGTATCAATCCTCATAGCACATCAAATCTCATCATCACTCCAAATCATATCAATAAATCTCATCAGCTAATCTCATCATTAAATCACATACATCCGATCTCATATTGAGAAGCCCATCTGACCGTCATTCAAATCCAAGCTTCATGGCCAAATGTTCAAACTAACTTGTATAACAATCACTTATACTCCCCTTAATGATAAATTAGAAATTGTATATCAACCTCCAAACGAAACGTGTAATTTTATTCAATTCAAACTCCAAAGCCCAAGTGAGGTCACCGTCTTCAATAATCCATATCTCAAATATTAAGCTCAAGCCGTGAATTTTTATCCTCCGTGAAATTCGACCATACCAAAATTACCATTCAGTAATCATCCATTTAATCACCAAATTTGTATGACAATTTATTAGCTCAATAATATTCGAATAAGTGAATTCACACAAATCAGTAGCCCAACACCAATCTTATACCACATTAAGGGTTAACGTCCTTAAGGCCCAAGATGATAACACCTTAATTCCGTATTTCGTTTAACACCTAGGCTAATAAATCGGTTCAACCCACAATCCTCAATTAAATCATAGCCCGATCAATTATATGACATTCATGAGAGTCCCATTGTTAATCAACACGAATCCAACAATTTAAGAGATTCTCATTTGTATCACACATAAAATGATTAACTCACATCAAAAATCCTACATACAACTTCACACCCGTTTGTAATATCAGATTCAAGAGGTTAATATAGTGAGGCCCAATCCATGAGACCAATCCCAACTTTCATCAGTTCAAGCCCACATGATTCATTAACGCCCATGAGATCAAGTCCCATAACAGATATGTTTCAACAACACATTCACACAACTAATTAACGTATGAAATCACGCAGCATAGTATTTGTTCGGCCCATTTCAGGAATCACGAAGCCCACATTCCATTTTGCATCCAAGTCCGGCCCAATGATAGTTCAAAATAGATTAGTTTTATTCCCTACCCTAATTATACGGGTATAAAACACAAGCCACACCAATAGTTATCCAAATAATACTCATCATATCACTCCGCCCCCCCATCAGACATAACTCTAAAAATCACAACAAACCCTAACACCAAAAGTAACGCCTCCCATTGATGATGTCTCTTATCATGTACAAAGCAAAAAAAAACCTCACGTACACCCCTAAATCTCATCATCATATACGAATACCCCATATCTTTTACTATATCACAGTTACTAAATAACTATACCACAGGGATGATATAAGGTTGAGTGACCGGCATCAATATTGAACCAAAGAAATGGGAAGGTATTCAAAATGAATTAAGCCATTGAGTTTTGGAGAGACGAACTCAAACAGCCACAGGGATGGCTTGAGCGACATCGAGACGGATTACACGAGTAACACTGAAATCAGTGGTTGGTTCTTCCTTTTTGTTTAGCAATTTTAAACCGAACGAGAGAGTCAAATGGAAGCCCATTGGTTTTTGTTTGATTCTTAAAACTGTTCGAAAAGTGAAACATGGTGCCGAGCATAAAAAAATGGATCAATGATGTATATTGTTCAGTCACCCAAGATCTTTATAGATCCGTACACTTGAACAAATCTGAGATCGTTTACTCCTTTTTGTGTTTTTCAGACCGAAACACTCATGTGTATTTTGTATGATTTGATTGATTAACAATGAGTTTTGTTAGATCTTTACTTTTGTTGTATTGGATGAATGATGTTGAAACAGAAGTCTAAGATGAGTTGGTATATGATACAGTTTTGAGGTCGATGTCTACTTTCATTCCTCTTCATCATTTCTTTCTGTCAAGTCGCTAACTTTTAGAGTCAAGTTGCTAACCTGAGTCAAGTAGCTACATCTTCTAAACACAACTCGCTACTTGATAAATATCAAGTCGCCACCTTTTTAGTCACAAGTCGCTAGCTGAGTATTTGAGTCATGTCGCTAGCATGTAAATACAAGTAGCTAGGTCATTTAACTTAACAAATCGCTACATATTTCTGTTAATCAACTCGCTAGCATAACTCGCTACTTCTATACAATGAATCTGGACGACTTGTAAAGACAAGTCGCCACCAGTGATAGTAGCAAGTCGCTAGGAAGATTTGACTATTTCCGATGAGTTTTCCGACTAAGATATTCCGACCGTCTTCATACTTACCCAGAAAACTGCTATGAATATTTATGTTTTATGCCCATTTTGACCACAAGACGAGACCATTTGACTGCATAACTTTGATAACATTGATGTAAACTTTGATGTAAACTTTGACCACATAATATGATAACTGACTTGGACCAAAAGAGACACAAGACAAATGTAATCTTTGATGGACCAGATGACTTGTTGACAAAAAAAAGAAGGATGCAAACACTTGTTAACGAACTGTTTTACCAATACCAAAAGATAAAACATGTTCCGACCATTAAAACAGTACACAAAAACAGTTTTTAAAACATATAGAAAACACACAAATCAACAAAACAATATAACCATGGCTCTTGATACCAATGGTAGGATCGAAAATATTATTGTGTTTGATGATTCGGGTGGTCTTGGATGATGAAAATACATGTTTGCCATAGTGAGAGAGAAAGAGATGAAAGGGAGTTTCTTGCTAGAGACTTGGTTCACAAATTGTAAGGTTAGATTATGAGAAAAGCTCCACCCCTTCCATGGCTGGAAAGGGTATTTATACTTACAACTTATACGTCCTCTTGACAGACTGTGGATCAGGCATACAGTGGGTAAAGACCCGTCCTTCCTCCACGGTGTTATCACTACAAACTAACTAATTAACTACTAAATAACGTAACTAACGACAAGTTTACGAGCTAACTTATGCTAGACTATAATTGGGGTGACCGACACTTTAATATGGAATTTCCAATTCCTAACAGTTCACAATGTAAGTGATGTGGGTAATGAATGCGGAAGTTTTCTGGGTTGATTTGATTTATGAGTTGCGGAATATGTGGTGGAAAAATAGGAAAAAATGGATTTAAGTCCGGAATGATTGATAGTGGTGGAAAAGAACCTAGATGTTCTTGTAGTTTAATGGGAGCTAAGGGTGGTGATGTTTCAAGATCATTGAATATTGTGTTTGGAGAAGTTGGAGGTGTCAAAAAGGCTATTTATTTTTGTTTTGGTTGTTGAGATCTTGTTGGAGTCGTAAGGAGTTCCAAAAAAGTGACTTTAGGTGATGAACATGGTGTACTTGTTGGTGATGAAGGAGGTGCTATAATGGAAGCATCTTGTGGTGGGTTATTTGATGGTGATGAACCATTTGATAATGATGTTGTTAAGCAACAAGATCGGATGCTAATCCGTGCAGATATCCTAGAGTTTGATTGTGGTATTTTGGAAGGTGGTAGTACAAAATTTTGGGTTTCATGAAGAGGATTGTTTGTACTAGTTGATTCATCTAAGTTGTAAGAGCTTGTGAATGACATGGTGTTGTTTGTTTGTGAGATGTATTATGCAAGCATTTTGGGAGTTATATATATAGGAAAAACAATGCATTCTAATGAATGCTTGACCCAAAATGTGGATTAAAATCTAATGATTAGATATGAATTTAAGGCATGTGATCATGAGAACACAAGCATTAAAGTACATACTCCAAAAAAAATAAAGAAAATATGTTGGAGTTTTCTTCCAAAGTGAGAAAAATAAAAGGTAAAAACAGCTTCTGTCTCACGGATCCAACGGATCCTTCCCTTGAGGGATCCGTCCAGCGTGAAAGCTGGAATCCGTGGTGTTAGGATTTAGTAAATCCAGAATATAAAAAGTCGGTCACCTCAGGTATATGTAATCGTTAGAAAGCTCGTAGTCGTAGATTATTATAAGTTAAGTTGTATTTAGTTTAAGTAACACCGTGGAGGACGGACGGGTCTTTACCCATTGTATGCCTGATCCACAACCCGTTAGGTGGCGATTTATGTAAAGACTATAAATTCTCTCTACCTTTACAGGTAGAGAGATGGAGCTCATAATAAGACTTTTCTTTCTCTCACTAAAGTTCCCTAAACCTCTAACTTTCTCTCTCTAGAACTCATAAGACGCCTATTTGATCTTATGGTTTAGTGTGTTTGTGGAATCCAATATGTTACAAATGGTATCGAGCCGGGTTATGTAGATATGCACCATCATGATTTCTTCAAACTAAGTGTGGATCTTTGTGAGCATGCGGCTTTGGACGCCTTAATTCGATCACCGTGTAAAACCACGAAAATACAAAGCGTATTAAAGACTATTTTACCTCACAATCAAAATTTTAAAATACGAAAAATATAATAACGTTCATTTAACGAAATTAAATACCTAACTTATAAATAAGTATAAAAACCTAACGTGCATATAAATTAACGACATTGGTGCGACAAGAATATAAGTCACGCAATGGGCGCTCGTTACCTTTGGGCCGTGTGATGTTTGCCTTCGGATAGGACAAGCCGAGAGCCCAACGGTCATTTTCTTTCTTTCTATTTATTTCCTTGTTGAGCGAAGCCACCCTCATTCCCTTAAGGATCCGATCGGTACCCTATATAAACCACACACTAATACAAATTTTGGAACCCTAGTTTTGTTTTCCTCTTTTCTTTCCTTGTTCCATTCGGTGAGAGTTTTTTCTCCTTGGTGTCGAGACCTTTATTCCAACGAGCTAAGGTATAAGCGAAATCTTTTGTCTTACTTTGATCGCCTAATGTTATTATGTATTGTATCGTGTTTTGTTTAGCCGAGTGGTGTTCTTTTCTTTTGGCCGAACCATATGAAACCGAAAACCAACAATATGAATTGATCTTTATAAATATTAGAGAATATGTTATGTAATACGTATTGTTTGAACCAGTTATTAAGTATGTCGAGATAAAAGAGACCGAACCACATAGATCATGAATCGGCCAAGGTAATCATGCAAACGTAAATATGTAAGATACGTAGATGAGCTAGGGTTGAGTAAAGTATATTAGCCGAAACCCTAGGTATGAACCGAACCAAGTGGAGTTTGTAAACGTGTGTTAAACAAGAAAAGGTCATGTAAAACCTAAACCCTAGAGTGAGGTGTGAACCGAACCTTAAACGGTTTGTGAACCATGTACCATGCGTGTGTTTATAAGTCAAGTAAGTTTGTCGATATGTAAGCGTAGTACGTGGTCATATCTAGTCAAAACTAGTGTGCGGTGTGCGTAGATGTGTATCTAGTCCGGATAATAAGTAACTTTTGTGGGCACATGAAATCATAAACGTGCATGGGAATAAAAGTTGACGTATAACATGTATATAAGTAACTTATGGTTAAGACATGAAGGTGTTGAGTAAATAAACGAGAGTTATTTTGAGTATAAATAAGTGTTTGCATGTGTGAGTGCGTGCATGGTGAAACATAAAAAGAAAGGTTGTCTTCATTACGTGCTAGGTCAAGTAGCGAGTCATTAAATGACGTAACATGTAAAGTAAATGCGTATTAAATGATATTAAAAGTAGGGGAAAACCCTAGAACATAAATAGGAAGTCGATTAGGGTTAAAAGCTAAGTGTGTAAATTCGTTATTTCATGTGAGAATGGTAAGTCTTGGAGTCGTTAATAACTATTGATTAAGAGTAAATGAGCTAGTACTAAGCGTGATGTAAACATGCGTGAGTTATGATTGTGTATAAGGAACTATGTCAGGAATTGGAAGTATTGCATGCATGGTCTCATTTAGGTTGCATTCGAACAATGTTACGTGTGAGTCTTGGTTAATCATGTAAGTTTTAAAGGCTTATGTAAACTATTTTGAAAGAGAGTCCTAAAATCCGTTATTGACATTTGTAAACCCTATACTTTGAATGACGATCATATAAGCCCTCAATTAAGATATTTGTTGTATTAAACCCTTGAGTTTACCCTTTTGTCATTTACAACCCCTAAGTTTGGCTAATTAATGATTAAGACTCTAAGACGTTGTAATTCCGTCCGTCACTAAGAATAAGATTATACTTACGACTTTAAGAGTGTGAACGAGATAAATCCGTTATAACTTAATGATGCTAATGAGTATTAAATAAATCATAATCCGTGTAGATTCGTTGAAGGAGGCGCGACGTTACACCTTCGTGATTCACTCATTCGTTTGCTTTCCTCTCATTTGCTTTAAGGTACAGATATTCTGACCTTTTCAGTAAAGGTTCCTTATAACGTTTTCTTTTCGTTAGCTTTTATATTAGGGTTTCCTAAGCCTTTGCTATGAACCCCATTCGGTTTGTTTGATCTGTTGCTTATCTGCACTTCTGTTTTTATTGAACCATGCAATATTTGTTGTGAACTTGTGTTATGAAGACACTGATATGCATATTTGTTGAACCTCATTAAGTGTAACTATGAACTTCTAAATATGAATGTATGATTTGTGATTGTGATAAGAACTTCTGACTTCTGAATGTTGGAATATGAACCTTATAATATGAACTATCTGATATGTTATCTGTGACCTTGTGTTTGATTATGATCCGTGCCATATCTGAAGATCGGTTTGACCTAAGTTAGTTTGACACCAGCCAAATATTAACTAGTCATGGGGTTCCATGTCCGTGTCGATGATGCACCTCGACATGACTCTAGGCGATGAGTGATGTTACGCCACGTCCACTTTCCGTTATCTGTTTATTAATAGTATGGCCACTATATCGTTTGGGCGTATGGATGCATCCTAGATCTGATCTGTTATCCGATATGATTTGTCTGGTGAATGATGTCGTGTGCAATACGCTCTTCACAAAATTTTGGGAGCTAGCTACTCTAAAACCATTTCTGAGATTATTTCTGTATAATTATGATGTTTCTGATATGATACGTTCTGGGCTCGTGGTAGTTAACTAAACCTTTATCTGTTACTTCTGTGTTACGCATTCTGTTATGATTTGGTATTTTCGAGTGTTATATTATGTATCCTGATATGATATGTTGGTGAATGTGCTTATGACGTATATGTTCAAGTGATTTCTAGTTGTCATGCTAGGATAGTATTAATATGTTTAAACATGATTTGCATATCTGATATTATGTTAGCTTATTGTTACGTGAATGCGTTGATCTACGAGATGAATGTGCTAGTGTACAATTGAGTGTTTTGGAAGTTTAGTATGTATGATGGTTCGATTAATTTTATAAACCGTGCCTATCGGTTAGTTATCTATCGCATATGTGACACCTACTGTTAAAACTACGCTAATGTTAGGATTTGATTGAGGCTGGTTTAGCTTATGATATACGTTACGAAAATTACTAATGGCTATGATATGTCTTTGTCTATTTAGTTATAGTATGTCTACTATGTTTGCTTTTGGTATGTGAGGCTGCCATGACTTCTGCTAGTTCCGCTGCTACAATATTGAATTAAGTGCGTTAAATGTAGATTTATTGATTGGTATGAATGCCATGTTTATCTTCTGGAAAGTGTTTTGTGTTAGTCTTTAGACTTTTCGTTTGGGTTATATGTAATCTATTTTCTTGATATGTTAAGTGTCTGGTTATTATGATGTGTTGCATTTGTGTGATTAATGTGCTACGAGGTGTTAACTGTTATGTGTTTTCTGGATTTTCTGTATATTTGTGCTTCCGCAGAATCCTCAATGATTCGGTATTCTCATCCCGTTATGATTTCGTTATTCGTATCTTTGTTTTGTTTAGTTTACATTTTGTTATATCATTCCTTTGGGCTTTGTAAGCTCGGCGCATTTTCTTTTCTGCGGTATTAAACATTCAAGATGAGCTTATGGGATAGGCGATCCGGGTTGAGAGTAGAGACAAGAGCAAGTTTTGCTAATAGGGATCTTAGATTTATTTTGAATATTAAGTTATTTATATTCTCTTTTGTAAGTTTTGTAAAAGTTTACGCTTTTGTATAGTATTTAAAGTTCTGATATGAAACCGTATTGTGATATCTTTACCCTTGTCGGGTTGGGGTGTTACAATTTATGGTATCAGAGCTCTAGGTTTTAGGACCCTTAGAGCTTAGGCTATGACATGTGAGGATTGGGTAGATTTAGGATTTTCCCTTCTGCATACTTTCTTTGTGTCCACTATCGTACTTAGACCTTGCTAATAGTTGGTTATTCTTTTAGATGGTTATCCCTCGTCGCTCTAGTTCATCTGATAGGAGCAAACAAGGACCAACTAGGCAACCTAAAGAGAGGATGAGGTGGACCGTTGTTATCGCTAAAGGCTGCAAGAGGTTTGGTAGAGTGAAGTGGACCAACAGGAGGATACGAGTTCCGGCTAGTATGTGGCCATGCACAATTGAGGAGAAGGCGACCTTGAAGAGCGTGAGCGGAAAAGTAGTAGAGAGTGCGAAACTAAATTTGTTGACAATCAAGGTTTCACCACTAGGTATCATGATAGATGTCTCGAGTTCCTTGAAGATGGAGGAGTAGGTCGGGCGAGTCGCGATTTGTATGCTTTTGTAGATCGTGTCTTGGGAAGAAGAAGAGGAATCGGAAAAGTGACTTTGCTAGTCGCTTATTACCACATGCGGAAGGAAATAGGAGCGGATGGATAAGTGAGGAAGAGAGGAAGAATAAGAACATGAGGAAGAATACGAGGTGGACTCGGATTTAGAGTCTACGGATTCTAGTAGGTTTAATCCGATACAAGAATAGAAATGTGCACTCCTGGTTAGTTGCCTCTTTATGAGAAATTTCTGACATTAGATTTTGAGTTTAGGTCCTTTTGTTTTCTTTTAGATGATTGAATCTTGGATTATTAAGTTTTGTTTTGGAAGTTCATCTTATGACGATTTTGCAAATTTTGTTTGACTAGTGGGAATAAAACAAAATTTTGAAAGTATAGTTCCTGTTTATTGTTTCTTTCTGATAGATTCATTAAGTTTCCGTTAGTCCTCATAAGTTCTATCTACTATGTGTTTTCTTAATGATGTCGCTTAATCACAGCTTGAAATGAAGTATGACCATCACGATGGTATACTCATGTGGATCTGGTTTGTTATAGTATGTTACTAGCTATTTGTATGTTATCCGTATGTGATATGTTTTGTTATGATATTAGTTATGTGGTTTGCCATGACCGGGACGAATATGATGACAATAAGAACTTGTTATGTGATGCAAGTATTATGGCGCTTTGATCAGCGTGATAATACCGAGATCATATAATTTGAACTTATTGAAGTCATATGACGTATGGGAAATGCACTGTGGATGATACGTGAATGGATTTTGGTGGTATCATTATTTGGCACTTCTCATGTTCGTTTGAAATTCGGTACCTAATTGTGAGATTTTCGTCGATATCTGTTATGCATAAGTTTTGTACGCTTGGAATCCGGAAAATGTTATGATTTGTGTGAACTATGGATTTTTATGTTTGCTTTAAATGTGTACGTCTCCGTATACCCTTATTGTGGTCATAAGATTTTCGTGAAGTGTTTGAGGAACATTAGATCCTTTTAGTTGGTTATCTGCGACTGGTGGGACCGTTAGAATTCGTTTTGTCTATGCATATGTTTGTTCTCATCATTAGATATCTGAATAAGTTAGAAATTGTCGTTTGATCTTTTTCCTGCATCTCATCCATTATCTTCCGTTACTTTGATGAGTATATGATAGTCTGTTGTAAGTATTTGATTATTGCTTGATTTGTGATAAAGTATGAGTTTGTAGATTCTGATAAGAATTCGTTTGTTCTGAGACAAGTTCCGTGTTTGTTTTAATTCCTCGAAACTCTTAAATCCGATTTGGTTGCTGTTCCATTCCGTCTTGTTCAATTTCGAGGACGAAATTTTCTTTTTAGAAGGGAGGAGTTGTAAAACCCTGAAAATACAAAACGTATTAAAAGACTATTTTACCCTCACAATCAAAATTTTAAAATACGAAAAATATAATAACGTTCATTTAACAAAATTAAATACCTAACTTATAAATAAGTATAAAAACCTAACGTGCATATAAATTAACGACATTGGTACGACAAGAATATAAGTCACGCAATGGGCCGCTCGTTACCTTTGGGCCGTGTGATGTTTGCCTTCGGATAGGACCAAGCCGAGAGCCCAACGGGCTGTTTTCTTTTCTTTCTCTTTATTTCCTTGTTGAGCCGAAGCCCACCCTCAATCCCTTAAGGATCCGATCGGTACCCTATATAAACCACACACTAATACAAATTTTGGAACCCTAGTTTTGTTTTCCTCTTTTCTTTCCTTGTTCCATTCGGCCGAGAGTTTTTCTCCCTTGGTGTCGAGACCTTTATTCCAACGAGCTAAGGTATAAACGAAATCTTTTCGTCTTACTTTGATACGCCTAATGTTATTATGTATTGTATCGTGTTTTGTTTAGCCGAGTGGTGTTCTTTTCTTTTGGCCGAACCATATGAAACCGAAAACCAACAATATGAATTGAACTTTATAAATATTAGAGAATATGTTATGTAATACGTATTGTTTGAACCAGTTATTAAGTATGTCGAGATAAAAGAGACCGAACCACATAGATCATGAATCGGCCAAGGTAAACATGCAAACGTAAATATGTAAGATACGTAGATGAGCTAGGGTTGAGTAAAGTATATTAGCCGAAACCCTAGGTATGAACCGAACCATGTGGAGTTTGTAAACGTGTGTTAAACAAGAAAAGGTCATGTAAAACCTAAACCCTAGAGTGAGGTGTGAACCGAACCTTAAACGGTTTGTGAACCGTGTACCATGCGTGTGTTTTATAAGTCAAGTAAGTTTGTCGATATGTAAACGTAGTACGTGGTCATATCTAGTCAAAACTAGTGTGCAGGTGTGCGTAGATGTGTATCTAGTCCGGATAATAAGTAACTTTTGTGGGCACATGAAATCATAAACGTGCATGGGAATAAAAGTTGACGTATAACATGTATATAAGTAACTTATGGTTAAGACATGAAGGTGTTGAGTAAATAAACGAGAGTTATTGAGTTGTGTGAGTCAATTTGAGTATAAATAAGTGTTTGCATGTGTGAGTGCGTGCATGGTGAAACATAAAAAGAAAGGTTGTCTTCATTACGTGCTAGGTCAAGTAGCGAGTCATTAAATGACGTAATATGTAAAGTAAATGCGTATTAAATGATATTAAAAGTAGGGGAAAACCCTAGAACATAAATAGGAAGTCGATTAGGGTTAAAAGCTAAGTGTGTAAATTCGTTATTTCATGTGAGAATGGTAAGTCTTGGAGTCGTTAATAACTATTGATTAAGAGTAAATGAGCTAGTACTAAGCGTGATGTAAACATGCGTGAGTTATGATTGTGTATAAGGAACTAAGTCAGGAATTGGAAGTATTGCATGCATGGTCTCATTTAGGTTGCATTCGAACAATGTTACGTGTGAGTCTTGGTTAATCATGTAAGTTTTAAAGGCTTATGTAAACTATTTTGAAAGAGAGTCCTAAAATCCGTTATTGACATTTGTAAACCATATACTTTGAATGACGATCATATAAGCCCTCAATTAAGATATTTGTCGTATTAAACCCTTGAGTTTACCCTTTTGTCATTTACAACCCCTAAGTTTGGCTAATTAATGATTAAGACTCTAAAACGTTGTAATTCCGTCCGTCACTAAGAATAAGATTATACTTACGACTTTAAGAATGTGAACGAGATAAATCCGTTATAACTTAATGATGCTAATGAGTATTAAATAAATCATAATCCGTGTAGATTCGTTGAAGGAGACGCGACGTTACACCTTCGTGATTCACTCATTCGTTTGCTTTCCTCTCATTTGCTTTAAGGTACAGATATTCTGACCTTTTCAGTAAAGGTTCCTTATAACGTTTTCTTTTCGTTAGCTTTTATATTAGGGTTTCCTAAGCCTTTGCTATGAACCCCATTCTGTTTGTTTGATCTGTTGCTTATCTGCACTTCTGTTTTTATTGAACCATGCAATATCTGTTGTGAACTTGTGTTATGAAGACACTGATATGCATATTTGTTGAACCTCATTAAGTGTAACTATGAACTTTTAAATATGAATGTATGATTTCTGATTGTGATAAGAACTTCTGACTTCTGAATGTCGGAATATGAACCTTATAATATGAGCTATCTGATATGTTATCTGTGACCTTGTGTTTGATTATGATCCGTGCCATATCTGAAGATCGGTTTGACCTAAGTTAGTTTGACACCGAGCCAAATATTAACTAGTCATGGGGTTCCATGTCCGTGTCGTTGATGCACCTCGACATGACTCTAGGCGATGAGTGATGTTACGCCACGTCCCTTTCCGTTATCTCGTTTATTAATAGTATGGCCACTATCATGCATTGGGCGTATGGATGCATCCTAGATCTGATCTGTTATCCGATATGATTTGTCTGGTGAATGATGTCGTGTGCAATACGTTCTTCACAAAATTTTGGGAGCTAGCTACTCTAAAACCATTTCTGAGATTATTTCTGTATAATTATGATGTTTCTGATATGATACGTTCTGGGCTCGTGGTAGTTAACTAAACCTTTATCTGTTACTTCTGTGTTAAGCATTCTGTTATGATTTGGTATTTTCGAGTGTTATATTATGTATCCTGATATGATATGTTGGTGAATGTGCTTATGACGTATATGTTCAAGTGATTTCTAGTTGCCATGCTAGGATAGTATTAATATGTTTAAACATGATTTGTATATCTGATATTATGTTAGCTTATCGTTACGTGAATGCGTTGATCTGCGAGATGAATGTGCTAGTGTACAATTGAGTGTTTTGGAAGTTTAGTATGTATGATGGTTCAGTTAATTTTATAAACCGTGCCTATCGGTTAGTTATCTGTCTGCATATGTGACCTGCCCTGTTAAAACTCTGCTAATGTTAGGATTTGATCTGAGAACTGGTTTAGCTTATGATATCTGTTCTGAAAATTGCTAATGGCTATGATATGTCTTTGTCTATTTAGTTATAGTATGTCTACTATGTTTGCTTTTGGTATGTGAGGCTGCCATGACTTTTGCTAGTTCCGCTGCTACAATATTGAATTAAGTGCGTTAAATGTAGATTTATTGATTGGTATGAATGCCATGTTTATCTTCTGGAAAGTGTTTTCTGTTAGTCTTTAGACTTTTCGTTTGGGTTATATGTAATCTATTTTCTTGATATGTTAAGTGTCTGGTTATTATGATGTGTTGCATTTGTGTCATTAATGTGCTACGAGGTGTTAAGCGTTATGTGTTTTCTGGATTTTACAGTATATTTGTGCTTTCAGAATCCTCAATGATTGATATTCTCATCCCGTTATGATTTCGTTATTCGTATCTTTGTTTTGTTTAGTTTATTTTGTTATATCTGCTCACTTAGGCTTTGTAAGCTCGGCCGCATTTTCTTTTCTGCGGCGGTATTAAACATTCAAGATGAGCTTATGGGATAGGCGATGCGGGTTGAGAGTAGAGACAAGAGCAAGTTTTGCTAATAGGGATCTTAGATTTATTTTGAATATTAAGTTATTTATATTCTCTTTTGTAAGTTTTGTAAAGTTTCGCTTTTGTATAGTATTTAAAGTTACGATATGAAACCGTATTGTGATATCTTTACCCTTGTCGGGTTGGGGTGTTACAATTTATGGTATCGAGCTCTAGGTTTAGGACCCTTAGAGCTTAGGCTATGACATGTGAGGATTGGGTAGATTTAGGATTTTCCTTCGCATACTTTCTTTCAAGGCCCACTATCGCACTTAGACCTTGCTAATAGTTGGTTATTCTTTTAGATGGTTATCCCTCGTCGCTCTAGTTCATCTGATAGGAGCAAACAAGGACCAACTAGGCAACCTAAAGAGAGGATGAGGTGGACCGTTGTTATCGCTAAAGGCTGCAAGAGGTTTGGTAGAGTGAAGTGGACCAACAGGAGGATACGAGTTCTGGCTAGTATGTGGCCATGCACAATTGAGGAGAAGCTGACCTTGAAGAACGTAGACGGAAAAGTAGTAGAGGAGTACAAAACTAAAGTTGTTGACAATCAAGGTTTCACCACTAGGTATCATGATAGATGTCCCGAGTTCCTTGAAGATGGAGGAGTAGGTTGGGCGAGGATTCGCGATTGTATGCTTTTTTAGATCGTGTGCCGGAAGAAGAAGAGAGGAATCGGAAAAGTGACTTTGCTAGTCGCTTATTACCGCAGCGTGAAGGAAATAGGAATGGATGGATAAGTGAGGAAGAAGAGGAAGAAGAAGAACATGAGGAAGAATACGAGGTGGACTCGGATTTAGAGTCTACGGATTCTAGTAGGTTTAATCCGATACAAGAATAGAAATGTGCACTCCTGGTTAGTTGCCTCTTTATGAGAAATTTCTGACATTGGATTTTGAGTTTAGGTCCTTTTGTTTTCTTTTAGATGATTGAATCTTGGATTATTAAGTTTTGTTTTGGAAGTTCATCTTATGACGATTTTGCAAATTTTGTTTGACTAGTGGGAATAAAACAAAATTTTGAAAGTATAGTTCCTGTTTATTGTTTCTTTCTGATAGATTCGTTAAGTTTCCGTTAGTCCTCATAAGTTCTGTCTACTATGTGTTTTCTTAATGATGTCGCTTAATCACAGCTTGAAATGAAGTATGACCATCATGATGGTATACTCATGTGGATCTGGTTTGTTATAGTATGTTACTTGCTATTTGTATGTTATCCATATGTGATATGTTTTGTTATGATATTAGTTATGTGGTTTGCCATGACCCGGGACAGAACATGATGACAATAAGAACTTGTTATGTGATGCAAGTATTATGACGCCTGATCAACGTGATAATACCGAGATCATATAATTTGAACTTATTGAAGTCATATGACGCCTGGGAAATGCACGTGGATGATACGTGAATGGATTTTGTGGTATCTCGTTATTTGGCACTTCTCATGTTCGCTTGAAATCGATTACCTAATTGTGAGATTTTCGTCGATATCGTTATGTATAAGTTTTGTACGCTTGGAATCGGAAATTGTTATGATTTGTGTGAACTATGGATTTCTATGTTTGCTCTAAATGTGTACGTCTCAGTATACCCTTATTGTGGTCATAAGATTTTCGTGAAGTGTTTTAGGAACATTAGATCCTTTTAGTTGGTTATCTGCGACTGGTGGGACCGTTAGAATTCGTTTTGTCTATGCATATGTTTGTTCTCATCATTAGATATCTGAATAAGTTAGAAATTGTCGTTTGATCTTTTTCCTGCATCTCATCCGTTATCTGCCGTTACTTTGATGAGTATATGATAGTCTGTTGTAAGTATTTGATTATTACTTGATTTCTAATAACGTATGAGTTTGTAAATTCTGATAAGAATTCGTTTGTTCTGAGACAAGTTCCGTGTTTGTTTTAATTCCTCGAAACTCTGAAATCTGACTTGGTTGCTGTTCCATTCCGTCTTGTTCAATTTCGAGGACGAAATTTTCTTTTTAGAAGGGAGGAGTTGTAAAACCCTGAAAATACAAAACGTATTAAAAGACTATTTTACCCTCACAATAAAAATTTTAAAATACGAAAAATATAATAACGCTCATTTAACGAAATTAAATACCTAACTTATAAATAAGTATAAAACCTAACGTGCATATAAATTAACGACATTGGTACGACAAGAATATAAGTCACGAATGGGCGCTCGTTACCTTTGGGCGTGTGATGTTTGCTTCGGATAGGACCAAGCCGAGAGCCCAACGGCTGTTTTCTTTCTTTCTCTTTATTTCCTTGTTGAGCAAGCCCACCCTAAATACCTTAAGGATCCGATCGGTACCCTATATAAACCACACACTAATACAAATTTTGGAACCCTAGTTTTGTTTTCCTCTTTTCTTTCCTTGTTCCATTCGTCCGAGAGTTTTTTCTCCCTTGGTGTCGAGACCTTTATTCCAACAAGCTAAGGTATAAACGAAATCTTTTCGTCTTACTTTGATACGCCTAATGTTATTATGTATTGTATCGTGTTTCGTTTAGCCGAGTGGTGTTCTTTTCTTTTGGCCGAACCATATGAAACCGAAAACCAACAATATGAATTGAACTTTATAAATATTAGAGAATATGTTATGTAATACGTATTGTTTGAACCAGTTATTAAGTATGTCGAGATAAAAGAGACCGAACCACATAGATCATGAATCGGCCAAGGTAAACATGAAAACGTAAATATGTAAGATACGTAGATGAGCTAGGGTTGAGTAAAGTATATTAGCCGAAACCCTAGGTATGAACCGAACCATGTGGAGTTTGTAAACGTGTGTTAAACAAGAAAAGGTCATGTAAAACCTAAACCCTAGAGTGAGGTGTGAACCGAACCTTAAACTGTTTGTGAACCGTGTACCATGCGTGTGTTTTATAAGTCAAGTAAGCTTGTCGATATGTAAACGTAGTACGTGGTCATATCTAGTCAAAACTAGTGTGCAGGTGTGCGTAGATGTGTATCTAGTCCGGATAATAAGTAACTTTTGTGGGCACATGAAATCATAAACGTGCATGGGAATAAAAGTTGACGTATAACATGTATATAAGTAACTTATGGTTAAGACATGAAGGTGTTGAGTAAATAAACGAGAGTTATTGAGTTGTGTGAGTCAATTTGAGTATAAATAAGTGTTTGCATGTGTGAGTGCGTGCATGGTGAAACATTAAAAGAAAGGTTGTCTTCATTACGTGCTAGGTCAAGTAGCAAGTCATTAAATGACGTAACATGTAAAGTAAATGCGTATTAAATGATATTAAAAGTAGGGGAAAACCCTAGAACATAAATAGGAAGTCGATTAGGGTTAAAAGCTAAGTGTAAATTCGTTATTTCATGTGAGAATGGTAAGTCTTGGAGTCGTTAATAACTATTGATTAAGAGTAAATGAGCTAGTACTAAGCGTGATGTAAACATGCGTGAGTTATGATTGTGTATAAGGAACTAAGTCGAATTGAAGTATTGCATGCATGGTCTCATTTAGGTTGCATTCGAACAATGTTACGTGTGAGTCTTGGTTAATCATGTAAGTTTTAAAGGCTTATGTAAACTATTTTGAAAGAGAGTCCTAAAATCCGTTATTGACGTTTGTAAACCCTATACTTTGAATGACGATCATATAAGCCCTCAATTAAGATATTTGTCGTATTAAACCCTTGAGTTTACCCTTTTGTCATTTACAACCCCTAAGTTTGGCTAATTAATGATTAAGACTCTAAAACGTTGTAATTCCGTCCGTCACTAAGAATAAGATTATACTTACGACTTTAAGAGTGTGAACTAGATAAATCGTTATAACTTAATGATGCTAATGAGTATTAAATAAATCATAATCCGTGTAGATTCGTTGGAGGACGCGACGTTACACCTTCGTGATTCACTCATTCGCTTGCTTTCCTCTCATTTGCTTTAAGGTACAAATATTCGACCTTTTCAAGAAAGGTTCCTTATAACGTTTTCTTTTCGTTAGCTTTTATATTAGGGTTTCCTAAGCCTTTGCTATGAACCCCATTCTATTTGTTTGATCTGTTGCTTATCTGCACTTCTGTTTTTATTGAACCATGCAATATCTGTTGTGAACTTGTGTTATGAAGACACTGATATGCATATTTGTTGAACCTCATTAAGTGTAACTATGAACTTCTAAATATGAATGTATGATTTGTGATTGTGATAAGAACTTCTGACTTCTGAATGTCGGAATATGAACCTTATAATATGAACTATCTGATATGTTATCTGTGACCTTGTGTTTGATTATGATCCGTGCCATATCTGAAGATCGGTTTGACCTAAGTTAGTTTGACACCCGAGCCAAATATTAACTAGTCATGGGGGTTCCATGTCCGTGTCAGTGATGTACCTTTGACATGACTCTAGGGCGATGAGAGTGATGTTCGCCACGTCCCTTTCCATTATCTGCTTATTAATAGTATGGCCACTATCTCGTCTGTTGGGGTGTATGGATGCATCCTAGATCTGATCTGTTATCTGATATGATTTGTCTGGTGAATGATGTCGTGTGCAATATGTTCTTCACAAAATTTTGGGAGCTAGCTACTCTAAAACCATTTCTGAGATTATTTATGTATAATTATGACGTTTCTGATATGATACGTTCTGGGCTCGTGGTAGTTAACTAAACCTTTATCTGTTACTTCTGTGTTAAGCATTCTGTTATGATTTGGTATTTTCGAGTGTTATATTATGTATCCTGATATGATATGTTGGTGAATGTGCTTATGACGTATATGTTCAAGTGATTTCTAGTTGCCATGCTAGGATAGTATTAATATGTTTAAACATGATTTGTATATCTGATATTATGTTAGCTTATCGTTACGTGAATGCGTTGATCTGCGAGATGAATGTGCTAGTGTACAATTAGTTGTTTTGGAAGTTTACTATGTATGATGGTTCAGTTAATTTTATAAATCGTGCCTATCAGTTAGTTATCTCGTCTGCATATGTGACCGCCTGTTAAAACTCGCTAATGTTAGGATTTGATCCTAAAGAACTGGTTTAGCTTATGATATCTGTTCTGAAAATTGCTAATGGCTATGATATGTCTTTGTCTATTTAGTTATAGTATGTCTACTATGTTTGCTTTTGGTATGTGAGGCTGCCATGACTTCTGCTAGTTCCACTGCTACAATATTGAATTAAGTGCGTTAAATGTAGATTTATTGATTGGTATGAATGCCATGTTTATCTTCTGGAAAGTGTTTTCTGTTAGTCTTTATACTTTTCGTTTGGGTTATATGTAATCTATTTTCTTGATATGTTAAGTGTCTGGTTATTATGATGTGTTGCATTTGTGTGATTAATGTGCTACGAGGTGTTAATTGTTATGTGTTTTCTGGATTTTCTGTATATTTGTGCTTCCGCAGAATCCTCAATGATTCAGTATTCTCATCCCGTTATGATTTCGTTATTCGTATCTTTGTTTTGTTTAGTTTCTGTTTTGTTATATCTGTTCACTGGGCTTTGTAAGCTCACCAAGCATTTTCTTTTCTGCGCGGTATTAAACATTCAAGATGAGCTTATGGGATAGGCGATCCGGGTTGAGAGTAGAGACAAGAGCAAGTTTTGCTAATAGGGATCTTAGATTTATTTTGAATATTAAGTTATTTATATTCTCTTTGTAAGTTTTGTAAAGTTTCGCTTTTGTATAGTATTTAAAGTTCGATATGAAACCAGATTGTGATATCTTTACCCTTGTCGGGTTGGGGTGTTACAAGTCGCAACCGTCCAAAGGTACCGCAAACAACAGTTAGTATATAAACACACGAAAGTGTCTTTGATCACTTCGTTGAATTGAGGTACATGGCCCACGGTTCCTCGCTGATCAAGACAAGTACCGCTCGTGATCGGTAGGATTCCTAAGAATCTCCTCGACGGGGTTTCGCAATGCTTCTAGCTCTTCTCAACCCGAACGCCTCAAAGAAGACAACACGGAGTGAGTGAACCAAATGAATTGAGATTCACCGATTGATGAAACATTGATTTGAAAACAATCGTGTATTGCTTGAAGAAAGAGTTTTGCAATACGACGAAGGTTTTATGAGAAAGATCAATTTTCAATTAAAATACTTTTGTATTAGAGAATGAGTACACATTCGACGTGCTAGTGAAAAGAAGAGATTCGCACATCGAGCGGTTTTCTAAAAGTATTTTCAATCGAGATACTTTTGTGTTTGAAAACATGAATACACATTTGACGTGCTAGAGAAAAGAAGATTTGCACATCGAACGGTTTTTCCAAAAGTTTTCGTCAAAACCATTCCTTGACCAAGGTTGGTTCAAGATTGAATCTCCCCATCGTTTCTATCCAGTTGTCACAAGCTTGATCTTACGAGAAAATCTCACATGTCACCCACCAAGAGCTTGTTTGATTTTGGCTCTAGAAGGATTTCCATCTTCATTGTGAATATTTTTACATATCACTCGGATGTTCTGGAAATACCACAAGGATAATGCGTAGGACTCTTAATATATTCTTACTTTCCACATTGTGTGAAACAAACAAGTCTTCATTAATTTAGTGTCCTAATGAGATATTGTGGATGATCTCTTGGCTCTAGACTCAATTGTACATATCGGGTTCCTATGTCGGAGACTAGGAGAGGGTCTCCTTCTTCAATATCAACAATCTTAAGAGAAAGTCGATAGATTATGTAGGTTCCCGTGAGAATGAAACAAGCCCTTTAAGAGGAACTTGAGTAGTTTGGGAAGTTTAGTGCAGTGCGTCACCGGGTCCATGACGCCTTGTCTTCAATACCGTGTTACCTTAGTAAACACTAGTAGCATATGTATTGAACGATTCATCGCCCTAAGGTTGAATTATTGGAGGCTATTTCTTTTCACCCTTTTCACATTCAATTCTTTTTCATTCTTCAACCCCTTCAAGGCTAATGAGACTTCATTACTAGAACCTTGTTGGGTTTATTCCAAGACTAGCTCGCACTCACCAACACTCTTCCCATTTCTCATTTTTCTCCTTTTTCATCATACCTAAGGACTCTACACTATCTAGTGGATTGTCCTCGGTAGATCCCTCCGGTTCGTGGATCGTGGGAACTAATACCTAACCTCACCATCCTTATAACTCCATACATAAAGTAAAATGGTCGGTCTTTGGTTCGAGTTCATTCTTCCTTAAACCAATTGAAAAATCATTTGGAAAACAATCAAGGTACTTGTGATACGAGATCAAAGCATTTTGTACCTTAATAGTTTTGATCATTTAGAAAACCTCCCTCAACATGTGCATATGATTTAGAAATTGTTTAGCACATGGAGGCAAGAGGACTTTGAAATATTATCTTTGATCACAATTTTCATAGAAAAAGCCATTTGATTTTCTTGGTAAATTCTCCCCCTCAATATGTGCATAGGATATTTTTTCACATTATCAATATGATAAAAAAACATTTTTATCACATAGAGGCAATAGTTCTTTTGAAGTACATCCATGATCACAAAAGCTATTAAGAAAACCATTTGCTCCCCCTCAATATGTGCTTCGAGATTCGAAAGCGTTTAGCACATATGAGAGAGCAGCCTGCACATTCGAATCAAAACGATCACCTTTTATCAATTTTCATTATTAAATCACAAATTCTCCTCCGATCAAAAATATCAAACCCTTTGAGATTTTGGATCTCAAGTGATTAATCAGGTTTGGAAAACATGGGAGAATATGTGGCGTGTTTAAATACTCATCTTGTTTTGGATAAATCCTCCTCCTCAACATGTGCATTGTGTATTTGAAATCGTTTGGCACATGGAGGCGGAGTGCCTTTGAAGGACTAAACCGCCCATTAAAACAGATTTGAGATTTAAATCACGATCTCTCCCGATCAAAATATCAAACCATTTGAGATTTGTGATCCCAACCGATTTAAATCGCTTAGAAAAATTGGGGAAAGACGCAAGCGAGATTTAATTTTGAAAAATGACAGATAAGGATCAATTTAAGACATTAAAGATTGTTAGTGTCGTGTATGAAAGTTTTAAGAGATCTTTAAGTAAAATAATACAATTTCACAATCAAACAAGAACAAAAAATTTCATTTTGATGATCTTTGAGTTTTAAAGAAAATCATACCATGACATAACATTAAATCTTTAGATCACCACATTTTAACGCATAAACGGAATCTTTTGAAGATATATTGTATGAAAATACTTTAAATTAAATCACTCTCCCTCAATCGATGACCGAAGTCGTTGATTGAGTGACTTAAGTTTTGATAAAATAAAGTCCGTGATTTTCAAAATTAAGTCCAATTAATTTTCAAAACAATATTTTCCATTTTCAAAACAATTTAATCAAATATTTTTCAAAATTGTTTAAAATGGTATCCTGCACAAAGATACGTTAGGTGGTTGAGCCGCTTTTGTTTTTGTTGTTGAGGGTTGGAAGAAAACCGCAAATGCAAATGCAATGAGACTTCTTACGTTTCATTTAATGCCAACCGAGGTCAAATTAAGCTCCGTTTCTTCAATCACTTAGAAGAAAATCATCTCTGATGCAAAGGACACCTCTTACGTTGCATTTATGCCAACTCTCCATTGAAGTCCAATTAAGCTCCGTTTCTTCATTTGTCAACCCAAGAAATAGTTACCCTTTCCATTCGCATCCAATCATCTTCAATTGTGGGATCCGGATCGGAACATTCTTTTATACCAATATACCGCACGTTAGTGAATACACATACAAATATATGGTGGTCGACATCACCCAAATAGCAATCGACTAATTAAAGTCAATTCAACACAACAATCAGATCATATAAGGCATGAGGTTTATGTGTTAATCAAACTCTAATCATCTAAACCTAACAATCATATCCTAAATTCCTAGTCCTTCGACACAGGCAAATATCATTTTTATTTAAGCATGTAGGATAATTAAGAAAGCTCGTTAGATGATATAGATTTGAAAACATTCTCCCCCTCAATCAATGACTTATTTTCTGAAAAGTTTAAAAGCGCTGAAGTCATTGATTGAGTTTTCAATTTTATAAAAGTTCTTGAAACTGATTGATTTTGCAACTCATTAACCACCATTTAGTTGAAACAAATATTTTTCTGAAGAATTTTTAGAAAGAAAAATATTTGAGTAGGAACAGCAGTCCTTCGACATACTTTCCTTGTTTTGTTTTAGGATAAGTGCACGAAATATTTGAAAAATTGGTTTAGCGCATCACTTTCCTTTCTTTAAGAGCGGGTTGCTATCATAAATAATAGCAAACCATAGTTTAAGCTCTGTCACAATCAAATAATCGCAAGCCATTTTTGAAGCTGGTTACAATCAAATAATCAGAAGCCATATTTTGTGACATGTTTTGAAGAATATTTACACCTCTGCTCAAACTTCATCTATGGTCCCGTGCCATTATTGAATGACATTTCTAAGACCGTAGATGTTATCGATACTGTAAGACATGTCTAGAGAAAACAATATTTTTGGTATTTTTGAAATTTTCTCGATTTTTATGGGTTTTTGATGGTTTTATATTTTTCTATTTTCTTTTGTTGGTTTTATATTTTTGTATTTGGTTTTTGATAAAATATGTAGAAAGATAGAGTAGATGATATAGTTTAAGAGAATGATGATACGAGTACCGAGATAAGGATATCGAGCAGCACGTCGTAGAAGATAGAATTCATCATCCCTAAAACTTTCTTTAAACAACTAAAAGATCATTTTGAAAGTCTTAAAAAGGGAATAAACTCAGGTATTAAAGAAATGGAGAAGGAATTTGATGCAATGATAGTTGAGGTCAATCACTATGAGCGTGAATTAAAATATAATGAGATTGAGAGAAGAACTTGCATACCTTAAATGAGAATCCGATTTCGAATGTATCACTCAAGATGTGTTTTACATCGCCACTAATTTTCAATTAATGCATCTCAATTTCATGAATTATCTCGTTGCTCGAAAGTCTCCCATGATCGTGTCATTGAGCTTGAGAAAACTAACTCTAAATTGCATGAGAAAGTTGAACAGATGATCATGATAACTGTAAAACAGTTTTCTAAATTGAAGTTGAGCATCTTGCTTTGCAATTAAAATATCAACATCTAAAGGAAAATGTTAAAACTTCAAATATCAAGACATCTTCGGATGCTCCTAAGTTTGATACTGCTTTTGAAATCAACAAACGTTGAGGGGAGCATCTATCTTAAACCACAAAGATCCAAACGTGATCAATTTATACCAATGTGCGGTGTTCCTCTTGTATGTGCAAACTCTTTCAAACCTCAAGGCACATATTGAGGGGAGCAAGTTTATGAAAACCTCATCCTTCCCTTATATGCTTTATCTACTTGTTTTGATCGTGGAAGTGATGCCGATATCTTTAGAAAATGGTAATCAAAGAAGTTAATTTTCTCTTGCCTCCGTGTGCAAAACAATTTCAAATATATGAAGCACATGTTGAGGGGGAGATCTTATTCTAAAAATATCAAAAATAATTCGAGCACAAATGCTTTGATAATATATCACAAGTATCCGGATTGATTTTCAAATGGTTTTCAATTGGTTCCAATGGCGAGATGAACAATACCAAATAGACCGACCAACTTTACTTTATGTATGGTGATATAAGGATGAAAAGGTTAGGTATCTGTTCCCATGATCCGCCATAACCAGAGGGATCTACCCAGGACAATCCACTAGATAGTGTAGAAGTCCTTAGGTATATTGAAAAAGGAGAAAATGAGATATGGAAGAGTGCGGACTGAGACCGAAGCTAGTACTAGAATAAACCCAACAAGGTTCTAGTTATGAAGTCTCGGTAAGCACCAAGGGTTGAAGAATGAAAAAGAATTGAATGTGAAAAGGGTGAAAATAAATAGCCCTCCATTAATTCAACCTTAGGGCGAATCGGGTTCAAATTATATGCTACCGGTGGTTACCAAGGTAACATCGGTATTGAAGACAAGACGTCATGGACCCAAAGGACGACCGCACTTCAACTTCCCAAACCACCAAGTTCCTCTTAAAAGGACTTGTTTAATTCTCACGGGAACCGACATTATCTATCGACTCTCTTAGAGATTGTTGATATTGAAGAAGGAGACCCTCCCTAGTCTCCGATATAGGATCCAAATATGCACAATTGAGTCTAGAGCCACGAGATCATCTATAAACTCATTAGGACACTTTCAATGAAGACTCTCGCTTCACACAATGTGGAAAGAGAGATTATATCTTGAGTCCCACGATCATCCTTGTGGTATTGCCGAACATCCGAGTGATATGTAAAAATATTCACAATGAAGATGGAAATCCTTCCGAGCCAACATCAAACAAGCTCTCGGTAGGTGGCATGTGAGATCTATTCAATAGATCAACCATGTGACAACCGAATGTAAACAATGGGCGATTCAATATTTTGAATCAATCTCGGTTCGAGTTATGGATTGACGGATACATTTGAAAAACCGCTTTGGTGCTTAAAACTCTTTTCTTTAGCACTTCGACCGGTACGAATATTTCAAATCAAAGGTGTTTATGATTGATAATTGATTTTCATTAAAACCTTCGTTGTATTGCAAAAACAATTTCTATTGTGCGATACACGATTGTTTTTCAAATCTTTTCATCAATCGCTGAATCTCTATTCGCTAGTTCACTCACTCCGTGTTGTCTTCTTTGAGACGTTTCGGTTTGAGAACCTAGAGCAACGCGAAACCTCACAAGGAAATTCTTCGAATTATACCGATCACAGGCGTGATTTGTAGTGATCAACGGGAACCGTGGTCGTGTACCTCAATTCAACGAAAGTGATCAAAGACACTTTGCGTGCGATTTATGCTAATCTGTTATATGCGTGTACGCCTACGTTTGTAGTCGATTAGAATGAAGCGGTCAATCCATAGCCGCATGCTCACTTAACACATTCATCTCAAAAGAAATCATGATTAGTGCATCGATGACTGTTATTTTCACTCCATGCTTCGCTATGTGCCGCCAATATCATGAATCAACGAAAGCTTCCGCTACTCACGATGAGAATATTTCATGATCCGTAATGTGAGCATGTCGGTCCGAAGTCACAAACATCACATAATACCAACACCACAATGGATATCTCGAGATTTCTTGTCACCGATGATCTCAAACTGCTCAAACTCATTATCACATGGATCAAGAAAAGACTCCACTTGGATTAACCTAACATGCAATGTGAAGAATCAATGACTATGAGCTTTGAGCAAAGTACAACATCAAGAATGCAAGAACAATCTTTAATGTAATATCTGTTTGTATTCAATATATGTTTAATGTGTGTTTGAGGTGACCTCCTTGGGGAGATTGTTAGGATTTAGTACATCCGAATATAAAGAGTCGGTCACCTCAAGTATATGTAATCTTTAGAAAGCTCGTAGTCGTAGATTATTATAAGTTAAGTTGTATTTAGTTTAAGTAGCACCGTGGAGGACGGACGGGTCTATACCCATTGTATGCCTGATCCACAGCCCGTTAGGTGGCGATTTATGTAAAGACTATAAATACTCTCTACCTTTCAAGGTAGAGAGTTGGAGCTCATAATAAGACTTTTCTTTCTCTCACTAAAGTTCCCTAAACCTCTAACTTTCTCTTTCTAGAACTCATAAGACGCCTATTTGATCTTATGGTTTAGTGTGTTTGTGAAATCCAATATGTTACACATGGGTCTGGTGATTCAGGCAGCACAAAATTTTCCTTTTGGAAACATTTTTTCCTAGTGTGTGCCTATATGCAAACTATTTGGAGTTGCGGTTATCTCGACTCCTAAGAAGAAAAGAAAAATAAACTAGAAGTGAAAAAGCATATTATTATATGAGATAACTCGAAAACACATATTTAGTACTTGAGTACGTAAATCAGTGCTACCAATGCTCCTAATTCATTGTGGCTTAAATGAATGTACCCGAAAACACATATTAGTTATGTGTCCCCTTTAGCATTCAAAAGACATGAGATGCAATGAAAACGGGTTTTTACTTTTGTATTAATAATGAAAAAGTGATTCGTCCAAGATGTGAGAAATTGCTTTTGTGAAATTGATACGGGAAGATGTATCCTTTTAGAAAGCAAGAAAGATTTCTAAAAATCGTTTTATCCTTTGAAATGAGGATGTGTATGTAATTATGTGTTTGCAACTTGTACTTACTTTTGAAAGAAAATAAGAAAAACTATGAGTTATAAGTTAAAAAAAACTTATCTTGGGTTTTGAAAATTCCCGCATTGTTTGTGAGTTGTGTGTGAAATAGAGATCCTAGACTCAGAAAGAAGAAGGCTAGTGTTTACATACCTTGTAGAGTCAAAAAAATAAATTACGGCGTTTGTTCCATGAGACCAAGACCAAGACGAAGTAGGTTGAATTGTTCCCGTTTCAACGGTTTGGTGAGGACGTCGGCTATGTTGTCTTCGGACGCTACCTTCTCAATAGAGATGTTCTCCTTTTGAATATTGTCTCTTAAGAAGTGATGACGAATCTCTATATGCTTTGTGCGAGAATGTAATACCAAATTCTTGCTTAAATCTATGGCACTTTGTTGTCACATAGAATGGCTATGTCACTTAGATGAATGTTGTAGTCAACTAACGCTTGTTTCATCCATAGTGCTTGTTGGCATGCTTTGCCGGTGGAGACGTATTCGGCTTCAGTTGTTGATATTGCTAATGCCGTTTGTTTCTTTGAAAACCAAGATGTTAAACAACATCCCATAAAAGTACATACCCCACTTGTACATTTTCGGTCAACATAATCACCTGCATGTTCAGAATCTGCATATACAATTGTTTCTACTCCCGTGCCCTTAGGATACCATAATCCTAATTGTGTTGTACCCTTAATATATCTAAAAATTCTTTTTACGGCTTCTAGGTATGATGTTTTAGGGTCTTCTTGAAACCTAGCACATAAGCAAACACTAAACATGATATCCGGCCTACTAGCCGTGAGGTAGAGAAGACTACCAATCATGCCACGATATTTAGTATTATCTACGGATTCATCGTCTTCATCTTTAGTGAGTTTGGTGTCGGATGACATTGGTGTCCTAATTGGTTTTGACTCTTCTAATCCGAATTTATTTAACATCTCTTTTATGTATTTAGATTGATTAAAGAAGATACCATCTTCTACTTGTTTGATTTGTAGACTAAGAAAGAAACTAAGTTCTCCCATCATACTCATCTCGAACTCGTCATGCATGATTTTAGAGAAATCATCACACATGTCTTGACAAGTGGATCCGAATATAATATCATCTACATATATTTGAACTATGATTATATGTGACTCTCTTTTTAGTAAAAGTGTGTTGTCAACTAACCCCATGGTATAGTTTTGTTTAATTAAAATGACTTGAGTCTATCATACCAAGCTTTTGGAGCTTGTTTAAGACCGTAAAGGGCTTTCTTTAACTTACACATGTTTAGGTTTTTCAAAATCGATGAAGCCGGAGGTTGAGCTACATATACTTCTTCATTAATAACACCATTTAGAAAAGCACTTTTGACATCCATTTGAAAAAGCTTTAGATCATTAGCACAAGCATACGCAAGAAGTATTCTTATAGACTCTAATCAAGCCACGGGGGCATTGGTCTCATCAAAGTCTATTCCTTCTTGTTGGTTATACCCTTGATCAACGAGTCTAGCCTTGTTTCTAGACACTACTCCATTTACATCTAATTTGTTTTTATAAACCCATTTGGTTCCTATTATGGTTTGATTACTAGGTGGAGGGACAAGTGTCCAAACATCATTAGAAACAAATTGATTTAATTCTTCTTGCATAGCCGTTACCCACTTTCATCTTTTATGGATTCTTGTGTATTCTTAGGTTCTATGGTCGAAACAAAACAAAATAAGCTACTTTGGTTTTGAACTTGAGACCTTAATGTTCTTTCGTTTAGCTTTCCTATGACCTTATCTACGGGGTGACCTTTGGACTCTTTAATGTTTATGATTTCATCATTTAAGGGTTCTTCCTCTTCATTTATCTTTTTCTTTATTACTATAGCTTCGCTTTCTACAATCTCGTCATCGACAAGAGGTGGAGAGGGTTTGGGTGGACTTTCATCAAATTTTACATTTAATGATTCTTCTACCTTCATTGTTTCTTTATTAAGTATGACGTAGGCTTTGTTATTAGGGGAGTAACCTATAAAGATACCTTCGGTTGATTTAGGATCAAATCTTGTAAGGTAATCTTTAGTGTTGAGATGAAAACATTTGCTACCAAAGACTCTAAAATGATTTAACATAGGTTTTTGCCTCAAGTAACTCATATGGAGTTTTACCTAAGAATGGTCTAATTAAGACTCGACAGTATGTACGTTGAAGTGTCAACGGCATTGCACCAAAAGTTTTGAGGTATTGATTGCTCATTGAGCATTGTGCGACTCATTTCTTGTAGGGTTCTATTCTTTCTTTCAACTACCCTATTCGATTGTGGAGTCGCGAGCCGAGAAGTTGTGAGTAATACCATTAGCGCCACAAAAGGCTCCAAATTGCACTTCATTATCGAATTCCTACAATGATCCGCTCTAATAGACACTATAGGACTTCCTAGTTGTCCTTGGATTTTCTTGCTTAATATTTCAAAATAATTAAACGCTTCCGTTTTGTTCTTTAAGAATTTTGTCCATGTGTACCTAGAGTAATCATCTATTATGACCAAAGTGTAGTAGTTGCCTCCATAACTTTGGATAGCGGATGGACCAAATAAATCCATGTGTAGTAATTCTAGACACTTAGTTGTAGACACCATGTTTTTAGCTTTATGACTTGAATGAACTTGTTTTCCTACATTACAAGCATTACAAAAGTGATGTTAATATTTTAACTTAGGTAGATCTCTTACTAGATCTTTGGATGATAGCGATTGAAGAAGTCACATATTGGCATGACCCAATCTTCGATGCCATAAGGTCGAAGTATCATCCATAGAGGTAAGACACAGTTTTTCTTTAGGTTCATTACCGATTTTAATGACATAGACTCCATGTTTCCTAATTCCTCTTCCTATGGTTATGCCATTTTTAATATCTTACTACGGTTTTTAAAAAGTAAATTGCACTTTTATCACAAATTTGTCCTATACTTAAGAGATTAAAGTTTAGGTTTTCTCATTGACACACATCGTTAATGGTTAGAGATTTGTTAGAAATCGTACCTTTACCGATGATTTTACTTTGCTATTTCCAAACACCACATTACCTCCATTGAAGGATTCATATGGAGAATAGATCATTATTGCTGGTCATGTGCCTCGTGCACCCGCTATACTGACCCATTCATCCGGGTCTAGGTCGACCTTTAACACACCTAAGAAAACAATTAACTCAAAGTTTGGTCCCCATTTGTTCATGGGTCCATTAGTGTTAAACATTCCATTCATGTTATACATGTATGGATAAGGTGAGTATGCATTCCATGGTGCCAAGTTTTGAAAAGGAAATCCATTTTACATATTTGGGTTCCATCCTATTTGATGGTTACTTTTGGGTAAACATTATTAGGTCTCCTAGATGGGTTAGGTTTTGAAAAAGATGGAGTCTTGTTTCTTGCAAAAATGGGATTATATTTTGGAGGTGGTTGTCTAGTGGTGAAATGAGTTGGTTTCTTCTTATTAATGATAACAAAATCGTTCTAGATGAAGAAGCTACGTTATTACCAATGTTTGCTACAATGCACCACGGATCCCCGGCTTAACACTAGTCGGTTCCCTTTAATGGGATCCGTGGGATCCGCCACAACAAATGGTGGTTTTTCTAGTGCCTTAACAAATTGTGTTTCTTTGTTTTCACTAGTTGATGGATCAAGTTGTTGAATACCTAAGCCTTTTTGGTTGTTACCGGTTTTAACACTATCTAATATCATATGTAAAGTATTCGTACTCATTCTAGCAATTTTAGAATCTAGTTGATCAACTAGTGTTTGAAGTTGAACGCATAAAGTTCACATTCACCACTTGCTATTTTACCCTTTTCTAGACGTTTCAATTTTGTTTTAATTCTATGACTTCTTTATCTAAACATTGGTTTTGACTTTTTAAAAGCTTGTTTTGTTAATTAGTTTTAAGCTAATATTGCATGAGTTGTCATATTCATTATGCAATGAGTCGTCATCTAGTGATGAGCTACTATAGTATTCGTGACATACCTCGTCATTTGCCATGAGACAAATTTCTTCGTCCTCCTCGTCGCTCATTCCCCACGTGCGCTCACTTAACGCTTTTTGATCATCCCGCCACGGAATCCTTTCTTGTCGCCATACGGTTGTTTGACGATCTTCCTTCCTTTTAAAGAACTTTTAAAGTCCCTCACCGCCATAGCATACTCCTCGTCGTCACTATCCGAAGAGAATTCTCTTCATTGAAGCCTTTTTGGCTTTAAGGGCAAGAGATTTGTGTTTTCTTTCACCTTTGAGGCTTCGGAATCTTTAGCAAGGACAAGCTCAGAGACTTTCAAGTTGCCTATGAGTTCATCAAGGGTGAGGATTGTCAAATCTTTTGACTCTTCGATCGCCACCTTGGATCTCCACTTGGATGGAAGTGCCCTTAGATATCTCCTAACATGGTTAAGGCTAGAAAAAGATTCATCAAGTACTTGTAAAGATGTAATAATAATATTAAAATTAGCAAATGAATAATCTATAGTTTCCTCATCCGATATTGAAAATTGTTCATATTGTTGAACAAATAAATCAATTTTATTATTTTTAACTTGTTGATTACCTTGATGAGTTACAACTTAAGAATTCCAAATTTCTTTAGAGGTTTTAAGCATAGAAATTCTTTCGAATTCCTTTTTGGGTAAAGCATTGTACAAAACCATTTTAGCTTCACTATTTTTAGAAAGATTTTTCTTCATTTCATCATTTAGTTTATCATGAGGTATGTTAACTAAATTTCCTTTATCATCTTTTGAGGTAGCCTCAAAATCGCCTTCAACAATAATGTACCAAAGATCAATATCTTTAGACTTCACACACGTTTCGAATCTATTTTTCCAATATGTAAAACCATTAGTTTCAAGTAGTGGTGGTCGTTGCATAGATTGCCCTTCCTTATAGTTTTCAGAACCCATAGTGATCGAAAAGTTTTTAAAATACGGTTTACTTTAAAACTTTTATAAACTTAGCTCTTGATGCCAATTGTGGAAAACTAGAAGGGGGGTTGAATGGTTTTGCCGATTTTAAGTTAGTTTCAAAAACTTTAGATTCTATATTATGTGAAATCGTATGGATGTTGAGAAAGTATAGATCTATTGATAAAGCAAGTAAATAAAGTAAAGCAAGGGATATAAATGACACAACCGATTTATAGTGGTTCGGCTACAAGGACACCTTTCTACTCGAGAGTTCAAGCACTATGTCAACAAACTCCTTCAACTTGGCGGAGAAGCTTTCACAACGTTGCTTACACCTTTTTCCGGTACAAAGCTAAATACCGAGTCCGTAACACGGTGGACCAAACCAACACGACTATTACACAACAAATATGTGAAATATCAAATACAAGATCTTCGCATGTAAATCTTATGGAGGAACAAATCAATCAAGGACCCTTGCTTGGATGACTTGTAGAATGCTCGTGATCTCGCCTTAGAAGGACCTATATGAGAATCACTAAAGAAAGAAAGAAGAAAGTACTCTTTAGATCAAGTGATCTTTGTTAGAATAGAATGAGTATATTAGAGAATTAGTAAGAAGAGGGTGAGTTAGAATGAAGAAATGGCTCTCATTTATAGGCAAATTTCAGAGTGTAATCCTAGGGATCCGTAAGATGCTCCTCTTTGCCCATGGGTTTTTGGTTATGGGTCATGGGTTATGGGTTGGTCCATGGGTATTCTTTTAGATTCAATGTATCTAATGAGTATATTGTATCTAGTCTTGTGGGTGTGGGTCAATACCATGGGTTATGGATATAATCCATGGGTTGTGATTTTTACCCATCCTAATAAACTATTACAACAAATGATTAATTACAACATTTTTGTATTAGATGGCTATATGTAAATACTTTACAAAAATAACATGTATCCTTATAATTGTACTTAAGATAACATTATATTTGTTATCAACAAAACACAAAGAGATCGCAAAATATTAATAAACGTTTTTACGGTTTATTTGTATTAACAATTTCAAAGAACCCGGCCATATGATGAAAGAAACCCGACGTGAGTGGTACTACGCTACGTTGACACCGGAGGAGGAACTACTACTGCCAAGTGTTACGAGCTGCTTCCGATGATCGACATGTTGGAGTTTCTCAAAAGTGCACCAAGTTTTGGTATCGGGTTATGAATGAGTTCAACAAGAAAAAATTTCAAGTTCATAACAAGGATATGCTAACAAGCAAGTGTCATACGGTGAACGAAAATTGCCAAAAGTTTAACGAGGTTTTCAAAAGTGCTAAACGCTTGGAAAAAGTTGTGAAAATGAACTGGATAATATGAAACGGGCTAGCAAAATGTATCGTGACGAGCATAAAGGTGTTTCGTTTGGTCAAGAGGAAGCGTGGTAAATTTTGAAGAGGTGTCCAAAATGGGACGCGCCGAAACTGGTTGACGTAACCGGAGACTTATCAGTGAAAGCAACCAAGAGCTATTCGGTGATGATCCATGACCACGTCCGGACGACAAACCACGTGCCGGATAAAAACAAAAATCCGATACCACGACTAGCACCGGGAAGTGCGTCAAGCCAATTGGAAGCTATGTCATCCGAGATTCGTCTTAGACGGGAAGCGGCCCAAGTGGCGTACAAGGCGGCTAGAGAAAGACCATACGATAACTGTTTGGAAGAATTTAAATTTCTCGGTATTATCGAAGGAGATTGATCCGTCATTGCATTTTGGATCTAAATGGAGAAGAAGAAAATCGTTTAAAATATAATTTTCTACCCCACCAAGAGTTTTATTTTATTTTTAGGTCGTAACTTTTTTTATGTACTCGTAGTGGTATTTTTCATTTCATATTGTAACGTTTTTATTTCGTATTGTAACACTTTTATTTCGTAATGTAACACTTTTATTTCGTATTATAATGTTTAATTTTATTAATGAAGTATTAGATTTTTAACGTATGAAATTGTTGAGGTTATAATTTGTAAATTGTAATTTTTAAAAAAAGTGGGTCTCAAAAGATAGTGTTATGATAAAGGATGATTTTTTGAAGTTATGTTATTTGATGTTAAAATGATATAGCGCTGACGTGACAAGATTTTTGTTTGTTAATTTTTTTTATTAAGTCAGTTCTAATTAAGAGATGACTTAATGCAGACAACCTTAGTTTTATTGCTTAATATTTTCAGTCATAGTTCTCTATTAAGTCACAAACAAACAGTTTTAGTATGACTTAATGAATTCAATTTTTCATATTAAGTCAATTAACTCACAAACAAACACCACTGTAGTGTTCTTAGGCCTGCACAACCAAATTGTGCTTAGATAAGTGGTTAATTGGATGTGTTAGTGTTAATCCGAAAATTATTGGGCCAAGGGTAGCAGAACACTTTTTGGTACAAGAAGATATTTAAGCACTGGTAGTAACTTTTGAAAATGATATTTCTGTTAATCTGTTCGTAATTAGCTAAATTAGTAGTATGGGTGAGCATATCGGATCGTGGATCGGACTGAATCGAGAAACCGATCGGATCGGATCTAACCTATTCCGCTAGGTCATTGGTCTACACTTTACCTCATGTTCGGTCTTTGGTCTAGTTCGTCCGGTCTTACGCACAACCGACCAATAATACCTTTTCAACCGGAGCGATCGAAGACTGCACCGGACCGAACGGTCCAGTCCTCGATCCATAGTTTTGGTCTTAGTCGGTTTCGATCCGGTCCGATCTGATCGGTCCGGTTCAATTTTCGAACCGTGATCACCTAAGTGACACCCTTCTTAAACGAGAATCCCTAATCGTAGTAACACCTTCTTAAACTAGAATCGGGTAATGTTCTACCTTAGTTATAATTGCTGCAGTATATTTTTGGTCAGGTGTTCTATTTATCTTGGTGTTCTATTTATCTTGGTGGTTAATTAACATATATTTTGGTACATCAAATATTTGTAGAAACTTTTATGTTTGCTATCTTTCAAAGAACAGTTACCATAACTAATGTCCGCTTTGGTTGAGGTGTATGGGTATGGGTTTATAACTTTGAAAGTCGTTAATGTTGTTTAGTTGATTATGGGGCCCACAACAATGGAAATTAAGATACCCAAATGTAAAGGTTTCCTTATATATTATGTATGAGATGATTTTTATACCTTTCATTATCATTCCACTACCAACACCTATATCTATTGTAATTCATAGCGACAAACCAAACACACCCTAAATTCATTTATGTGAATTGTAGGTCACTAGCTATAATTAATTGTGATAAACATAGGTTCTTAAGTATGTACGAAAAAGTCATAATTAAAAAGACACTTAGGGTCCGTTTGGTTTGTAGATAAGTTTATGATTAGAATTTGGATTTCGATTTGAATTTGGTTTAGAATTTAGATTTGGATTTGAGATAAGAGAGAGAAATAATATTAAATGATGTTTTATATATTAAAATATAAATTACAATATATTTTTATTAATTAGAAATGGATAATAAAAGGAGATTAGAGGTATCAAAGACATTTGGCACCACAATGTATGATAAAACCTCTTAAACCCCATACTTTACTCTATCCCTTTATATTTGAGTTATCATCATAAATCCAAGTTTTATACTCCCTCCGTCCCAAAATTATAGTTTTTTTCGACTTTTTGGCCTTTTCTTTTACAACTTCAATTTAAATATTTTGTTTATGTTATATAATACTTGATGCGATATATATGAATGGATTGAGTTTTAATGTATTTTCATTTGGTATAATTTTCATCAACTATTGTATAACATAAATAAAAATACTTAAGGTCAAAGTGAAAAGTAAAGACCAAAAAAGTCAAACTTAATTATAATTTTGATTTTATGTAGAAATGCAACCAAACAATTAATTTAAGGTTTTAAACCAAAACCCATGATAATCCCACAAACCAAACGGGCCTTTAAATATAATTGAGATTTGTCTTTGACAATTGATCAAAGCTCAAGTCCCATTTTGGTGATTTCTTCATATAGGCACCTATCTCCGCAAAACTTATGCAAGACACTGAGAGACTTTGTGGAATAAGAGCACAGTGTCGAAGCTTGGCTCGTCTTCACTCCAATTGTGCCCTACAGCCAGGAGAGTTCGGAATTTATTATCATATGGACAATAAATGGTAAAAAGACCCGAGGTCAAAGGTGTTCCCGCCAATCTACACATTTTCGTGAAAAATATAGTTGAAGTGGGTTTTAAAAAAATCATTTTAAAATTGAAAGTAAACTAAATGGAAAAGTGAAACAAAAGCATTTAAAGAGGATTGAAGTAGAAAAAAAGGTTAACAACGTCGTTTTAGCCTTTAGGCCCCTTTTAAGTGACGTCTCAAAGCTCCGCACATGTATATACTATTAATGCTTATTGCGCTTTGAAGCAGTTCTCATAAGCGGAGATTGATGATGAGATTGATTCTAAATTTACCTTTTGTTTTCCATTTTTTTGCAGATATTTGTGCGTGCTTTAGACGGAATGTCTATGAACTATAATTAATATTCCCGAAATATGTCTTTGTTAGTTTGACCTGTATGGTATTTGTAACATGTTAGTTACTAAGGTTCTGAATGTCTTTGTTCCAATTTTCTGCTTGACGTCCTCAATATCGTTTTTGTAACACGCTATTTAGCATGGTTCTAAATGTCTTTGCTCATCGCTGCATAGTTTTTTGTCATTGCTCTGATCGCGTGTCAAAACAGTCAGGTAAAGTCCATATTGACTCCTAAAAATGTGTTGGATACCATAACTAAAAGAATGCACATATCAAAAGCCAAAAACCATGCCGCAACGCACGGGTGCCATCCACCTCGTATGGCCCAAGTAAGCAACTCTAACGATTTTCCTCTACCGGGCTTTAGTGTTTTGTATGCTGTCCAGCCCAATATGTGGTATATATATTTTCAATCAGGCTTAGGTTCAACAGTTCAGCTCAGCCAATGACCTCAAGCCCACAAGCCGGGCCGTGGGCCAAATATAACGGTTACCTATGATTCCTATGATCTAGGGGTGTTCATAGGTTGAGTAATATCCGAATAAACCGAAAACCGAAACCGAACCGAACCAAAAATAACCGAACCGAACTCGTAACCGAACCGAATTTGCCAAACCGAACCGAACCGAATTAAATATTCGGTTTCGGTTCAAGTTATGGTTTTAGAATCCGAACCGAAACCGAATTCAAATAAATTTATATATTCTTTATATATTTATATATAAAAAATATTAAAACTCTTTATACTATAAATATAACAATTTTGAGCTTGAAAATTTTTTTCTAAAATATATATAAATAAATGAATTGATAATTAAATTTATGTAATTCGGGTTATTCGGTTCGGTTTAATCATTTTAAGTTCGGTTCGGTTCGGTTTTCGTATAAAAAAAAAAATTAACCGAACAAACTAAACAACCCGATAACCGAACCGATGAACACCTATGATCAAATGTCATCTTAAGCATTGTTATCATTCCTATGATCGTTTATGACCAAATATAACGGTTACCCGCAAAGATCTTATTTCATAACATGCATAAACAACTTTCATCATTAATAAACTTATATTGTTCTATTCATTTGCAAACATGCAAAAATAAATTCAGTAAATCTTGACATTCTTTTTTATAATTCATATCATGCTCATTTCCACTATTTATTATGCATGTTCATACTGAATACTAATTATTAACTTGTATGTTCTTGCAAGAAAAGACATACTAATTTTTAGTCATTAGACGCCCTCTACGTTAGTGCCTAATATACATTTCAATGATTCGAATAACCGCTTTGGCTTTAAGCCATATATGCTGACTTCGTCCCTGAAAAACCTTAAATCCATTCAAACGAATACAACATATAAAACTAATTTAATATTTCAAGCATGATCTTGCATGGATATTCGTCTTTGACAAATTTCACTGTTTGATTAATCTTCTTCTGTCAAAGCGTCTATCTAGTTTTCTAAATTTAGATTTCATGCCTATAACAGATTCTAACATCACTTACAAGATTTTCTAACCATGATTATCACAAAGAAAATATTGTATCAGTTTGTAGTTTGTAGTTCGTAGGTATTCGGATGTGAGAATTATAAAATTACTTGGATAACTTTTTAATCGTATAAAGTTCACTATCCTGATACAATATTTCTATCCTATTTATGTCTAGGCAAGAAATTTGGGTTACAAGAAATTTGTATAAAAATAAGACAAGCATGAACACTCATTGGCTAGGCAAAACAAAGTGAGCAAAACATAGAGAATTTACAACCTTTCATTTTTCTATAATAAGCAAAGTGAGTTATGGCAAAAAGTCATAACCTTTCATGAATGGTTACAAGAAATTCTATAAGGTAATCATAATTACTGAATGTAATTGTGTTTGTAAGCGGATGAAAATACAATACAACCCATGAAACAAATAAAAACTAGAGCAATCTATGCTTGGACCACCATCAATATATGGTGGTTAAGAGTTCATACTCAAGTTCTCACATCTAAACCCTCAAAATTGGCCCAGAAACAAAATCTGAAGATAGAATCAATGTTGCATACTTGAGTGCTGAAGGATTCGAGCTATAACTGTGGATTGATAGTTAAGATCTTGACCTCAGGGATGAGAGTGGTGTGTTGTTGTTTTTTACTTTTGGTGGGTATGTGAAAATATGAAATTCAGAATGGCCGCCTAAAACAAAAGTGAAAATTCTTGTTTTTGGACCGGGTTTTTTTAAGGAGCCGCTAGACGTAGTTTTTCATTTATAGACCCGTGTGTATCAAACGAATAAGTTTATATAAGTTCGAGCAGGCAAAAAGAGACATATAGGCATGTGTTTTTAAAGAAGGTCTTTTTGAGAAGGTCTTTTGTGTAGTAGTCTAATTAGAAAAACTAGTAAACATGTTCATAGACTAATAAAGGAAATAATACAATAACCATGTATATTAAATGATTATAGTAGTGTATCTTAGTTGCGTTTTTCTTGTCGGTGATTTTAGTGTAATTACCATAACTGAAGATAAAAACTAGTAAACATGTTCATAGACTAATAAAGGAAATAATACAATGACCATATATATTAAGTGATTTTAGTAGTGTATCTTAGTTGCGTTTATCTTGTTGGTGATTTTAGTGTCGTCAAACAAACATTGCATGTGATAGTGATTTACGCAAGATTAGTTACATTTCAACTTGTGTTATAATACGTGTTTGGAAGTGTGGAGTGATAAATTAAACTCCTCTGGAGTGTTGCAACAATTTAATAGCAACAATTTAATAGATGTAACTATTCATATAGTACTAACTGAAAAATTGCTACTAAGAGAGCTAGGTGTCATAACAAGGTATAAGTTCGTCGTCGCGCCACCTCAGCGCCACATCAGCATCCTATTTTCCCACAACTAACCACAACAAACCCCCTCCTCACTCATAACAAACCTCAACTTCTTCATTTGGGGCCCACCACCACCACCCTTTTTTTTTATTCAATTTTTCAAATAAACTAACTTCATTTATTAAAATAAAAATACAAAACAAAATATTTAAAAAAAGTTATAAATTAAAAAAAAAAAAAAAAAAAAAAAAACATATATGTAAACAAAGAGGCTGTGTTTAAAACGAAACCACCCCAATTCTAGTCCAACAAAGAGTGGGCCCAAGTCCAGTCGAAAAAAAAAAAAAAGATTTTTTTCTTCATTTTACCCACACACACACTACAAACACACACTAAAACACACACTACAAACACACACAACAATATTAAAGCCAATATTTAATCAATGAATGTTAGATACATTACTCGTCGTCCCGACGATTTTGGAACCGACGGCGAGCCACGACGGGCGACGCCTGTGGCGCGGCGACTCCACGGCGAAATACGCGAAGCGACGGGCGCGGACGAAGAAGCCCACACCGTCCACTCTAATGAAGCGTCGCTTGAACCTATTTGAAGTACAATGACTAATATCCAAAATTCGTGACGATTCATCTAAGGGTGTGACTTTTGGTCGAAAATCACTTTGTTTATCATATAAATTCACCTTTTTGGTCTTTGATATGAACAAATTTATATGAACAACAAACATAAAAATCTCTATTTTTCGCTTCCTTATTTTCTTATCTAAATACGAATTTTGTGTAACCCAAAACACCAAAAAGGTCGAAATATATTGTATTAGGAAAGTGATCACACGATTAAGGTTGATATCGAGATTATAACCATTCACAAACCACAAAATTCCTACATATCTTGCTATCTAGATTGACTGTTTTGTCGTTAAAAAAATGTTCCGAACGATCATTATCACAACAATCTCAATTTGATGAAAGATTACAATGCGTTGGTAATTCAAAGTAAAACAGCTACATCAACAATTGGTCCTAGTTGAAGCTCAACAACATCTACATTTAGAAAATAAAACAACTAAAATGGTATTGATATACCTTAATCGAAAGTAAACAACACAAGAAAAAAAACAGAAAATCCTAGATAATGTTGTTGTGCTTATAGAAATGTCAATTTGATTTAACATCTCTTCTCCATTTCTAGGCACAAATGAAGTCCTTGGGCAACTCTTTGCCACAAGTGTTAATAAGCAAGCTAAGTGAGATAGGAATATTAATGTTAATTCCAAGAACATTGGCTTTCAAAGCGGTGCAAAGGCATATTGCTGCTTCGAGGTCAAGAAGGCCACCAAGGGCTGAGCAGCAAGGGTGGTCTGGCGGGTTCCCGATGACGGTCCCGATGGAATCATTAAGCAACTTAGCACAAATACCTAGTTTCAAGGCATCCCTTGGGCAATTCCCCTTGGGGGCAATTGGCTTTTCAGCCACAGGAACAGCTGGAGTGTGGCAAGTGAAGCATGCTTGTGTGGCTACAAAGAAAAGGAGGTTGGTGGCTAGGAAAAGAACACTAGATTTGTTGAAAGCCATTGGTTTAGTTAGAGAGATGTTGGGTGAGGATTATCAAGTATGTTTAGGGTTTATATAGATAGAATTAAGTGATATTTTATTCACAGAAACATACATGTTGCATCTACATGACAAAAATGCATGTGAAGGAATGCAGGTACTAGTTTCATTGGTTAGTTTCAGTGGGTTCAACACAATTGTTTCATAAACAGAACTTTGTTATTCGATATGGTAAAGTTGATCGACCAAATAATGAATATCACAATTTCCAAGAAAATTAGATTTTTCCGTGACTTCTTTCATGCAGACCGTACTTTGTTTCATAAATATTGTCAAATGATTTTCAGAGACTTGCCTATGATAAGAATCACGTTAAGAATAACATAGAAGTGACCTTTTGTATGATTTAAGTAATTGTTTATTTGTTCGTTTCCTTGGTTGCTTGTCGTGTTTCATACTAACATATTTAAAAGAATTTATTTTCTAAGAGCACTCCTAACCATAACTTAAGTTATGGTTTAACACCGTGACACGTCTGCGTCACATCAGCGTTAACATTTTATCTTAACTTACCAAAAAAACACTCGCAATCATAGCATTCTCAAATTAAACTTTAACTCACCAACAATTTACAAAAACAACCCCATTTAGGAAAAAAAAAAAAAAAAAAAAAAAAAAAAGAAAACCCCAAATAACGAGCGTTGGTGTGTTAACACCGGCACTTTAACACCGGAATAACACCGAACTCCCAATGGTTAACACCGAATAACATCGAAGGCGGCGTTAACCATTGTGCATGCTCTAACGTCATGACACTAAGCAAAAAACATTGAATATTTAAATGAAAGATTAAAACATAGAAAAGAATTACTACATCGGTCTCAAAGTAATTGTCCAATAACAAAAAAAGACACATGCAAATTAACAGTTTTACCCTTAACTAATTAACAAATTCATTCTTTGAAGTTTGTAGTAATATCCTCAAATGTAATATAGTATCAGTAACTCGATCAAAATTCTCATTACATTTCTAACGTTGGGCAATTAATTTGAAACAATTCTAACGATAAGTTCTTGGATGTTATGAGTTAAACATGGTTTCATTTGAAAGCGTTAAAAGATCCATTAGGTGGATTGTACAACACTTCAAAAGGAAAAGAACGCTATATATCTAGATACTGAGGAGGTCCGGCCTCCCAACTTAGATTATTTGTATCATGCTTGATTTATAGTTCATCTTTTACATTAAACTTATATTATTTTTTTAATACATATATAATGATTTATATCTCGGCCCTTCTAACGAAAATGTTCAAGCTCGCTAATCGCTCGTTAATATGCAACGCGAGAACATCATTGAGGTTGTTGATTTTCATCCTGTCTCGTGGATATAGTCATATAGATATAGTATTGAAACATAAACCAACATACATACAGAAAGAGTATACACAAATCTCAACGAATGGATAGTCGGAAGTTCCTTAATGAAAATGCCCAAACGTGAGGTTGTTCACGTTACAAATTAAATTAGTAAACATAAAATCTTGTTCATTAGACGAACTTCCCGACCAAACACTCCACAAATATTTGATAACCGGTTCTAAACACTCCACAAATATATGTGATGATACCCATAGCATGTGATTTGAATGAAAATAAAAACGCAAAGATAAGGACTATTAGTTGTTTTGTGTGTTGTTCTATATTTATTATCTGGATGAAAATTAAACTATGTATGGACTTTAATTAATTGGTAAAAGTATTTGTATGATAGCGAAAAACATAGTTATGAATTTCTGGATCTCAAAATTTATATATTGATGCCAGCCGTTAAATGAACTCCCGTGAAGCATGACTACATATGATTTTTGCATGTATTCTGCAGAAATGCATGGTTATTTTGTCATTCTGTTTGTCGTGATAAAAGGACAATAATTTATCTATTCTGAGCAAGGCAATCTTGGCATTGTCTTTCCTGTAAAATATTATATTAGTGAACAACTTGTGCTGCACACATTATATAATTATATGGTAACGAATGCTTATGAAATTGGTTGGGTTCATAGCCTTCAGAATCTCTTGGCCAAAGCGGACCACCTCCATAAATATTACTCCCTAATTAACCAGAAATTGTTTGTTGTCACACAAATGGCTGTACGTTCAGGTTTAATGCAAATTAGGAACGAAACCACAGGCCTCCTACCTGATCAAAAAGCTTAGACACGCAATGCCATGTTGTTGTTCCTTTGACTTGTATTTGCATTTCATGCAGACATATGAAATATGTTAGTCTTGATAAAGGTTCAAATGGACTTGCAACTCAAGTTCCGTTTGCTCCAATAACATGAAACAAGCCCTTTTTGCCTCGAGCCACTTCCTAGAATGCCTGTTTTATTAAAGGGTTAATAACCTATTAAAGCATCATACTTGTCACAAAAAGCAGTTCGACGTAGCGAACAAAAAAAATAACCCTTTTGGCCACTTAATTTTTCTATTTTGTCTCTATGATACATTTAGTACCCACAATAGCAGGTAAACTCCAAACTAACCGGTTAAAACTCCATGTCATACAAAACATGGGAATAGTAAAACTCCAAATCATACATGTTATAGTCAAAATAAACATGGAATAGTCAACCCGAATGGTTTACCACTTTCATCAGTGCATCATTTTCAGCTTCTGCTGCTTATGCAACATCCTCCCAACTCTCTCCTCCACATCACCCCCTCCTCATCCTCATCCTCATCCTCCCCTCTTTCCTCAATCTCCCTCCTCGCCATCTCCCTCATCTTCTCCAAGTACGCCTCCGCTACCCTCTTCCTCTTCTCCCCCACCGTCTCCTCCTCAACTCCCTCCCCTTCCACGTCATCACCCACCACGTCAGCATCATAAACTTCTTCATCCGAGTCATCGCTATTGATGCCGCTGCTGTCTCAAGTGTATGATGGTATATTACATCCATGGTCATCCTCGCTACCTTTGTCTTCATCAGATTGTCCGGTGGTGGTTTTGAAGGTGGATTTGGTGGTGGTCCGGTGAGATGATTGTCCGGTGGTGGTGGTTTTGCAGGGTAAGATGTACGGACGGAAGGAGCGTGGTTGGATATCCGGCGGTAACATGATGGTTTTGACGGTGGTTCGCCGGTGGTGGTTTTTGTTCGGGAATGGGGATCTGATGGTTGGTGAGTGGTAAATTTCTTGAGGCCAAAATGTTAACCAAATGGCTTAGTGAAAACGATGGTTGGTGAGTAAGCTTTGCGACTGTTATGAAAACGATGGTTGGTCATGAACCGGATATAAGTGGTAAAATGTAATTAAGTGGTAGTCAAAATTGTAATATACTTGGATGTGGTTGACCTTATACTCCTCTTATGTGCCAAATGGCTTAGTGCACGTGGTAAAATTAAGTGGATGTAGCTGACTTGGATGTTATGAACCGGATACCGGTTGTCTAAGTGGTAAAATGCCTATAAAGGACAAAATAGTTAGGTCAAATAGCCAAAAGGGTTATTTTTTTTGTTCGCTACGTCGAACTGCTTTTTTTGACAAGTATGATGCTTTAATAGGTTATTAACCCTTTATTAAACAAGTGTTCGATACCCGCCGCTCCGCGGCGGGAGTTTTCCGATACCTTGCTTTGTTGTTGTTAATTGCGATGCTGTTTCGTCTGCGTTTAAGGACTTTGAAATTGTTGTGCTACATTTATTTTTCTCGTACATCTGTTTTTTCAATAATGTGGCTGTTTGTTTTAGAAAGGGAAGGTCCTTTTTTTTGGCTTTTGATAGTGTTGTTAGTCCACTAACGCTTACTATACTTATTTTTTCCCCGTTTTATTTTTTCACATTGCGCTATCATCTAACGATCATCCTAACTTAACAATGGCAGGAAAACCTAACATCGAAGAACTTTTCGCCGCTTGTGGTTCTGACAACTTGGCCACTGCTTATAAGTTCCTGTTTAGTAGTGAGGTGGCTGAGGATCGCAGTCTCTTGAATCGTTTGGAAGAGGAGCCTGCACAGCTGCGCCGCAAGGTTGAGAAACGGGAGCGCACCATTACGGAGACCCATTGGTTTGGTCCTTTCGTTGGAGAAGCCGTTGATGGTTTAGGGGGTTTAGTGGAGCTCCAGCGTGTTGATCGACAAACTTTGCTTGCTTTTGGTGCTATTTTGGATGTAGTACGTGATGGGATCGTTGAGAAGGAGAGGCAAATTGGGTTGCTGGAGCAGAACAAAAATTTGTCCGATGGTTAGTATGATGATCAGTTGCTTTGTTCGTACCTTTTTTTGGGCTGCTTGGGTTAGGGATTGTTTGCAGCCGTGGTTTCTTAGGTTTAGGTTGGTTGATAAGTATGATTATTACTGTTTTTATGAAGTTATGTATAGTCAGTTGGTGGATGTAGCCTTCACCAAGGTTACCATTTTGTTTTATGTAAGATGCTCCATCTAATGTAAGGAAAATATTGTAACTTTCATTATGGTAATGGAAAACTAACCTATTTAGCCTATTTTCATTTTGTTGTATTATGTGTTTTTTGTTGTCCCGCTTGAGATATTGTTCATGATTAGAAATCGTGGCACACGATGAGGTCGCTATCAATTTTGTTTGTGGTAAAGTGTTTGTAGTGGTTTAGCAAGTGTTTGTAGTGTGTCAGTTTTGTTGCTCCATTGTGCACGCCTCTGCGTATTGAAACTTTTATATATTCCTTTTTTGCACATGTGGTTGTAGTGGATGTTCAACTGTTGGTAGTGGACTATTTCTTGTTCCTTTTTTTCTATATAAATGTTGCCTGTTGCTTGTGTTTTGGCATAGTTGGTTTTGTTTCATGATACATATTTGTTGCCTTCCATGTCGCGACCTGGTTGTTTAGGGGAACTTGGTTTTGCATGTGACAGCGATGCTCTTCAGGATCAGATGTGTCTCTTTTTTGAGAGGGAAGTTATTGCTGCGCGTGAGTTTGAGAGCATGGTGCGTGTCCGTTGCATTGAAATTACGGCACGCATCAGATATTTGGATGATCTTATCGAAGAGGTTCTTCAGAAGTGGCATGATTTGGTGGTGGCGAATTCAGTTTCATTTCTGAGAGAGGTGCAGGCGCGAGAGCGTTCTAAACAGGCCACATTTCAGGCAATGCTACCTGATGCGCATGTTGCTCTTCGTGCTGCAGCGCGTTACATCAACACTATCCGTGCATTGTGATGAGCTATTGTATTTGTGTAGTGTTTGTTAATGTTGTCGGCTTGGTTGTTGCAGTGATTTGTTTGTGTCTGTTGCTTGTTTGTTAGTGTTTGTACAATGTGCGTAAAACTTTTGTTCAATAAAAGCTGCGTTGTTGTGTCTGTTTGAATTTGTTGCTTTGTACCTGTATATAATGGTAGTGGCATTTCGTCCATATGTGATAGCGAGATGTTCTAAAGACTGTTTATATATATGGAAAATGGCAAGTCTTAGCATGCCCATGTATAGCCTTAGTAGTAGCATAGCTGGTCTACACACATGATTCAATACTTTAGAAGTTACACATCCGTAGTCATTACTGTACATATCCTACAGTTTACGGCTTCTACATTGCCCTACTAACTTAAACTTATTTATATTAAGTACAAAAGGACCGGTCATTTTATGCGCCATCATTCTTTTTTGGCCTTTTTACTTTCTGGTTCAGTTGCATGGCTCTCTTCCTCTAGAAAGAGTTCTTTACGGATACCTGTAGATGTACCTGTTCCAGTTTCTTTCTTTTTTTGGTTGGCTCAGCTGTGTGTGGTGGTGGAGTGATGGTTTCTGTCAGTATGACTGTGGCGGTTTCAGCGATGGGGGTTGAAGAGGAGCTTCCTTCTCCTTCCATTTCAGGAATAGGTGGAAGTGCTGGGATCTGGGCTATTGCTGGTGCTGGTTCTGGTTGGTGAAGCTCCGATGCACTATCCAGGATGAATCTGGTGTTGCCATGCCGACTTCCTGATGCAAAATCCAATTTGATTATTCGCCTTGTTTGCTGAAGGTCCCTGATGATTGCAGGCAGGTCATATGGATCTGGGTCAGGTATGTAGCTAAGTATCTCGCTACATGGAGGCAACAACGAGTTTGCGGCAGGACAGAAGCAAGTGACAGCCATCGTACCGGTCTTGTCAGTTAGAGATGCTTTGAAGCAATAGCTGCATTATCGCAATTTTATGAATAGTTGTCGTCAGTTTTGTGTGCATTCATGTCAGTCTTGTTAAGTGTTTATAAAGCATTTGGCGTGTATACCTGTAGTTCGGTGTAGGAATGCCTCCATACTGCTGACAATGTAAATGTGGCATCCCTTCGTTAATCTTTGTGTGGCATGTACGACACCTGTTGAAATACCATCCCTTTCGCTCATCTATCCATGTTATGGTAGCATTGACCGAAAATTGTTGCTGTTGTTATAAATTTCAATAAGGGAAGATTTTTTAGTTTTTCGTTGAACCTTTTTCTTATATGTCATTATATGGGCGAAATAGTTACCGGATGTGCTTAAGGATTGAGTTCTAGTAATGCAGCAATAGTGATTGGCCGTTGCCCTTCTTGGCCTGCTGACGTCATGCCTTCAATCGAGGGAAGCTGTAGCGTTGGATTTGGACCGAGGAATCCGGGAGCCCTACGATGACAGGAAACATATAATGTTATCTGATCACGCTTAAGTTGGGGTCAAATAGATTTTTGTCATGCCGCTCACATTTCCCTTATTTGGTCTGCTTCAGGAATTTTTGGGTTTAGGTAGTAACTCGTAGCCAGAGTTGCTGACAGTTGTAGCCCTCCTGCTCAGATATACTTTGTTACATACTGGTATCAATAACTTTGAAATTTTTTTCCATGGGTAATTGTTGTTTACCCAAATCGTTGGCCCAAAGATGAGGTATGACAATTATGACCGCCGCTCCATTCACGATAGTAAACTGACTTCAAATCCCATGGCCGCCTCATTCCAAAGGCTAAATACTATGCTGTTACCATTGTGAAATTTGGGGGCCGTTAGCTTGTAAGTATTTATGGTTACTTGTAGCTGAGAATGGTTCTGTTTAGTCATACCTTAGGTTTTGTATTGTTATGTTTCGGCGAGAGATCCTGTTCGTGATTGTGTCTCCGAATTCCCTTATGTCTATGATGTTTTGTACAATCCCAATGTAATCTGTATATTATGGTTAGTATAGTGGGTAATATGAACGGATGCTTATTATGTTGGTGGACATTACCTGTAAGTACGGAGTCCCTGTTTTCTGTACGCGTTTCCACTTCGTTGTAAGGAACGAAACTAAAATAGTGTTGTGGGAACCCGTCATCTTCAATTTCAGTTACCTTCGTGTACTTGCCGAATAGCAATGTTAGAATGTTATTGACCGTTTGTTGCCAGTGTTCTGTTCTCTTACAACCATACCCTTCAATGCGATAGCAATTGTTTACCTCCAAGTTCATGTCATATTGTTTCATGTCCCATAGCTGCACGTTTGCCTGGATTGCACCGCCCTACAATTGGTATTCAATGTATCATTAAAAATAGTTTTCTTATGCGGCTCTACACGATTGTAAACGGTTATGGAGTTGGTATCTGGAAAGTACCTTTTTGTCAAGTAACATGTAGCACAACCCAGTAGGGTTAGGATTTGGCACGTTCCTGGAAGTCCAGCGTCGGTAAACTCTTACACGAAGCGGTTTTGCTATGTCTGCTGGCGCCAGGTTCATAAGACCAGTCTCTTCTTCCTCAACCATAATAGTTATACCTTTGTCTGCTTGGCAAGTTTCCACAGCTGTTGTTGGTATTGGAGAAACTTCAGGTGATTCTCCCTTAGTGAATGGTGATCCCTCAACAGATGACTGCAAATCAGTTTCCTCGACAGGTGCCTTGCCCTTTCCTTCTTGCCGCACTTTTGATCGTGCGCTTGCAAGTTTCATTTCTTCACCGGTTTCCATAGCAGGGGTCTCTGGCTTTTTTTCAGACATATCTCTGAACATACAGTAAAACGTTAAGACAATTTGGAAATGCCCATACAAAGGTATGTTACATTAAATATGGTATCTAATAGCAGTAAATTAATGGTAACGCGATAATAAGATGATGTGTTAGCAATTAGAAATTCCATGTGACGTGTCGGTCACCCCAACTATAGACTAGCACAAGTTAGCTCGTAGACATATTGTTATTTTCTAAGTTATTTAGTTAGTTATTTAGTTTAGTGTAACACCGTGGAGGACGGACGGGTCTTTACCCAATGTATGCCTGATCCACAGCCTGTAGGTGGCGGTATTTGTAAGAACTATAAATAGCCCTCTCCTCATGTGGAGAGGGTTGGTGTTTTCATTTTTTCTAATCATACAACTTCCTTTTCTCTCATCTCTTTCTCTCTCTAGAAAGTATCTCACCCATCTCTCTCTCTCTAAAATCTTCTTGGTTGATTCAATCCTCATACACATTCTTTGATTAAAACAATAACCAATATCCTACAAATGGTATCAAGAGCCATGGTTTGATCTTGGATATCTTGTGTGCTTGAATCTTTATGTGGTTATTGTTGTTTTCATTTGGTTCGAATCTTTATTTGTGCTTGCACCAAGTTCGAATTTCATTTGGTTAAATATGTTAAAGATTTGTAATTTCATGTTTACGAGGGGTAGATTAGTATAGTTTGATGTTTGGTTAAGTGTTATCATAAGTTTCGGGGTTGTTTTTGGTAATTTTCGAGCAATACTTTTAGACCAGATTCTTGGCTGCTACTTGTGTTCATCATAGCGACTTGAGTCTTTAAAAACAGGTAGCGACTTGTGTTTAAAAAATCTAGCGACTTGGGTTTTGTATTAACAAAACCTAGCGACTTGTGTTATTTTTAGATAGCGACTTGTCCTTTTCTAGTAATTGTGACTTATATCTTCTTGTTCTAGCGACTTGTACTGTTACAAGCGACTTGTGTATTGACCAAGTTGTGATTTATCTAAAATCCAGAAACGAACCTATCCTAAACTAATACATCCTCTCGTTAATCTAAACTGAAAAAAAAAAAACGCAACAAAGAAACAATCGATCTCAGTCCATCTTGTGCTATGCAAGATTCGTCCAAATTCTAAAGCAACAAGAGATACACATCATAGATGTTATCGAAGCTTACCTTCTCTTTAATATCCGAAAACCATTAAAGAAAGAACAAAAACTTCAGTTTTCATCCTTTCTTCCTTTCGATCTAACTAGAACAAAAACGAAATTCAAACAAATCAAACCTACCGTAGTTCATTTCTGAAAACGATCTTGAAGTTTTGTTTCTACTGACATTCATCGAAGCAAATACGAGGAACGAGGTTAAAAGAAAAACAAGGATGACTGCGTTTTAATTGGTTTGAGATATCAAGGATAGTGAAACTTTTAGTGGATGCGTTTTTATTGAAAGGGATTTTAGGATTAGAGTTGCTGCGTTTATTTTGGTGTTGGTTGAAAGTAATATTGTGACTGCGTTTAAAGTATTGTGATTAGGGTTAAAAGATTAGGGTGGTGTGAGGCTTAGTGTCCTTTTATAACCGAAAGTTTAAGGTGTTAAGTTTTTTTGTTGGATCATCGTTGGGCTTGCACCGTGAGCATGTGTGCTGGGCTAAGATTTAAAATACTACTGTTGGGCTTGCATCACAGGGATAAATTGTGTATTATACATTCGGTTCTATAACTTTCATCATAGGGACGATTAGTTGTTGTTAAGATGTTAAAATTTTGGTCGGTGATTGAGCTAAATTTGTAGTATTATAATTTAGACCACGGTTTTAATTAAGCTTCATTTATCCGAGATTACGTTGAATTTTGGGGTTGATTTTCGGGTTCATTGGATATAACTACCGTGCTAGTTATCGGAAAACTCGTTTCGAAAACAAAAATCAATTCTTTATCGTCTACAAGATCCGTAAATTCATTTCACACAATCCTTCTCTATTTATCTTGTCCCACGGTTTCGTCTTGATTTTAGTAAAATCCCGCAAAAGAATCTATTTTTCAGTTTAAATCATAGACTTATAAAATCCCGTGTATACTACAACATCATGTCTTACTCTACTGACCCAGTGATTTCAGAAGTGCTTAAATTGTATGATGTTGTGGACAACAATGATAATGAATGCTACATCGAACGATTAAAGATGCTTGAATTAATCAATGAGGATGTGAGATCTTCGTGTTCGTAGTCCGAAGAAAGATAATTGCACTGCTTAGACTACGAATGCCATGCAAAAGGAAAGTAGCATTGAACCTTATCATCTACTTCACACATCTCATGTTACTCACATCGATAGAATGGAACGAACATGCAATGCACTTTTCCGTCAAGATTTATCCACATTAACGGGAACATTACTATTGAACTTAGAACAATTGGTAGACAACAATTAATGATCTAACCACTGTTGGATCGAGTGTTATCGATGTACTCTAACCAAACTAACTTAACTAGCTTGTTTAAGGTTTAATAACCTCGGATAAATCCTAAGTTATTAACAATGAAACACCGAATAATCTTTATTAAGCACGCGGAATTTACTCAATAAATCTAAGAAGAACAACTTTATTAATAACTCTAAATCGCTTCTTATGCGAGATACTTTAACAACTCTAAGAATATCGAACTCTAAACTCTAAATAACTTGTAATCGTAAACTCTAAGACTTATGAATTCGTCCTTCTCTAATGCCAATCTAGGGGTCCTTTTATAGGCTCAAGGATAACCCTAGTCGGTTTACAATAATGTATCCTTGTATGACAAGTAATCTATTCTAGAATTACAAGACTTTCCATAAACGAATAGACGCTTCTTTAACTCTTGCAAGACTTTGACCTTCATGTGCAATACTTTGACTTTATCTTTAGCAAGACTTTGACTCTTTGACTTTCTCCGCTTCTTTACCATTCTCAAAGATTTTGTAAATCTTCAAGACTTTAATTGTTCAAGACTTTCATATCCCAACAATCCTCCCTAACTTGAATTCTACTTGTTTGACTTCAAGTTCCTTTGTAGATTAATCTTTCACTTTTCCAACTTCAAGGAATGATTGTCTTTGTCTTTGGATTGTAGTTTCGCACTTTATCAAAGTATCTTTATTCTTTTACAAAGATCATCCAAAGAAGCTCCATCTTTTCAAAGAACACAAAGAACATATGACAGTTTGTACATTAATTCGCTTTAAGTTGCATACTATTCTCATCACTTCGTGTGTGTTAACTCCCGTGAGAGGTGAATCATTGAAAATTAATGGATTTTAATCTCTTTACCAAAGCCATTAACTTTGGAGTAGCCGAATGTTTTGGTGTGTAAGACCATGGTACATTGATAACCATATGATTTTTAGCAAATCACCGCCTATCAATGATTTGATTTGTCTTTACCAAAAGTCGTACTTTTGGACTAGTTAGTTCTTTTATCTAATGGTGAACTAATTACCAATAATGGTTTTTCCACGCCTTTACCACAAGCCATTCTCTTGTGGGCTAGCCAACTCTTCACATTAACTGATATGGTGAGTTGATTACCATACAACTTATTAGCAAGTTGTCAACTAAAAACGGATTTGAGATATTTTTACTAGAGCCGTTTGCTCATGGATTAGCCAATACTTTTGTAACCATGGTGAATTGATAACCTATTGATGTTACCATCTCAAAAACCATTTATTCAACCTTTGTTTTAAAATATTTATTACTTAGCAAAAGGTTTCTTCTAAAAAACATTTAATCGGTTTATTTCGCAAACAAGACTTTGATGAAAGTATCGTTCGATCAAAAGATTTTGAATAAAAGTATCGATATATCAAAAGTATTTATTCAAATAAAATTCATACCGCTTATTGATCATCCTCAAGAATAGTAGTCCAGTTTATAAACAAATTGATGACCATGAGAGCAATTTCATTATCCTCTTCTACTTCCATTCCATGCTCTAGCATCCTTCTCATAAGATCAACAAAGGAGAGGATATCTTCTATCTCGCAAACATGTGAATCATTGTCCCATTTTCCACTCTAGAACATGTACTCCGGATTCTTCAAAGAATCTCCAACAAACAATTTCCATTGCTCTTGATTCTTCCAAATTTCATCATCGCCTGTTCTTCATTTTCCCATGTTGTTGTGAGATCTCCAAGTAAAACTAAACTAATTCCTTCCGATGGATTATGTTCAACATAGTCTCGCACCAAATGATATAGATGAAATAAATCCACTCACAATTGCATGCAAGACATCCCATAGCCTATTGAACACTTTGAAACTTTCATCATCTCTGTGAAACATCATATAACTTCCATCTTTGGATTTCACAACTTTAAAAACAAGAATCGAGATCTATTCATCTTCATATCAAGATCTTCTTTAGAATATTCAAAGTCTACTACTCGAGATAATTTCTTAGTTCATCCCTAGTCTCGCTTGTTAGCTCAACTTTTCTTTCTTTGAAGATTGGTTGATCAACTTCGCTTTTCCTTTTCTTTTCAAACTTTTCTTTCTTTCACTTCATCCAAGTAGCTTCATCTTTATAATCTTTGATGCTTGCAACATCCTTCTTATAAGCTTCTCTCTCAAAGATCATATAGTCTTTTCATATCAACATAATTCACCGCAATCCCTTATATCCTCTAGCTTTCAAATAAGCCATCATAGCATTCCTTTCTTTAGCAAGATTTGGTCTTCTAGGCATAAAAGAAACAGAGTAGGTGACTCTAATGGTTCAAGAGCGTTCAAAGATTCAATTCTTCTTGTAACTTCCTAGCTACCTCTTCATTCATTGCTTCTTCATTAGTCACTTCCCTATCTCAAAGATGTAAGTTCTTCTTGGACCTTTCTAGCGCTTCTTCATTCCTAGCAACTTCAATTGCTCTAATATCCGCTAAAGTTAGCTTTTTCTTTTAGTTTCTACCAAAACACCTTTTCCTTTATCCTTAGGATCAATTGCAGTTGAGAAGTTCTTGTTTGTTCCTCTTGCAACTCATGGAATAGTAATGCCCTTGGCTTTGATAAATCATGCAAAATAGTTGCAATAAATTCATCATCACTAGCAAGATGAATTCTTTGAGGTGTATCGACTTCTTCGGTATAGCGAGTTGGTATGTTGAGGACCAACTTGTTCTTCATGAGGAATAGTTGAAGGACCAGCTTCCTCTTCAAAGTCTAATACCCTTGGTGTAACCAACTCTTGTCTGTGAGATCCAGTGAAAGCAGTACTTTGTTGTTCAATACCTTGATCTTCAAACCTTTCTTCTTCAGTACTTTCAATAACAACATGTTCTTCAGTACCTTGAGGTTCTTTTTCCTTAACATCTTCTTTCAAATTCTTTTCTTCTAAATTCCTCCCCAATTGGTCAGAAGATGGTTTAGGAACCTTTTTGCCTTTGTTTTTCTTCGTAAATTGCCTTATGCGCTTGTGTTCTTCCTTAACCCATAAGCGATAACGTTTGATAAAAGGCTTAACAAAATTCTTTAACCTCTTATACCTGAGCATCAACTTTTTAACTGCTTTGCTTGAGTCTCAAGAGTCTTCTTCAACTTGACCAACTCCCTTGTCAAAACATAATTATCCAATGTTAATCCTTCACGAGGATAGTATGTGAAGCATCTCCTTGAATCGGTGAATGTTCCTCCGTTGAGAAACAGAACAGATTGTGGTGGAGATATAGAAGGTGAACCGCAACTTCTTCTTGAACTTCAATACTTGGGAAGCAAGATCATGAGTTGCAAGACCTCCTGAGATGCAAGACCTTCCGAAGATGCAAGACTTTGAGAACCAAGATTGCGTATAAAGATTGCGTGTGCAAGACCTTCACTAGCTTCATCATCTTCAACATCGCTCTAATACTTGAACAACTTCCATCATGGAAGTAGTTAATGGAGTATCGGACCTCTGAATAAATCACTTCTTCGCGCCATAAAAGTAAAAATCTTTGCTTGTTGTACAATAACAGAAGTAAATCAGTAGGCTTAGGTACATCGCAAGTTGTTTGTTAAGAAAGACTTGTACAAACCTTGGGATACATTAACCATTTTGATCCATGAGTAATATGAGAAAGCATACCATCCATAATAAGCCTTGAAAAATTGAAAACACGATCTGTAGCTAATCCCACCATAGCAGATGTTATGTTTGATCCAAATTGCTCCCATGAATTACTTTTAGCACTTATACAATGAAGCAACACATGTACTAAAAACTTCCATTGAGGACAAAATAGTTGTTTCTTGAATTTTTGTTCTGTTAAAGACCCTTCATAACCAATATGCCCAAAAGTTTCCCAAATCAACTCCTTAGCAAAACGAAGAGCCCTTCTTCATCATTAAACAACAAGTCTTCTCGAATAGATGCTTCAATAATCTTCACAGTTCTTCCAACAATCGTAGATCTAATATAAAATTCATCATCTTCCATATTATCCTCTTGCATTAGCCCAAAATTCTTGAATCCAAGGTTCAATAATATCCGCTCAACTAAAAGAGCATAACCGATTGGCACCCAAGAAGATAATCAATAATGTCATGAAAAGCCACATTCGCCTCGGCCTTGTCCAAATTAGCCACCATATTGTGCTTTGAAACAAGAGGTCGATTCGCCATTGATGAATAGATGAGCACAATTAAAAGATATGATCGAGTAATAAAGAGATGGTGAATGGTGAGATAAAGAAGAAAAGATTCTAATGTATCAATATTGAGGAAACTCGGAAAGTAGTTATTTATAGGTGGGATTTGAAAATCACACCCATAATAACAAAGTTACCGTTACTAGCAATTACCCTCAATATTACCGTTGGAACAAGATTTTAATACGACAAACAAGACTTTCCACATAAGCAAGATTTTCCCAAGCAAGATTTTCCAAGCAAGACTTTCATGAAATTAAAAGCAAGATTTTCCAAATTCCTCCAGAAAACTAAGTATACATACATATCCTCCCTCAAACAATGCATAGGACTATACTAACACCTTATAGTCCTCCCTCAAATGTAGCTCAAGAGTTAATCATGCCAATACTCACCACCAAGTGATTGAATCTTGAAACATCAAAGCCTTTGGTGAGTAAGTCACCACATTGTCATCTGTGTGAACCTTAACAACATTAATGAGCCTGCTCATAACAATCTCGATGAAGTGATGCCTAATCTGAATGTGCTTGGTCTTGGAATGATAAACTAGATTCTTCACAATACGATAGTACTCTCATTATCAATATTGATAGGAGTATTCTTAAAATTGAACCCATAGTCCAAGAGTTGATTCTCGCATCCACAAAACTTGTCCACAACAGCTTGCAGCACCACATATTCGCCTTCAGAGATGATGTTGATGCAATTGTCCGCTTCTTGCATTGCCGTGAGACTAACCTTCTTCCAAGATATTGGCATCCTCCGCTTGTTGATCTTCTATCATAATTATCACCGCATAATCACTATCCGAAAAAGCTTCCAAGTGAAAAGGGGACTCTAGGATACCACAACCCCAACTTGGGTTGTTGTTTCAAATAACTAAAAATCCTCTTTATCGCATTCATATGAGAGACCTTTGGTGAGACTTGATATCTTGCACATAAACACACCGCAAACATGATATCGTGCCTTGATGCAAGAAGATACATTAGATGTACCAATCATTGATCTCAGATAACTTGACTTCAACAGTTGTCCATCTTCATCTTTGCCCAATGAGTTGATTGATTTAATAGGTGTAGTTACGGCTTCATAGCATCAAATCGAACTTCTTAAGTATGTCGATACATACTTGTCTTGACTTATAAAAATACCTTCCTTAGATCGCTTAACTTGAAGTCCCAAAAGAAAGTTAACTCACCCATTGAACTCATTTGAAATTCTTTTCGCATCACCGCTCAAACTCCTTCACCATAGACTGCTTGGTAGCTCCAAAGATGATATCATCAACATACACTTGAACTAACATGATATCCTTCTTGTCTCTCTTGATAAACAAAGTCTTGTCAATAGCCCCTTCTCGTAACCATGTTTTAATAAGAAAGTGGAGAGCCTCTCATACCAAGCTCTAGGTGCTCGATGAAGGCCATAAAGAGCCTTAACCACCTTGTAGACTTTGTTAGGGTGCTTAGGATCTTCAAACCCGGAGGTTGTTTAACATACACCTCTTCTCGTAATAGTGCCATAGAGAAAGGCACTCTTGACATCCATTTGGTAAACCCGAAACCCATATATGAAGCAAAAGCAAGAAATATTCTAATAGCCTCAATCCTTGCTACAGAGCAAATACTTCATCATAATCTACTCCTTCTTCTTGTCTCGTAGCCTTGAGCTACTAATCTTGCCTTGTTTTTGATAACATTGCCTCTTTCATCTCTTTTCACTCAAGACCCATCCGGTTCCAATAACTCTTCCCATCCGAAGATCACATAAACCCAAACTTCTTGAAGTTTAAATTGAAGAAGTTCTTCCCGCATAGCTTCAACCCACTTTCTTTAGTCAATGCTTGAGCAATATTCTTGGGTTCCTCTTGAGAGATGAAACAAGTAAATAAGGTGTTTGATGGTCCTTATGATTTAACTGTTTTGTTTATACACAAAGCTAAGTAAAGCATTGTGAGGTGTTGTGAAACTCTTAGCTTTGTGTCTTGTCATAACTCCAGAAGTAGAAGGACCAATGATTTGATCAATTGGATGATTTTTATGAATTCTTAAGATTGGAGACTGTGGAACTCCATAAGTATCATCTAAATTAGTAAGATCAGCATCTTCATTTGAATCTGAGAAAATACCTTCATCTTGAAACTCATCATCAGTTTCTTCTAAACCAGGCATGGTAGGATCATCCAAATCATCTAAAGTACTGTCAACTGGTGTATCAGTACTTTGGTCGAAAGTACTATCCAAAGTACTGTGAGAATACTCTGCATGCTTATTCTTTTTCTTTGCTTCTTCATAAGCTCTTCTTTGTTCATCAGAATGAGAATGTGCCATTACATCTTGAAGAAGCATCTGATTAAGTGTCTCTTGAATAGCTTGATCCTCAGCAGATAGTGAAGATTTTGGTTCATCAGTACTTTCCTTTGGTTTATCAGTACTTTGCTTTGGAGCATCAGTACTTTGCTTTTGATCTCAGATCGAATAAAGATCGTGTCTAATATGAACCCATGAACAACATATTGTGAATCTTCTCCATGATAAATAGGTTGATTTTCTTCTCTGACAGGTACATAGTTCATGGAAGGAGTCAAAACCTCAAGATCAAACATCCAATCAGGACCTTTACCCTTCTGATTCTCTTGATCTTCTAAAAACTCAACATGAAGACAATCTTGAACCTTCTTAGTAACTCTGTTGTATACTCTAAAGCCCTTGTTGTTGGTACAATATCCCAATAAATATCCTTCTTCTGACTTGCCATCAAACTTTCCCAAATTATCAATAGTGTTTAAAATAGTGAGAGGGCATCCAAAAGGCTTCAAAAATCGAATGTTGGGTTTGTTGCCCATCAGCAACTCATAAGGTGTCTTCATTTGTGGTTTGGTGATCGACACTCATAAGTACATAGCAAGCAAGATTTACGACCTCAAACCCCGTAATTGAATAGGTAGTTGAGAGTCTGCAAGCATAGTTCGGCCGCTTCAATCAAAGTTCTATTCTTCCTCTCAAGAACACCATTCTCATTGTGGTGTTCTTGCAATATCGAACTCCTCTTGATTCCTTTGTTAGCACAAAATTCATCCATTTGCTTGTTCTTGAATTCATCCCATTGTCACATCTAATACCTCTAACCTTGAGTCTCAATTGGTTTTCCAAAGGCGATGATTAGAGTCTCAGATAGCATCAAAAGTATCATCTTTAAAACCCAAGAAAATACCCAACCGAATCTATCGCAATCATCTCGTAATAACCAAGCAAGATTTCTTCTTGTTTAAACTTGCCACAGAGACAGTCCAAACAGATCCATATGTAATGTACTCCAATGGTTCTCTAATAGTTCTCTCCTCAAGCTTCTTGCATGAAGCTTTATGTCGTTTACCCTTCTTGCATGCCAAACAGAGTGATCATTCTTGTAAGTCTTTGAAGGTAAACCTCTAACTAAATTGCCTTTGACCGCTTTGTTGATATTCTTGAAATTAACATGGCCCATTCTTCTATGCCACCGATGTGCTTCTTCATTGATGCTTTTGCCACTAAACAGTGGCTCTTCCATAAGAGTGAAGACTCTTCATGTCTAGACTATACACATCATTTGTTCTTGGTACTGAGTACTACCAAGTCATCAAATGTGCTTGAAGTCGATGAAAGAATGAGACATTATGTGTCGTTGAATAACACAGATGCTTTTTATCACGATTTGAGAGATCGACAATAAGTTGAACTTTAGCTCCTTCACATATCTAACATTCTCAAAATCGATTCTTCCAGCCTTTGATTGTTCCTTTCCCAAGAATCTTTCCTCCATTGGGATCATTCCCAAATGCAACTCTTCCTCCACTAATAGATCTAAAATCGCATGTAATCTCCTTATCTCCTGTCATACTTCCGAGCAACCACTATCTACAATCGATGATCTTTAAGCTCCTCTTCCGGGTTGCCCCGCACAAAAATATAGAGAGTTAGTTTTTTTTAGGAACCCAAGCCATTATCGACTTGTGTTCCTGTGGAGTTACAAACTCAAATTCTTTGAGTATGTAATTTCCACTATTTTCAAAACATGATCCGAATTATCTTTTGATTTTTAGCATGTGGATTTTCAAAACTTTGGATTTTCAATGTAACTCTCTTTGCAAATTCATTCTCTTTTTCCTTGTATTATGAAAACATCGATTCACTTTTTGTTGAAAGTACGCTTTGTCCTCAAGCATTTTTCCTTTTAACCCATTCGCTTTTAACACTTGGTTCCTGTGATCTAGATCCCCTATGTGAATTATAGTACCTTCTAGGTTGATAATAGTGAGATCTCCTAGGTTCCTATTCCAAGTAGTGTGAGCAAGACTTGTGTTGAATTAGCAAGACTTTGAGAAGGTACCGCTTGTGAAGGTACTTGGTTGCCTAGAAAAGATCTTCTCCGGTGAGGGTACCTATGGTCCGGTGAGAAATTACGATGATTTACCCTATTTGAATTATTCCGCACTGTTTGTGCTCTCTAGGTTTCGGTTGGTAGACCTATTCTTTGAAACTTGCTTAGATATTTCGAGTGTCGGTCACAATCTTTGATTAAGTGATTAGGACTATAACACACAAAACACGCTTTTTCACCCATACTTCCAAAGTGTCTACTCCTATGTCTATGACCAAAACTATTTTGCCTTCTAGGTGAATGATTAAACTGCTTTTGACCAAAGTTATCCCAAAAGGTTTAGCAAGACTGCTTTGAAAAGGTTTTCCAAGGTATCGCTTGTGGAGCAAGACTTTGAGTTGAAGGTACCGCTTGACTTTGAACATTGGTATTAACAGCTTTTTGGGGTTTCGCACCTAGATTGACCAATAAGCTTCTTCCTAAACTCAAGGTCGTCTACACCAAATCGTGAAACATCGTGTCTTATGGGTTGATGACTACCAACCGGATGTGGAACAAAGCATGATAACCTTTGTCTTTCTTAAGCTCGGAGGTGAATCACTAATTGAATCCTCATTACTAGATGTGTCTACATAATTAATGAGTTCATCATCACTAGTGGTTATGTCTTCTAAGTCTAAGTCATCCCGATCACTAGATGTGTTCTCTTCCATGTTAGTAAAGTCCATACCAAATCCTAAGCCGCTCTAATGTAAGCCCTTCTCTGCTTTTTCAACATAAGCAACATGAGACAAAGCGATTCTTTCCAGCATCAAACTTAGCTAACAGATTATCCTCTCCTTAGTTAGTTTCTCAATTTCAAGAATTTTACGCTTTAGCTTCCATTCACTAAGTTTTAACCGGTAATCCCGTTGTTCATATTTTTCACCAAGCCATTTCATTATTTTCATGAGTTAATATTTTGGCTTCCATAGACTCTAAAGTGATTTGATAACCGCTACCTCGCACCTAGCCCTAATGCAATTATCTCTTTCAATCACATAACTATTTAATGCTTTTTGATAGAAATCATGACAATTTGAGCATACCTCGTAGATAGGAGATGAACTTGGTGATGTAGCTACCATAGCAAGTAGTACAGATCATCTTCGACTCCAAGCTCCAACAAATCCTCCTAGACAGCCTCTAGGTTCCAAAGCAAAGATGTTCGTGTTCCTCATCAAAAGCAGAGCTCCACTCAGCTTCTTCCACGTAATCTTCAACCTCTTCCTCCATAGCAACCATACAAGAGGTTCTTGGTTCATCATCAAACTCAAGACTCAATCAACCTCTCGATAAACTTTCTTGAGCAACCAAAGCTTTGGTTTCAGTAATAGGGATTTCTTTGAGTTCCAGCTTAGGTTTTTCAGTCATTCTATTTGCTTGATACTTAGCAAATCTGCACTCCCTTGCAAAGTGTCCAGTCTTTTGACAATTAAAGCATTCAATCTTTGATTTGTCAAAAGTGATTCCCTGTTTTGGCTTGAAATCAATGTTATTTCCTGTTTTCTTCATGTACTTCTTAATCCTTGCAGTAATCATTGCTACTTGCCACCTGATATCAATTTCTTCCAAAGCATCCTCTTCAATCTGTGAGAGATCTTCTTCATAGGTGATATGTAAAGAAGCCTGTTGAGCAAAGAAGGAACACACAACTTCATCCGAGTGCATAGTAGTAGGTGGTAGTGCTTACGAGCATGGATGGGAGCAAGATACGAGACAAGATTTGAGTCACAAGATTTTGAGTAGAGAAGCAAGATTTTGGTTGAAGTAACGCCTTCTTTTCGGATGATAGAAAAGCAACACTGTGAGACTTAGAACTTGTTTGACCATTCATCTCATGCTCATAAACCTTTAGATGGTTGTAGAGATCATCAAAGTCCATGACATCTAAACCAGTTGTCCTCTCGATCATTGTAGCAATAACATGCCATGTAGATGGCAAACTCCTTAGAAACTTGATTAGCATCTTCAATCGATACTTCGCCTTGTATAGCTCCAACATGTTGAGAAGATTCGAAACCTATCATATGAAGCATCAAGACTCTCTTTCACCAACTGTGAATGTCTCAAACGGTTGCTTAAGAAGATTTCTGTGCATCTTCTTAGAACCTTCATTCCCTCCAAATCTTGTCTTGAGAGCAGCCCAGAGCTGCTTTGCATCTTTAGCATCATGAAACTTCAATAGATGTCCATCAGGTATAGCAGACAAGAGAATGTTAAGAGCCTTCTCTTGATTCCTTATGGTAGCAACAGGTAAGACAACTTTGGGTGGTTTAGGTTGTCCTTCAATCGCTATAGGTTCTGGAACAACTTCATTACCATTGACAATTACATTCCATAAAGCATGGTCTCAGAATGGCAATGTATCGCCTCATCTTCATACACCATAAGTCATATTCTCCTTCTTGATGATTGGAATCTCGAGTGAGGTGATTGATGGTGGTGGAACAGCTTCAACGACATCTTTAAGTTTGTTGTAGTAGGGTTTCTTCTTAGTCGAGTTTCCACACAAGCTCGATACCACTTGTTGGATCGATGTACTCTAACCAAACTAACTTAACTAGCTTGTTTAAGGTTTAATAACCTCGGATAAATCCTAAGTTATTAACAATGAAACACTGAATAATCTTTATTAAGTACGCGGAATTTACTCAATAAATCTAAGAAGAACAACTTTATTAATAACTCTAAATCTGCTTCTTATGCAGATACTTTAACAACTCTAAGAATATCGAACTCTCTAAACTCTAAATAACTTGTAATCGTAAACTCTAAGACTTATGAATTCGTCCTTCTCTAATGCCAATCTAGGGGTCCTTTTATAGGCTCAAGGATAACCCTAGTCGGTTTACAATAATGTATCCTTGTACGACAAGTAATCTATTCTAGAATTACAAGACTTTCCATAAACGAATAGACTTTAAGCAAGATTTTCTTTAACTCTTTAGCAAGACTCTTTGACCTTCATGTGCAAGATTGTTGACTTTATCTTTAGTAAAAGATGTATTGACTCTTTGACTTTCTCCGGATGTTGGATCTTTGCCATTCGAGCATAGATAAGCTTTGTAAATCTTCAACGACTTTAACATGGTGTTCGATAGACTTTCATATGTCATGTGAGTTTTCAACTTAACAAACCATGTAAAAATCCTAACTTCTTGATTCGTGAAATTTTGAAATTAACACTTTGAAAGCTCACTTCAAGACAAAGAGTAAACTATCAAAAATTTGAAGAAACATATTTCTAATATGCTTATGAAAAGTAATTTGGTTACAAGTAATTCTGATGTTAATGCTATTGATGATATTCAAATGAGAAATGATAAAGTAACGGTTTGTGTGGCCAAATTACTAAAGGAAAGTGAGTCATTGAGTATGCATCACATAGAACTAAGTGACTCTGTCAAAGAAGCTAGAATTAAGTCATTGGAACAAACAAACTCTTTGATTGCCAATATTGATGAACTCAAAGCTCAACTTCAGGATAAGAGTTTCACAATAGTTGCCTTAAAGAATGAGCTCAGAAAAACAACAGGGAATAGTGTGAACACTAAGTTTGCAAAACCATCAATCTTGGGGAATGTCACAATTCTCAATTTCCGGTCATTTCTCAAACTCAATATTCATCATATTAGTTCATGCATGGTTTTGCATTTCACGTTAAACGTATAACTTTTATTAAATAAACGTTATCGCGTAACTAATTATTTTGAACAATTGATCCATTACTTCCAAAAATTATTCCAATATATTTTTATATTCATATTAAGTTTATAAAAGAATATTATGAGTTTACCCGATGTTTTTAATTTATTTTGTATATAAATTGTTATATATAAATATTTACGACGGTTTTCTTAAATTCGACACGATTATTATTATATCACTCAAATTTTTGCAAGAAATGTATTTTTATAATTTTTATGGCCTAAATATATTTTATCTTGACCCGTGAAAATTTATTTTTATCCAACGCTACCCTAAATATTCAAAAGTAACTACAACTTATCATTTAACTTAATTTAACTTACATATACACTACATATTTATACTTAATAAAAAAAAATAATAATAAACTAGCTACTCAAAACACCTTGGTCGACATAGATAGATGATTCACACCATTTTAGCAAAATATCTATCTATTATTTAACTTATATTTATTTTATATTATAACTTACACATACTTCATATAATTTCAAGTGTGAAAAAAAAGATCAAGTCTCTCCCTCTCTTCTCTTCAAACCGGCAACCATAAGGGATCAAGAAAGGTTCACCAAAATTTTTCTAATCAAGTTTTATACACTCTAGTATCACTTGTTGTATAGGTTTTGCAATAAAAACCTCAAGTGATTAGGAAAAACCCTTTGTCCTTAAACCTCATCATATTTCTTGTAAGCATTCATATTCATGTTTTTATTTCATATTCATTATTATGGTCATATCATTTATTTGAGAAACATGCAAGTTATGTGATGTTTATACCACTTTTTAAGATTTTTAAGTGTTATATATATAATCCATCCTATAATTACTCCTTGTTATATAGTAGTTTTGGTGATGTCTAGGAACCCATGACACCCTAAGAAGGTGTATGGTAGGATTAGAATAGCTTCGGAGTTGTTTTGAATGGGTTAGAATAGGTTTGGCGCGAGAAAAACTCATTTCGACAAGTTTGAAAAAGGGTCTGTCCTTATTTTTAAAATCTGGAAAATCCGACAGTAGATAAAAATTTTTGGCCTAGATATTTAGAAAATATACTTTAAAACGAAAACGTGGCCGCTTGAACGGATTAAAACGGAGTTATAACGAAGAAGATATGAATTTTTCAAGTTAGACGTCGAAAACTAATAATTTCTGGAAATTCAGCATATAAATGTCACTTTTTACGAGTCAAAAATGAGGTTTAAGCGTTATGAAATGTGTCGACTTATCGAAAATATATTAGTATACTTTGACATGAAGCTAAGGGTATAGAAAACGAGAAAACGGACTTGTAACGAGTAAATTACACGCGATAAACAAAGTTGCCGTAACTTTATTCTATTAGCAACATTAATATATTTTCTATTAAACATATACTACGGCAACTAGGGGCCATGTTGAGGGTCGTTTTAACATTGATAGGATACTTTATAAAAGATGTCTTCTAGTAAAATCAAGTTCGCCAACCATATTTTCCAAAATATCCAACCGCTCGTCAGCGAAGTTGTAACGAATAAAATATAGTCGCTCAAAGTTTCATCGAAAACCACTCTTAAACACACAAGTACCATACTTAACCTCTATTTTCTTTATGTTCGAGACCTTTAGGATGGAAACTTAAATGCTAAAACTTTGAGATAATGATACAAGTTTCCTAAATCCGTTGAGTTTGCTTCCTAACACTCGACGTGCACCATTTTACGACTAGCTTTTAGAGGCCGTTTAGTCACTTTCATGGAAATTTCAATGACATTATTTTACTTAATAAAAGTTATAATTTCACAATTAATCACTAAATGATTATCGTCGGATATCATTTCAATGTAAATACATGTGAAGTAATTTAAAATGGTCAAGACGTTAAAAGATTATATTTTCGACGAGAAGTATTGTTTTCAAAAATACATAAGTGGTATAAATATCATCCGAATTGCGTGCATAACATTACATCATGACTTATTGCATATCATATCATTCATAATAGGTCAGTTTTGTGATTCACGCTACATTTCGGTGTAACCACTTTTGTCATCGCATCTATTCATCAAGTGAGTAATCACACCCCTTTTTACCATTTTGCTATATTTTTGGGGCGAAATGCATGAACCATACTTGAATTGAATTGATTCTTACTTTTGTGAACTCTTTGACTTGAAACAAATCCTTGAACTAAATTACGAATTTATGACTTGTTGAAATTTATTGAACCGTACATGTTATGACCTTGACCTAAAGTCTCCTATGTTCGGAGCATCACTATAAAGTCTCCTATGTTCGGAGTATATCTTTGGGAAGAGGCACCCAAGATATCTTTGGGAAGAGGCACCCAAGATATCTTTGGGAAGAGGCACCCAACATAACTTTGGGTAGTGGCACCCAAAGATAATTTCGTTTCATCGGGAGCATCCCGAATTATTATATCGTGGTACTATATTGTGAACTATTATGACCGCTTATACTTGACACGCTATATTTTGTGCAATGGGTTGTGAACACACAGGTTGCAAGTTTTGTATGGGCGGAACTTGAACCGAGTGGATTTACAATGCCTTTGCTTTGTGGACTATTTTCATGACCGAAACCTTTGAATATTTCTTATGAGTTTTCTTATTTTACTAAACGTGTATACTCACCAACTATTTTCATAGTTGACCCGCTTTTCTCTCATGCATTTCGTGATCGTTAGTAAGCTTTTCTACTGTGTCTTGCATAATGAAGTTTTCACTTGTCACTACAAATCGTTATGTAATAGAACGAAATATTTTGGAATCTAAACTTTGTAATATATTTGCCGATGACGGCTAAACTGGTATTGTAATGGTGTACTCTTTCTTTAAATATTAACGCTGGTATGTTCTATTATCTTGTGCTTATGTTCCTTCCGTTACACCTCGTGTTTCGCCTTGGCGAGGTGTGACAGGAAACCGCTTATTAGACAACCGAATGCGTTTAGATCCGAACGACCAAAATTTTCAAAAATGCGTTTGCCTCCCAAGTTGATGCGAAACAAGTTTTGACAAAACCAGTCACTTCACCTTACTTGCCTAGTAAGAATGCTATGAATGACTTGTATAAAAACTCTTATCTATAAATGGCTAGAAAGAAGGTAGAGATTCGAAAATACGGAATTTTAGGTGCAAGACCTAGGGTGATGAATTTTTCGAAATTTCAAGGCACTGCTAGTAGTTCTAAACCATTACCTAGGAACAATAAACTAAAGACTAGGGATTGGCTTGTATCTAAGAGTAGTTGCATTTCGAATAAATCTATTCCCATAGCAGATCACTCTAAGAACTCTAGATCATTTTCTAAATCCAAACAAGCTGTTTGCTCAAATTTTCTGAAATGCATCTTTAAGGAAAATCATGATAATTGTTTTTTGAAATCCCTAAAGAAGTTAAATGCTCATACAAAGGTTCAACCTGTTAAGTCTAGGATTTTCACTAAGTCATCTACTGTGCATACGAAACAAAATAAACCAAAATCTTCGCCTAGATGGATACCAACTGCTAAATCTGTGGAAACTAGGAATAAGGGTAAGTCTTTCACTATGCATAAGAAGCCTAACAATCCTAGACCTTGCCATAAGTGGATACCGTATGGTAGAATGTTTAAGGATGCTGGACTTAGGTGGATACCTACCGGAAAGATGTTTACCAATAACAAAATCAAAGGTTGACTGTGAAACCCTAAAGGTTTGGATACTAATGTCACTAACCAAAATATATGCAATCAAGTTTGTAATATTAGTGCACGTAGTCCTTACTCGATTCAGATACTTCGATCCTTCACTACATGGACGGCTTAAAGTATGGATTACAAATGGATTGATATCTCATAACTCACGGGTTCAAGTAACTCAATCTTGATATTCATTCGGCTATGACGTATGAACACAACATTCATGCCTCGTACTCTAAAGAAAAGAAAAGTGTACGTGTCGGCGCTTTATATTACGAAGAAGAGAAATCTTCTTATTATGACCATTCTCATCAACATGCTTCATACTTTTTCCATGCGCTTGGGTCATCAAGTGAACCTGGCTATGTTGATTGTTTTCTTATTCCACTTGCTCAACTATAATGACGATGGAGACATCATGTGCTAATTTTGCGGGGGAGAAGTGTGAATAGACTACATTTGTTGAAGATCTTCACTTATTCAATCAAGAATTGCAACTCCGTATGCAATTCTTGAAGGGGAGAAGAAGTGTGAATTTATTGCATGGTTGATTGATTTCTGAGAATAAATGGTCAAACGGCTCCAAACTCATGTAATAACCGAGCTTCTTCTTATCGGGTCATTTCTACATGGAGTTTCTTCTTAGAGTCGTTGGTTGACATCTTCACGGGCTGATATGATTAAATGACAAAGTGCTTCCAGTTGCGGGGTTAATTTCCTTGATGAACATCTTTCTGTTCTTGTTTGATTGGGAGAGATTTTAGTTAAGGAGATTTGCTACATATAAGGTAATTGGAACGCATTTGGTGAGATGAAGATGTTAACTTTCTATTCCCCATTCGGACAATCTTGAAGAAGGTCGAGTCTCTGATCATTTCTACATTCTCGCTACATGTTAGAAGACTAAAGACAAGTTGCATTTAACGATCCAAAGACTTCTTCTTAATCGGGCATTTATCAAAGCAGATTGTCGGTTTAGGGAGAGCACTAATTGGGGAGAGTGATATGTCTAATTTAATCCCCAATTAGACTTTCTCACATTATTCAAAGATGTTGATTCTCACAAAGACTTCAAGCGATCTTCTCAACAAATTTCAAGTATTTGGGCTTATAACATTTTGTTTGATTCTCAAGTGTCAAAACCAAGAAGGGGAAGGAGACAAGCACCTAACGCGAGTAAACTTGATGAACTTAATACATCTAAGTAATTGAAGATATCCCGGGAAGAAAAATGTTATTACCGTAGAGAAACTCAAGGTTTGACTCATGGCGAGTAAACTTGATGAACTTAATTCTTCTAAGTGATTGAAGATATCCCGGGAAGACGAATGTCATGACCGCAGAGAAACTTAAGGTTTTACTCATCAAGGCGTTTAGTGTTATTATTCCAACTATGTGGGGAAGTGATGTTAGAGAAAGTTTCGAAGATATAAGAGGTACATAAGTGTGTGATGATCTCGATGTTATCGCAATCATCGGAGAGAGAATTGTGTACATTAGCGCCATTGTCTCACTTGAGGGCTTAATCGGTGATTCGAGATATAATCACTTATTCGGATTTGACATCCCAGAGATTGTCATCCGCAGATATAATCGATGATTCGCCCGCTTCTTCAATGTTATCGGTTGTTCTCTCTTTGGGGAATGTGTACTTGGTCCTTGAGCTTCATACATGATCATCGGGAAGAAAGCCATTGTTTACCACAAACATTGGGAGGTGTTTTCTCCGGGCATGATGTGTATTCGGAGAGTTCTTGGATATTGGTGTACTTCGGGTTCTTGAGCTTCATACACAATCATCGTGACGAAAGATGTGAACATTGGGAGGTGTTCTTCATTACCCTCATGATGTGTATTCGGAGAGTTCTTGAGCATTATACAAAGAGACCGGCGCATCAATTCAACTACTTGGGGAATTGTTCTCTTGACACCTTCTCGAATGGATCGCTTGACGTCGGTGAAAAGAAATATGAGAAGATTATTTATGTATGGGATGATACGTTGTCGTTTCTTCTTCTATTGGATGATATAACCCGAACGGAGAACCTCGATTATCGTTCTTAAATGGATCTGGATTTATGATAATGGTGTGCTTCTTGGCACGGCTAAGGCAAGCTTGAAATAGAGCTTGAATCGCTCATCTAATGGATTTTCGGTTTGGGGGGAAGCTACCAAAGTCTCACTTTCAGACGGTTCAATGTTTAAGAGATGATGACTTCTATTTTCTACAACGGGGCTGCTCGATATCCTTATCTCGGTACTCGTATCATCATCTTCTTATACTATATCATCTACTCTATCTTTGTAAATATTTTTTCAAAAATCAAATACAAAAATATAAAACCAACAAAAACAAAATAGAAAAATATAAAATCAACAAAAGCCTATAAAAATTAAAAAAATTGAAAAAATACCAAAAATATTATTTTCAAAGACATGTCTTCTGATATCGATAACATTTACGGTCTTAGAAATGTCATTCAATAATGGCACGGGACTTTAGATGAAGTTCGAGCAGGAGGTGTAAATATTTATTTCTAAACATGTCTCAAAAATGGCTTGCAGTTACTTCAGACTGTAACTCGCGCTTAAACCATGGTTTGCTATTATTTCTGATAGCAACCCGTTCTTCAAAGAAGGAAAGTATTACGCTTAAACGATTTTCACAAAATTCGTGCACTTATCCTAAAAACTATTTGAGGAAAGCATGTCGTCAAAAAGACTGTTGTTTCTACACAAATGTTTTTCCGTCTAAAATTCTTCAGAAAAATATTTGTTTTTTTCAAAATGGTGGTAAAAGAGTTGCTTGAAAATCAATCTAATTCGTAGTTTTAAAATAATTGAAAACTCAATCAATGACTTGCCGCTTTTAAACTTTTCAAGAAAATAAGTCATTGATTGAGGGGGAGAATGTTTTCAAATTTACATCCTCTAACGGGCTTTCTTAATTATCCTATATGCTTAATTAAAAATGATGTTAACCTACGTTGAAGGACTAGGTGCCCAGGATATGTTGGTTAGGATTAGATGATTAGAGTTTGATGAACACATTATTCCTATGCCTTTACATGATCTGATTGATATGTTGAATTGACTTTTATTAGTCGATTGCTGTTTGGGTGATGTCGACCACCATATATATGTATGTGTGTTCACTAACGTATGCAGGTATATTGGTTATAAGAATGTTCCCGATGTGGATCCCAAAATATAAAGATGATTGGATGCCGAAAGGAAAGGGTAACTATATCTTGGGTTGACAAATGAAGAAACGGAGCTTAATTGGACTTTTATGGAGAGTTGGCATGAAATGCAACGTAAGAGGTCTCACTGCATCAGCAGATGGTTTTCTTCATCATCAAATGAAGAAACGAGCTTAATTTGACCTCGGTTGGCATGAAAAATGCAACGTTAGAAGTCTCATCGCATCTGCAGACGGTTTTCTTCCAACCCTCAAAGAACAAAAACAAAAGCAATTTCAACCACCTAACGTATCTTTGTGCAGATTACGTTGATGATACCATTTTGTACAACTTTGAAAAATATTGTTTTGAAAATGGAAAATATTGTTTGAAAATAAATCGGATTCAAAGTTTTGAAATCAACGGACTTTATTCTCATCAAATCTTAAGTGATTTCAAATTAAATATTTTCAAATGATATTTCATCTATCAAGTCCGTCTGTAAGTTAAAATGTGGTGATCTAAAGATTTAATGTTATGTCATGGTATGATTTTCTTTAAAAACTCAAAGATCTTACAAAATGAATTTTTTTCTATTCTTGTTTGATTGTGAAATTGTTTTATTTTACTTAAAGATCTCTTAAAAACTATCATACCTGACACTAACAATCTTTAATGTCTTAAATTGATCCTTATTAGTCATTTTTCAAAATTAAATGTTGCCACATCTTTCCCCAAAATTTTCTAAATGATTTAAATCAATCGGGATCCAAAATCTCAATTGGTTTGAAATTTTTGATCGGGGGAGAGATCGTAATTTAAATCTCAAATCAGGTTTTAAAGGGTAATTGTTGCAAAACACTCCTGCCTCCATGTGCCAAACGATTTCAAATATACAATGCACACGTTGAGGAGGAGCATTTAGCCAAAAACCATAAGAGTTTTTAAATCAGGCACATTTTCTCCCATGTTTTCTAAACCTTATTAAATCACTTGGGATCCAAAATCTCAAAGGGTTTGATATTTTTGATCGGGGGAGAATTTGTGATTTAATAATGAAACTTGAGAAAAGGTGATCGTTTTGATTCAAGTCCAGATATCGCTCTCTCATATGTGCTAAACGCTCGAATCTCAAGCACATATTGAGGGGAACAAATGGTTTCTTAATGGCTTTTGTGTTCGTGGATGTGCTTCAAAAGAACTCTTTCCTCTATGTGATAAAATGATTTCAAATATCCAAAACACATATTGAGGGGGAGAATTTACCAAGAAAATCAAATGGCTTTTTTTACGGAAATTGAAATCAAGAAATTATTTCAAAGAACTCTTGCCTCCATGTGCTAAACAATTTCAAGATCATATGCACATGTTGAGGGGGAGCATTTCTAAATGATCAAAACTATTAAGGTACAAAATGCTTTGATCTCGTATCACAAGTACCTTTATTGATTTTTCCAAATGATTTTTCAATTGGTTTCAAGGAAGAATGAACTGTACCAAAAGACCGACCATTTTACTTTATGCATGGAGTTATAAGGATGGGTAGGTTAGGTATTCGTTCTCACGATCCCGCCAGAGTCGGAGGGATCTACCGAGGACAATCCACTAGATAGTGTAGAGTCCTTAGGTATGATGAAAAAAGGAGAAAAGTGAGATATGGGAAGAGTGCGGATCGAGATAGAGCTAGAATTGGAATAAACCCAACAAGGTTCTAGTAATGAAGTCTCGGTAAGCAGAAGGGGTTGAAGAATGAAAAAGAAATGAATGTGAAAAGGGTGAAAAGAAATAGCCTCCAATAATTCAACCTTAGGCGTAAACCGGTTCAATTCATATGCTCTTGGTGGTTACTAAGGTAACACGGTATTGAAGACAAGACGTCATGGACCCGTGACGACCGCACTAAACTTCCCAAGCTACTCAAGTTCCTCTTAAAAGGGCTTGTTTCATTCTCACGGGAACCTACATAATCTATCGACTTTCTCTTAGAGATTGTTGATATTGAAGAAGGAGACCCTCTCCTAGTCTCCTAATAGGAACCAAAGTGCACAATTGAGTCTTGAGCCAAGAGATCATCCACAATATCTCATTAGGACACAATTAATGAAGACTCTCTGTTTCACACAATGTGGAAAGAGATATTATATCTTAAGAGTCCTACTCATTATCCTTGTGGTATTGCCAGAACATCTGAGTGATATGCAATCATATTCACAATGAAGATGGAAATCCTTCTAGAGCCAACATCAAACAAGCTCTTGGTGGGTGACATGTGAGATCTTTCCAAAAGATCAAACTTGTGACAACTGGATAGAAACAATGGGGCGATTCAATCTTGAATCAACCTTGGTCCAGGAAAAGGATTGACGGATACCCTTGAAAAACCGGTCATTGTGCTCAAAACTCTTTCTCTAGCACTTCGACTGTGTATTATGTTTTCAAAATAAAAGGGTATTTATGATTGAAAATTGATTTCTTCTTCTAAACCTTCGCCATATTGAAAAACTTTTATCTTAAACAATGCGCGATTGTTTTCAAATCATTTTCTATCAATCAAGTAAATCTCAATTTGTCGGTTCACTCTCCGTGTTGTGCGCTTTGAGACGTTCGGTTTGAGAACGGCTAGAACATTGCGAAACCCCGCAAGGAGATTCTTCGAATTATACCGATCACGCAAGATTTGTACCGATCAACGGGAACCGTGGGCCGTACCTCAATTCAAAGAAAGTGATCAAAGACACTTTCGTGTGTTTTATTGCTAACTGTTGTTTGCGGTACATTTGGACGGTTGCGGTGATCGTAATTGAGAGTCAATCCAAAGCCGCATGCTCACATCATCTACACTTAATTAAAGAAATCATGACAAGTGCTTATTTACATAACCTCGGCTCGATAGTCAGTAAATATCATGAACCAAAGAAAGCTTCCGCCACTGATGAAAAGATGTCATGATCCGTAAAGTGTGAGCATGTCGGTCCAAAAGTCACAACATCACATGATGGCAACACAACAAAGGGTGATCTAGAGATTTGTTGTGGCTGATGATCTCAATGAAAGCTCGAAGATCATCAAATATGTTGATCAGTTCAAAGACCTCCACTAAAAGTACAAAGCAGTCGAACTTTGAAGAATCACTGCTAAAGCACAAAGATTGTGGATGTGAAGAATTAAAGTCTACGAGCTCAAGACTGAAGATAAAATAGAATGCTAGGATTCGAAATGTAAATCATGGGGTGACCTCCCTTAGGGGGAGGTTGTTAGGAATTAGAAATTCCATGTGAAGTGTCGGTCACCCCAACTATAGACTAGCACAAGTTAGCTCATAGACATATTGTTATTTACTAAGTTATTTAGTTTAGTGTAACACCATGGAGGACGGACGGGTCTTTACCCAATGTATGCCTGATCCACAGCCCGTAGGTGGCGGTATTTGTAAGAACTATAAATAGCCCTCTCCTCATGTGGAGAGGGTTGGTGCTTTCATTTTTTCTAATCATACAACTTCCTTTTCTCTCATCTCTTTCTCTCTCTAGAAAGTATCCCACCCATCTCCCTCTCTCTAAAATCTTCTTGGTTGATTAAATCCTCATATATATTCTTTGATTAAAACAATAACCAATATCCTACATGATGATATATGAATGGTCCTAGGTTGTATGCATCGGTTACATCACGGTAGCATGACATGTGCTAATGACGGTAAATAACATATGCAATATACGTATGTGAGTGTTTTCTAAAGGAAACGAATGGGCATGTGTGTGGTGTTGTGGGTTTTTGAAATGTATCTTTTTCTTTGACCCCCTCTTTGCTAATGCTAATGTAAACCTGTTGTGTCCTGATCCTGCTTAGGAAGTCTTTTTAAACAATGTTCTTGGTAACGGTGTTGGATTGGTTTTATGTGTCGCCGATGATCATCTTTAAATCTGATGGCGATGTTGCTCTTGATAGTGCAACATATAACTGACCGTGACCGAATATTGGTTCCGGTAAATAGACCCCTATTTTCTTCAATGATTGTCCCTGGCTTTTGTTGATGGCCATGGCATAGCACACTTTAACCGGGAACTGTTTCCTTTTGAATATGAACGGAAGCTTTTCATCTTTGATGCCGAGTACTATCCGGGGAAGAAAGACTTTTTGATTTTTCCGTGTACCAGTGATTATCTTTACTTCTAAAACTTTTGTAAGGAGCTGCGTCACGATCATACGTGTGCTATTGCAGAGGCCCCCGGCTGGGTTCAAGTTACGTAATAACATTACAAGGGTACCTATCTTCGATGGAGTCGGTGCGATGGTAGGCTGCTGGATTGCTAGTATTCAGGTACTCTGTTGGATACAGTAGTTCAGTTGAACCACCATCATTTCTGTAAGGGACGACGTGGTCTATACTTTTGTATGTGTGTGTTCTTCCAGGAATCTTTTCTAAGATGGGTGCGTTTATAAGATCAGCTGTTTCATTTTTGGGACAGACAATAGCTTTTTCTTGAAGGTTATCTGTTGTAGGTTGTAGCAATGTTATGTCGTCGTAGATGAAATATATTAGTTGTTCCTTCCCATGCTCGTTATCGGGTAAACAAAACCTGTCCGGTATTGGGATTCACGACGCGTTGTCAGGGTCTGCAGTGTCTGGTGTCCCCGCATAGCCATCACCGATATCAAGCAACCACTTGGAAAATGTGTTGATTTCATCCCTTTCCAAGTCAGTCATTCCAGGCCTTTCCAACCTCATATTTTTTTGCAATACAAATACTTTAAAATGCTGCCATAGATAAGATTCTGATATTGATGACGATATAATTTCATTCTTAGGCGCACCTTTTTTGACAGGTAACGTCTGCCTAAAATCGCCTCCAAACATTAACGATTTACCGCCAAATGGTTTTTCTGGACTATCACAGATGTCACGCAACGTCATGTCTAATGTCTCAAAACATTTACGGTCGTTCATTGGTGCCTCATACCTCACCAAATCTGTTTGCTTCAGTAGGTTTCCCAGTTGTGTGTTTTTCTTTATGCTACATACCGACTCATCTGTTAGAGCCAATGGAACTTTGAACCTTGAATGAGCTGCCCTACCAGCCGACAACAACAACGAAGCAATTCCCGAGGATGCAACCGCAAGCACGATTTTGGAATACGACCTTAACATTGTTATTAAAGTCTTCCATACGAAAGTTTTGCCGGTGCCGCCGTGACCATATACGAATACCAGTTCTTGTCGGCCTGCCTCTAAACTCTGCATAACTGTTTCAAATATTGCCTTTTGTTCTTGGTTCAACAGAGGTATGAGCACGTCCCTTTCCCTTGATAGTTCCACGCGGTTGTAGCATTTCTCTTCCATAATAGCCTTGTTATTTAGTATGTTTAACAATTCTTTAGATAATAGTGGCAAACCGAATTCTTCCAAGGATCTGCCGTGATGTGACAAACTTGATTGGAGCTCGTATAGTACACCTGCTTTAAGTTCAGGTTCGTTCACGTGTAGCAGATGCACCCCAAAGAGTTCTGACAGCGTCCTTGGAATGTCATCAGACATGTGTTTCCAGAACGTGTCCCACAGCGTGATCGGGCTTGTTACGTCACATAAGAGTAGGATATGTACGAACAATGCACGCATTTCTGATGTCGATGCCATTATTGCAGCCTCTTTTAGTGCTATAGACCATTCATTATCATCTTCTAATAAACCCATAGCTTCCGTTGCTGACCTATTGGTTGGATACATGATGCCATTAACTGTCCGTATATCGGGGAATGAAGTGCAGCCTACTTGGTGGCACAGGAGCAATCGTTGGTAGAAGAGGTCACCTGAACTGGGATGGACATATGTCAGCCTGCCGATGGACGGTTTGTTAAGATACGCCCTCGGAAACCATTCCCTATATTTCTTTGACCACACGAATTCAGATGGGAATTTTAAGTATGTCAAATGTCTACCTATGATAGACGAAGCATTAAAATCTAACCACCCTGTGAGCGTTGTTTTTCGGGAATGAGGATTATCGAGTACTGACTGGATCATGTGACCGGCCTTGAATGTAACCCGTTGCATGTTTTCCAAATGCACTGCAAGAACCTGCATCGCTGGTTCTCTAAAGTGGACGTCAAAACCAAAAATACGCTAGCATGCTTCATGTGGACCTATGTACCGAGCGTCAAAAAAGTTCTTTATCTCGTCAATAACCTCCGGCGCACTGGATAATGGTTGCTGATGTTGTTTGGATGAGGTTCCTAGACCTTGTAATGGCCTGCTTTTCCTGGTTATGCGTGCAACGATTTTGCCAGTCCCTTCGAGATGTATTTGAAGGGGTACTTTCTGAGCATAGTCCAGCTGCAGCACTCAACATTGATATGAGCATAAAACCGCATACATAAGAAGATTATAATGCGACATAACCGTTGTCTAGTTGCATATTCTGGGGCGTTGCTACAAATTCCCTATCCCTCCGATGCTAATGGACATAGCCAGATTCATCTATATATGTGTTGGCGCAGTATTCTTTAGGAAAGTGTTTTTTGAATGTTTGCCGATCACGCATACATGGAGCATTTGGAAACGGCATACCACATGGCCCGTGCATCATGAGTTCCACCACCACTGAATGCCTCAGGGTCTCTGTGCTCGTCAGGTAACTCCACAGAAATGAACCTATCAACATCCGTCGGGCTTGTGACTTTTGAAGAGCGCTGTTCCAAAACAATAGATGGCAATGAGGAAGCCCTCATTTCAAACTCGATTGTGTACAATAGTGCAAAAAAGGTTTCAATTAGCACGCCAATATCAAATGTATTTGGGAACCAAGGTAGTTTTACATAAAGTGATAGAAAAGGGAAAAGAACAATATATTGAATGATATCGTAATCACTAACCGCTTTAATAGCACCCATGATTTTTTCTCACGCACGTATTTAACCAATCGCTGCACTTTTCGCTCAAACACATGATCAACTATATCTCGCCTATCAGTGGCGGTTAGGTGTGGAAACTCTGCCATATATTCTTCGATCTCAGGCCATTTAACATTGCACGTGAAGGTGACAAAAAACGTGGGATTGCCATGGACTCTACATATGGCCAGCGCGTCAAGATAATGGCTATACATGTACCTTGGACCCCCCGTGAATGATGCGGGTAGTATAATCCTGGAGCCTACATCAGATCCGTCGTGGTCCCCCTTGCCACAACATCATATAGACCGCACAAATAGTCCCCCTGTTTGGCTGCTTGATTTTTCCGAACAAAGTCCATCCGATATTGTTCAACAGCGATAAGCGGTGACAATATATTGTTGGAATAAGCGCCACCTCGTGTAAGTAATGTGTAACGGTCATAACGATCATGTAAAAATACGAATAGTAAGCATTCATGGACATGCGCTTTCGCGGTTCATTGTCCGGACCAGCAACCTGCGTAGCCTTAGGTCCGTGATACCCTTCCTCACCATATACAAATAACGGTATGAATCGCAATGACATGTAGCACTGATGGAGTTTGTTAATGCGTTGGGGTTCCCCTGAATGCAATTCAATAACGACATCAAAATCAGTTAATGTTTCTGGGCCTGATTCAAACACTATCGCTCCAATGTTGTCCGTTGTTGGCAATTCATGCCTTGTTGAACCCACAACCCCGAAAAGTGATACCTTGAAGTCCGGGACTGCTGCATCCTGCAGTTTATCGCTTGTCATCCTGAATAGTTGGACTAAAGCGTTGTTGTGATCGAGGAAATGTATAAGGCCTTCAACAATATTACGATCAAACACCGTTTCTGCATCCCTTCCGAAATTAGCCAATCTGTTATCAACTTCGTGGTCCGTGTCATAAATATATAACTGTAGAAATCTCGGATCATCTCCCTGGACCGGGCACATACGACCAATCCTGTGGTATATGTGACCGGAAACCTTGAAAACATATGGACCTCTTCCGCTGTTGATCGTATCATCTATCGACGCTCCCAAGGATGTCATTGCAAACATTTGATTGTAGCTACGGATATTTGCCAAAAACGTGGGTCTTCAAATAAACCTTGTATGTAGAGAGGATAGTCGCGTGGTATGAACAAAGCAGACTTGACTCCCATACAACACACGTAGTACAAGAGACCGGATGAAGCGGGTAGAGTGAGATAGCCTCTTCATACCAAAAGCGTGCATGAGCGGTTTCTGCAGATGCATCCACACGGCCCAAATCTCTCATATTGCGATGGTGCACCTACGATTTAGTCAATCAAGTTATACGACATACGCGACTCGCCAAAAGCGTCACGATGAGTTATTATAAGGTGCTTGAACCAATGAGCAAAACCATTACCTCTTGTTGAAGGTGACCTTTTACGTGTACGAGATTCAGTATTACGTACACCTGTGGCTACATTAGCCGCATAGGCGCAAGGCAACCTGGTTGAAGCTCCTGCACTGGAAAAGGCAAAACATTATTAGCCAACATTCTCAAAACAGGACTTGAGCAACGGAACCTGTAAACCCATAGGTTACCAACATTAAACATTATCATACCTCTTCCATGATACACTGACCGTGAAGCTGTGGCGGTGACACGGGTTGCAAGGCGAGCCCAGCCGACCATCCACTATTGAAATTTCTCCCCATGCCTAGGCAAAGACGTAGGGACGGAGATAGCTGCATTGATGTAAAAGGGACACGATAATTGTGCAGTCAACTGGTAACATATGACATACCCTAACAACCAAAATCGGTTGTGCCAACCCAACCGACTTACGATTGTCAAGGGATATTGTCGTGTCTTCAAGGATCCTGTAGCAAGGAAAGCGGCACACCGGGTGTGAAGGGCCTGCATCTTTTGCTAACGTTGCATGACATGTTAACATCGGCACCAAACATGCCATATAAAACCTAAGTATACAACGATGAAGGTATGCAAACGAAACCGTCTAACAATAACAATTAACTAAATAATATACATTCGACGTACGTCGACGAACTGATGAGCGTGTAAACGGAGCAGAGGCTGACCGTCCATGCCCAAGTCCTTGATTGGACGTACCATCTGTAGGAAAGAAATGGTATGTATAACTTGACGTAAACATGGCCACAAATAGGTATTACATAACAGCAAACTTATAGCTCATAGAAACAAACCTTCTACCGTAGCTGCTCTTCGCTGTTTCCGGTTTGTCGCACCACCAACGGACCCACATTGGGACACAGTCTTAGCATTAGAAACATCATCCGCTGCGAGTGGGGTAATCGTTATGGCTTCAAAATCAAAGTCCAATGGGCCAGAAGCTACAAAGAAATACAACAACAGGATAATGCAGTTGATCAAGGGCATAAAAAAAACAAAATTAAATACACCATGGCAAAGAAAACATATGTAAATGTGGCAAGCCAATGGAAGGACTTTGTGTCCCAACCAATCATGTCACAGAAAAGATAAATGGGTAAACGCCAAAAACACAAACACACAAAAATGCAACATAAAAGGAAAGGAAGAGCACAACACCATTTCCATGGAAACGTATCTTACCTACGTCGTTGACACGCGTATTTTTGGCCCGTGTTCTGCTATCGTCTACATCAGGCTCACAAATGGTTCTTTTACTACCACACAAATTACTCACTGGAAGCACATGCGTGTCAGCCACCTCCCGCGGCAAACGATCGTTGGACACCGTGTTTGCAACAACGCCTCCAACAGGACATGCATTAGAATCTGACATACCATGACCAACTGCAGCCCTCACGCCCCCCAAACCGATGTTCCAACACCATCCACACCATCACATGGAACACTAATACTTATCCCTAAACAATCTTTCCTATGAACAACTTTTCTTTTTGATGATGTACCCTCCAAACAGCTCGAAGGACACTCCTCCGAGGCGTGTCAAGCCCTTCTATTCAAAGGCCCAAGTTAGGTCTCCGAATATTCATAGGCGTCAAACCATTCGTTATCACGAAGGTTACCTCGGGAATTCGCCATTCAAGCCCTAAGCCCTTTGGAATGCGGTTGTGAAGGAGTAATGGATAGGAGAACCTCTTGACTTGGTCAAACCCACGATCTCCTCTCTTTCCGGCTTCCCGCCAAGTTTGAGAATGTGGGTCACTAAGCCCTAGCAGTTACCCACAAACATGGGGCGCCCCATGATCTCCGACATTCACGAAGTGCCCCTAACCCTATTTCTTCCACTATAAATAGGTTGGACGGGCAATGGATTATGGTATGCTCATTTCACACTCATCTCTTTACTTACACACACTTATACAACCATAACTCATACTTACTCTCACGCGGAGGTGGTTTGGTGGTCTACCCTGCGTAATCACTAACGTAGTGTCTTCGTATTTCTTATTCTCGGGTGAAAGACAAGTCTTGTTTGGAACATACACCCTCACACCTTTGATCATCATCGAGCACGGTAGTGCAATTTATTGTACAATCGGTGGCGCCATCCGTGGGACCGCTACTATTAGTCCCGTAATCACCAAGTCTCGAAAACCTTAACCGATTACACTACCTTTCCAACATGGAACCGGGAAGGAAGATACACCTCCACCGTGTTTTTCTACCGGGTCCCCTCAATAACTAACACCGATAATCTCGCCCCATAACGGCCTCCACCTTCACCACACGATCTCGTTTGGAACCACTCCCGTACATCACGCCTCAACCACGCTAACCCAATTCCGAAATTAGCCACGCCCGTTGAGGAAAACTTCAAGCCTTAGAGTCTTTATTGAGGGCTCACAAGAGACAAGTTCGCAACACCGAGATGCAAAGAGAGTGGAATATTCCGGTGAGGAATATGATGAAGATTGAGAGGCGAGATGAGAGGCCTCGACCGACTAACGGGGTGCTACCATACGAAATGGTTCTCCTTCCATAAGAAAGCTTAATGGATGGACGGTGGGTTTGAAGAAGGTCTGGGGAGATCCGGAAGAAAGGAAAGAGTCTGAGGGTGAAAGAAGGGCGAGAACTCTAACGGAGGAAGCAACCCAATAGGGAATGGAGGGTAAACCTACCACCTCTAGTCGCTCATTTAGGAAGAGAAGGGATGGGGCCCAATACCCCATCATATGTCTCGAGTGTCGGAGGTCCTCTTACATACTCGGTATGAATCGCCATTTACCTCAGGAATGAACCCTACCTACCGCTCAAACTTATAACACCTACCTCCGAATGGTTCTCTCCCCAACCAGAGTTACCAGCAAATGCCCTATGGACACATTCCTACACAATCGATGGGTGCAAACCCTTCGTATCAACCTTCTACAATTTACCCTGCATACACACAACCATTTCCTAACCCGTATAACCCTTCACCTTTTTATCCACCTCCATATAACCCTTACTACGCTGAAGCCTTTGGAGCTTGCACGCCTTTTGTGAAGTGGATCGAAGACTACCCTCTGCCCGACGGTGTAAAGATGCCCACTCACATAGGCACCTACGATAGGAAGGGTGATCACGATAACTTACACTTGTTCGGCGCTATCAAGATGCGAAGTGGGTCATGCCCGTAGCATGCCACATGATCACATACACACTCCGAGACTCTGCAAGGATATGGTGGAATGGACAGAAGTTGGGGAGCATTGTAAGTCTAGACGACCTTAAGGTTAAGTTCCGATCACACTTTAGCCAACAAAAGAAGTACACCAAGACCTATCTAGCCGTGCATACCATCAAGCAAAGGGACAACGAAAGCACAAGGGCCTTGTATACCGATGAAACTTTACAAATTCTGGGTTTGCATGAGGATCAAAGGATCTCTGGTTTTGTACATGGCCTTCGGACTCAAAGCTTGGTGGAATTCGTCCACCGATCTTCCTACCACTTACAAGGCATTGATGGAGAAGACTTACACTTGATTGAGTCTAAAGTAGCAAGAACGGGCTCCTATAGAGCAAAAGGAAGCTTCGACAAGTTCTCCGAGGTCCTCCCGGAAGGATCCAAGAATAAGAAGAAGAAGAGACCGCTTCACTCCATACAACAAAGGCTCGAACCACGGACTCTTGGTGAATTTGGTCAAATCTCCCAGGGAGATTCTGGCTACCGAAAAATCCGCAAAGTCCTTCGATCCACCACCTCGGATTTCAGTGCGAAGCAAAGCCAAGGACATGTCGAAGTATTTCCACTTTCACGAAGACCATGGGACGACACAAACAACTGCAGGGAACTAAAGAAGCAGATCGAAGAGGCGGTATGATCCGGACAATTAGCACACCTGGTTAAAGGCATCAAGAAGGGAAAATACAAGTTCTCCGATACCCAACTGGGTGAACGGAAGGGGAACAAAAAGGAGGCTACCTCTACAGAGGCTCTGATACTAATGGTGCACAGGCATGATCCAACCTTGAAACGGAAAAAAGGAGATGGAGAGCGGGGTGGGAGAGATAACCTTCCTTCCATCCTGGGCAGACACCTTCGATGACCCGTGGTCATCAAGATACGGGTCTCAAACAGGGAAGTAAATCGGTGATATGGATTGTGGAAGCTCTGCGAGATCATTTATGAGCATTGTTTCCAAAGCTCAAGTCATCCATACACTCACAAAGGGTGGACTCAAAAACACCTCGGTAGGGTTCTCTCATGAGCACTCATGGCCCTCGAAAAGTACCGTTGAAATCACCATAGGCGAAGGCCCCTTATCCCGCACGGAGACACTCACCTTCGTAATAGTCGGTCATATTCTCCTTATAATTTGTTAATAGGAGAACAACTATGCAAAAGATGGGCATTGTTGTGTCCACCATACATGCTTCTATTAAGTTCCAAACCCCTTTCGGAGTAGGAACTGCTCATTCCAATTATGGGGCGGATAAGGGTGTATATGGTATCAAGAGGATCAAGAAGAATCTGAGAGTCTCCGATAGCAATCTCGAGCCGCATGATGCGTAAGAGCGAGTTGTAATTAACCCTAGCTACCCCGAACAAATGATGGTAATAGGAAAGCAACTTGGTGAATTTCAAGGCGAGCTCACAGTAGCTGATTATGACTAACCTCGATATTTTGCTTGGAGATATTCGACATGACGGGGTCCCAAGAACCTTGCCGATAGATGGAAAACCTTCGCACGGAGCATAAACTCAATGAATACAAACATATTGAGCCAATAAAATGCAGAAAAGAATGAGCCTAGCCCCGAAAAGAAACGCGAAACTGCAAGGAAGTTGATGAACTGACACAAGTGGGCATCCTAAGGAAGTTAAATACCAAACACGGGTGGCCAACCCAGAATGGTTAAAAGAGCGATGGAGGTGGATCATGTGTGTTGACTTCACCGACATCAACAAAGCATGCCCAAAGGATTGCTACCGCCGGAAATTGGTGGAAGGTAGAATCTTTAGCGTGCTTCCGCCTAAATGCTTCTAGATGCACGATGCGTGTTTTACTAACCATGTTTTACATTTATAGTAACTCGTCTACTTATGGCCTACCTAATGCACTAACGGGCAATGTACCCGGTCGCATGTAGTGAGGGAATGGTAAGACCGAGGTCGTCCCAAGAACGGTTGATTCCTAACTGTCTAATTAATTAAATTGATCAAATAGATAAGTTTTAATGTATAGATTGATAATATGTAAAGTGTCACGTGATCAAATTGGGCTGGTTCTCTGGTAAACAAGCTAATGGGAAAGATAGTGATGCAATTCTTAAACCGAGTTCTGCCACAAGTGGCAAAATTCGATAGACTCCTTTGGTCAATTCGCCTACCCTATGGTTCTTAGAATCCTCACCAAGATGAACAGGTCACCCGGGATCATTCGGCAATCTAATAGCAAATATTAAGTGCTGGTGTTTACTATCGCAATACACGGGTTCTAAATGTCACTAGATTCCTGCTTCAAGTGGGGTTAAAGTTGAGAGGACGATGATTTGGTCAATTCGCCTAACCTATCAAAGAAAGATGCCACCACGGGAGAAGTCACGCATCATCATAAGTCCTGCTTGTTCCTTGTCCTAAGCCAAGTCATTAAGTTCCGCTACATGCTAGATTTATAATAGTGAATGCCGGCCGTTAGGAACTTAGACACTCACCCCTAATTCTTAAGTTCATCCAAATGGTAGGTGATCATTGATCAAATCGCACAAGTAGAAAGGGTCGTGGGTTGGTCATATCTTACCCTTCCCGTCTCATCCGCTCACCTAGGGTCGGTTGGTCATATCTCCTAGGCAATTGGCCTCACCGCCATTCAAAACTACCCAAACAAGGGTGGCTACCAATAAACTATGCATGCATACACTAGAAACAATTAATAACGCAAAGCATTAATAATAAAAAGAATCTAAACTAGGCCAAAACCTAATTTCCACATCTCTAGAATACCCTAGTGGGATGACAACTATAATTACCATGTAAAACAATAAATAAACAAAAACATAACATCAGATAATTAATTGACTAATAATAAATTAATAATCAATTAAATAGAACACAATAAGAATTAATTCGCTAACAATTATATTGATAATCAAGATTATAATAAACAATAATGAAACCAAAATAATATTGTGAGTCAGAAAATAATTACATATCGTGATAAGGATAAAGCTATCGATCCCTTAGTTGAGTACCGGGGCAAAACCCCGGAGGGTTTGCCACATAAAAACCTGCGTATGCTGCTGCCTCTTTTCTTCTGGTCGTACAGCACTCAAAAGCCACCCAAATTGATGAATGAAATAATCCTGTACATGTACTATTTATAATAGTGAAGTTTAGGTAGCTTGCAACTTTGGTCCTTGAACTTGTGATGACTTGCAACTTAGTCTTTTCTTTTATTTTCACTAACTACACATGTAAATGTGTAGTAACTTTGGCAACTTCGGTCCCCGGCTTTAATAATTATCATATAAAATAGCCGATTTAATATATTACGGCATAACTAAATTATAGTTATCCGTAGCCTTCAAAACTTTGCGCCCAGTAAATAATTACGGCGTAACTAAACATCGGGTTACGCCGTAATCCTTCGCCACCATACTTATCTCGATCCGAAATAATCTCTACGGCGTAACTAATTCCATGTTACGCCGTAACCTTCATAAAATAACGACGTAACCATAAGAGATGGTTCGCCGTATCCTTCAAGGCAACATATTTACGCCGTAACATTATTAGCGATTACGTAACCTTCACAAATAATTAACGTGCCTTCGTTGTATTAGTTACGACGTAGTCAAAAGTTCTGCCAGTAACTTATCTTCGAATATATTTCTAGGCCTTTTATCACATCTTTTCGCTCCAACGCCTCATTTATCCCGAAATGCAAATAAGAACAAATATAGACCAATTAAGTACCATATTAATATAAATGAGGCCATAAACACGGGATTTGATATATAAAAGATCAAAGCTAATTTGATGTTATCAATGCCTATAAAGGGTATCATCACATCCGGATGGCAAAGGAGGACGAGGAAAAGACACCTTTTAAACAAGCAAAGGTGTTCATCGTTACGGAAGATGCCCTTCGGATTGAAGAACGCAGGGCAACATACCAATGTCTCGTGGACAAAGCCTTCAACAAAGCAGATAGGTAGGAACCTCAAGCATACGCTGACAACATGGTTATTAAAAACAAGATGAGGAGGACCTACTCTTCAATAGCAAATTTTGAGTCGTTAGAGAATTTGATGAATATTTCGGGATCATCTAAATTGCATGATTGTATGCGTTTGTGGTTTGTGCAACGAGCATGTGAAGATGATGCATTAGCAAAGTTGCTTTTTGATTGTTGTCATCATTTGAGGCATGTAATTGCAAAAACAACACGATGATTTTGAACATGGAGCGTTATGGTTAGACAATCTTTTGACGTTAAAATTTTATATAAACTTACGTAATATCGTGTCGACTATATATGTTTAACTATATGAGCTTACATATCATGTCTATTATGTTTAATTATGATCTTTAGTCAAGTAAAGATTTATATAATTATTCAATTTGTTTTAACGAATACTATTAAGTAATCCAAAAAAAAAAAAAAAAAAAAAAAAAGGGCCCGAGTACAACCAAACAGATGTCTAATTTGTAATAAAGTTAAAATTGTAAACAGAAACGCTAGAATAAATTACGTTTGCATCCAATATACTTCTTCTTGCAAAGAAAGTCCTTTCTTGCTATCCGAGGCAAACATCAGTTGATTCCGCAAATAAAAGAAGCTCGGGATAACACTTTCACTCAGCAATATTTCATATAAACTTAAGTACTTAAAACATTTTCATTTCATAGGTCTCATTTAATTGTCATGAAAAGAAATGAAGACGGGATCCAGTTACAATGTTTACTCTTTATTATACTCATAAGGACAAATTTGACAATCGTTTACAAATTTAAAGTAGTATCGCATAGTAATAATACCATTTCAAAGACATTTAAGCATCCTTGGTTGTCTACAAACTCCATCTTTTTCCAGTCAATACCTTCCGATTGATATTCCTAGTAAAAAAAGATCGTGATTAATCTTATGCGTAAAACTTAAACAAAAGAAAAAGAGACATACATTAGCCAGCATAGAAGTAAATAACTGTTGTCATTAACTTCCAAAACTATATTGGTTCAAAATAATTGGAAAAAGATTAAGAAAAAGCTTATTACAATCATAGGTCATATAGTTGACTTTTGGTATTTGCCAAGTAAGACAGTAAATGTTGTATATTGTCATCTTTTTGACTATATTTCAATGATATCTTTCATTAGGCAACTTCGAAAGTCATCACCACCTCCAACATGTCTATATATAGTACGTGTTGGTATAATATTGTTTATCCTATTCTCATTTTCTATTTCTTTTACATTGGAAAGAACACACATCTTGAAGAAGGTGAAATGGGAAGGCCACCATCTTTGTGATAAGATTGAGTGAAGAAAGGACCATGGACTCTCAAGAGGATATAACTTTGGTCACTTATATTCAAGAACATGGTCACGGCAATTGGAGATTTGTTCCTACAATATATGTCGAACAAAGTCTTGGTGCAACCTCTCATCAAGATAGTTTATCAACATTTGTTTGAAGCTATTTTTCTGTAAAAAGCGATTCGAAATGAGATTACATATTGACATCCATAACATGATACATTTATATAAACAAACATTATGTTTAAAATGTTGTATACCGGACCGACTCAAAGCCATACATGTCTAGGATGGTTATAGACCTTGTGGTATCGCATAGTAATAATACCATATTTGTTAGAGGATGTTTAGAGTTATAATTATCGTAGATGTTTTCCAATCTCTCCGATCGGTGTAGCTTTTAGTGATATCCGTAGTTCAAAAGTGTTTTGAAATTAACTCAGCCCATGATCATAGTTCTTGGTTAGTAATAAGTAGGAAGTTACATCAAACTTGAAACTAAAATCATAATACTATCTTTGAGTTTAATAAAATATACCTATAACCTGCAAGAACTCTATTACATTGAACTATTAATTGGTGCTTCATGAGTTACCCTAGCAGCTACAATTCTGCAAACACAACCTTCACCCTTATTTTCAAACTTGCACTAAGGAACCTGCAAACCTACAAAATATGGAACAAACACAACAATAACCCGTTAAAAAAAATTAACTGAAACACATGGACAATTTAACTTGAGCCTTAATACAAACATGCAAACTACGTAACCAAATATACTTTGCCACCTCTAACCAAAGCTGTAACGTAGAAAATCAATACATATTAATACCTACTTGAAGATAGTGCATCACGATCCTTCCAACCCAAAAAGAATATGGTGATTGTTTGGTTATTTATAATCTTCAAAATTCCTACTTGAAAAGTCACATTTTAAAGCATTAGGACTTAACATTTATTTCAAGCATAGCAAACAATTCATATTCCTCTTCACGTTTCATCTTACGGGCATTCATTCTTGCATTTGTACCAATGTTGTAGTTATTTCGGTATGCATAACCATGTATGTACCGTACTTTTGGTTGTGCACAACCCCCCTTGCACATTAAATTAAGGGGGATAAGCTTTAAGTAGTATAGATTTGGTAACTAAATTATAGTTCCGTAGCCTTCAAAACTTTAGCCCAAGTAAATAATTACTACAGTAACTAAACATCGGTTACGCCCTAATCCTTCGCCACTCATACTTATCGATCCGAAATAATCTCTACGGCGTAACTAATTCCATGTTACCAGTAACCTTCATAAAATAATTACGACGTAACCATAAGAGATGGTTACGCCGTATCCTTCAAGCAACATATTTACTGTAGTAACATTATTAAGCGATTCTGGTAACCTTCACAAATAATTAACGAGGCCTTCGTTGTATTAGTTACGGCGTAGTCAAAAGTACCCTTTACGCCGTAACTTATCTTGAGAATATATTTCTAGGCCTTTTATCACATCTTTTCCGCTCAAACGCCTCATTTATCCCGAAATGCAAATAAGAAGCGAATATAGACCAATTAAGTACCATATTAATATAAATGAGGCCATAAACACGGAATTTGATATATAAAAGATCGGGCTAATTTGATGTTATTAAATATCCCCCACTTGAATTCTACTTGTCCTTAAGTAGACCCTTTAATTAATTCTTAAAAAGATATCTCCCAGGATTAATTGGAAGTTATGAGTTTAAAAATCACCTAAGCTAGAAAATTCCAAACTGAGCATCTCACGAAAAGAGAATTGAAATCACACTCTCTCGTAATTCACGTGTTTAATTTTTTGGTGATCACTCAACCGCCGATCATGGCGAGTATTCTATCATAAGCTTGGCAAAGATACTAATCTCCACCACTAGAGTCTATAGATGCAACTATTCTAAAAGGCAATGGGTTGACACAACATAGGCTTATGGGTTATTTTGTAATTACTAACGAGTTACTGTGAAGGGACAAAATCAATGATACATGACCAAATCCATGGCCAAGAGACCAATGATTGCTCGCTTCTTCACCTAAACTCGATTCATGACTAAGGGTAGGATAAGACATGGAAACATTTAATGGGTGTAAATAAAAGACACGAAACAAATAGATTCCTAAGTCCACAATCGCCCACCACTAGTTGCATTTAATCCCATAGCAAAAATCAAGGGTCAAGAGTCAAGGGGTCTTCAATACACGAGTCAATGCATATAAAATGTAGTGTAGTGCCTCATAATCTCCATAAACTAGGCAAATAAGATGCATTAACTCGGCCTTCATCATAATGAAAAAAAAGTATGTGCTATAAAAAATTTAAAATTTGGGTACTTTTAGCACATATTTCAACAAAATCAACCATTTCCATCTCCCATCCCCCCACTTGAAATGTACAATGTCCCCATTGTACGAATATTGATTAAAATTTGAAAGGCGAGATAGAAATATACGGGTTTCTAATTTTATCCGTAAGACAAAACGGATATTCAAAAATTGCGCCTAGCTGAAACAAGGCGAGAAGACTTATCACAATACGACACATAGGCTGATTTATATTACGATCAGCTATAAACAAACTAATAAACTCTTGCTAGCATTTTTTTTTGATGCAAGACAAGGTATACATGAAAAAAAACAATACGAACATAAAAAGCATCCCCCCACTTGAGATCAACTATCATCTAAACCCGATCTTCATCCACAACCCTTTTTCAAAACCCGCGACTTTCACTAGTGGAACCAAAATTAACCAACAGCGTCCGGACCATGGACATAAGGAAACTACAGGGTAGGCTAGGTGATGGGTGTAACGAAACATATATTGGGTGAACAAAATGAAAGGAAAGGCTTTGAAGGGTGTATCTAGGGGTATCTTGCACTAATGGTGAGTGCAACAGAAAAGGTTTATGAGGGGTTGGTGATCGATGTGAAAAGTCAATATACACAAACCTATATGGGCTATTTGGGTTTAATCCTAAAATTGCCTTATATCCTAGTCTGCACCGATCACACCAAGTTACCTCGGTGTAATGCTCATGATAATGGTCTTAAAAGATATGCAAAACCAAGTTCTAAAGTCTACTACACCCACCAAGCATACTCATTTTATGGAATTATGTATAAGGGGAAAATGGAAAGGCTTATCCTCACACAATAGAAATATAGGGTAGGTGTGCTTAGTCTAGATTAATCCAGTTAAGTAATGAAAAATATGTCAAAATTTTATTAATGAAACACTTTTCATCAAAAACTAGAAAAATAAGGGCAAGTAAAATCAAGCGGGTGTCTATGTCTAATCCCTTCCCCCCACTTGGGTCATACTTAAGCATATAAATGAAAGATAAGAAGGGTTAGAGATGGGCGAAAAACTCCCTGGATTTGCTCGGTATGAATAATAATGCATGTTCAAAACATGCTCTAATTGTGCCTCACGAGCAACATCCAACTTCTCATCAACTCTCAACACCATGTCACTCAACTAGGACGGATAAAAAGTGTTTTCTTGCAGACCAATTATAATTCCATAATTCATCAACCTATATTCTTTGTTGGAAAATTTAGTGCACTTGTGGGATTAGTTCACACCTTGTAATGGGTTAGGAGGTGCAGGTCTACACCCATAAGGTCCATGAACACCACGACTCATATAGTGGTTTGTATTGGTAGTCTTGGTGAAATCTTGCTTGGTGAAAGTATTGGTGAAAGTCTTGCTTGTGGAAAATCTTGCTTGTGGTTTCCACCGATAGGCGATGTTTCCAATCGATAGCATCAATGAAATCTCGATGCTATGAAAGTCTTCGATAAGCGGTGTTTCCAACGATAAGTTTGTATTTCCACTACAAGTGAAAGTCGCTAGTGGAAAGTCTTGCTTATGGAAAATCTTGCTAAATGGCGATTACAACTTCTTTATGACCACGTTTAATTGGTCATGTAACCACTAACGGCTATAATGGGGATAATTATGAGGCTATTAATGGGCGATTAATACTATAATTCCATTGGAATAGCTCAAGAGTAACCTCCTATATATAGAGATCCGAACATGCATGAGAGACACGAGAAAACACTAAACACTTATTAGCGAAAGGGTTATAGAATTGTGCCTAATTCTCTAAGCGCATTTGGTCTTATCCCAGTAGATATTCGTGATACCCGGCATTAGGGTCGAATAGTTTACTTTGGAAAGTGATCACACGATTCCAAGTGATATCAGGTAACCACCTAGTGGTATTCTCTTGTCATTGATTGTCTTAACCCTGCTCGGGAGATAACCCCAATAATCAAAGTAAACTATTTAGTGATAATCAATGGCAATTGCTACAATGAAAACATGGCTTCAAAATTTGCTAAGTTGGACAACTTTGAAGGGTGGACTTTAGGAGGTGGCGGAAGAAGATGCACTTCTTGTCATCAAGCATGAGTGTGGTCTATGTCTTGACTACTCCAATTCTCGATGATGGTGATGATGCTACGTGGATCAAATCGGGAGGAGGAGCAAGTGGGAGAATGATGACTACATATCAGAGGTCTTATTCGAATGGTATGTACGATTCTTTGTTTGATATTTATCGAACTTTGAATCTTCCAAAGAACGTGGATTCCTTGGATGCCAAATATATGGTGAGGATGCATCAGTAAGAAGTTCCTTGTTAGTAATTTCACAAATTACAAAATGACTTATTCAAGACCGGTTATGGAACAATACAATGAACTTCTTGGAATACTTGGAAGGTTTACACAACACCAAATGAACATGGATGAGGCTATCAAAGTCTCTTGTGTCATTGACAAACTCCTCCTTCATGGAAAGATTTCAAGCATACCTTGAAACATATGAAGGAGGAGTTAACTCTTGTTGAGTTGGGCGATCATCGCGCATTGAGGAATCTCTCAAAGTGCGGGATAATGACAAGCCAAAGAGTGGCAATCTTCTTTGGACCATCTCTTGTCAATATGGTGGAGCATAACAACTCCACCGTGTACAATGACAACAAAGGCAAGCATAAATTTCATGATAACACAGGCGAGATCCTAACAAGAAGGCAACACCTACTTGTTGGAAATGTGGCAAGACCGGTCGCATTAAAAGGGGCTGCAAGGGTGTTAAAGTTGGTGGTAAAGCCAATGGATCGAGCACTAATGGTTCGAGGGGTGGTGGTTGACCAACTCAACGAAAGGTCGAATTCACCGGTAGAAACCCTTGGCATTAATATCGGCATAATCGGACTTTCACATAATTCCCAACAATCCTCCCTAGCTGGAATTTGTTGGTTAAGTTCGGTTTCTTGATAGATCATTCAACACGGAGGATTGGACACGAACAACAAAGAACGACAAAGAATCGAAAGAACATCTCTATGATGAAGAAACTCGAAACACCATATCTTTGCGGCAACAAATGACAAAAGGTACATCAAAGCAGTTAGTTTCATACTATTCTCATCACTTCCGGGAGTGTTAACTCACTGTGAAGTGAATCATTGAAAATAAATGGATTTGATGTCTCTTTAATAGCCATCACTCTTGGAGTAGCCATATGTTTCGGTTAAGTAAACTATGGTACTGCGATAACCATCGATTTATGGGCAAACCGGCAACCATATAAGCGGTTTGAAATGTCTTTACACATAGCCGTTTGCTCGGGACTAGTCAATTCTTAGGATTGGTGAATTGATAACCAAATATGGAATGCCTTTGCCTTTACCACATGCCATATACAAGTGGGCTAGCCAATTCTTGGATTCCAAAAGGAATATATCATGGTGAATTGAAAACCATACAACACTCAACAATGAAGCATGGGTGGTTGCAGACCCTATGATTTTGAGCAAATCATTACTGACTATCAACAGTTTGATGTGTCTTTACCAAAGTGTACCCTTTGGACTAGCTAACTCTTTGACATACTCAAAGTATATCGGGTGAGTCAATAACCAAAAAAAATATACAACAACCACGCAAGAAAAGTTAGATAAAACCAAAAACACATTTTTTTTTTTTTTTTTTTTTTTTTTTTTTTTTTTAACTAAAAGAAAACAAATATTACAAACTAGTACAATCAAGATGAACCTGTAAGTGATATAAGTGATTCTTAATCAAACCAACACATTGAGTAGCATGCGGTCATCATTTCGTGAGAATGAGGAGGCACTATCAACTTGTGTTTGAAAGATCTTTCCATAAAAGTACCGGATAACGGATAAAGCTTATCGATAGCATACACAAAATCATCCCACATGTAGTCCGAACTACATGAACACAAAACAAAGGATAAAACCTCCAACTCTCAATCTCCCATTTATGAGAATTCTTCCAAATAGAATACCCTTGACCATTTGGAGAATTAGAATCAAACATAACGAAGATCACCTAACAAATATAAACGAGAACCGGTTGCTTGATGAAACTTATAATCTTGAATCACATGATCATAAAGCATTTTCAAATCATGTCGATTCACCAAATGAAGAATATCTTTCAAGAAGTTAAACTCAAAACGTTATCATCCGGCCTAGACACGGTGTTAAGCTTTCCGACTTTCCAATCAACCAATGTCACATGAGTTCCTTCATGAAAATCATCAACAGTTCCAACTTCAATAAAAGTAGACTCATCGACCTTGATATCAAAATCGGTACTCACGAAACTGTTTCTTAGCCAATCTGTCGAACATCTTGTAACCAAACTCATTGTTCCATATCATCACTATTTTCGGTACCAATCGTAAATCGGTCTCTGAATCGAGAGAATCATTAAGCTCGACATTGGACAACATTTCGGAAGAAATCAAGGAAGATTCAGTGAAACAACCGATTCGAGAAGAAGGAGTAGCATTAGAAATGGTTTCGGAAGAAACAGCGAAGATTCCACGAAGGCAAAAGCGATATCAAAATTATCCACAATTTCAAGCTGTTTTACGTCTCTTGGTGTAGGAACATCGGTCATTGAATCACGATTTTCCAATAGAGAAGAAGAAGTAGTACCTCGTGAAGAAAACTTCATAACCAGATTATACTCTCGAATCAAAGTATCATCGGACCAAGTCATGACTTGCTTCATGGATAAACCGAATTATGCATAGAAGCATTCTTCACAACTCTTCTCATATAGTTCCTCTTACGAGCAAGCTGTCATAGGTTTTCTCTTTTGGCTTTATTTCTACGATCAATAAGAGCTCTTCTTTTGCGTGATTCTAACTTTCTTTGATTACCAAGTGCCTTCATTTTCTCCACAAAATCATCATCATTAAAAGAATCTCCTAAGATAAGTTTTGCAAGAGTAGGATCGAAGCACCTTGAGAAATATAACCATCCATTGATCATCGATGTCGTAGGAAAGAAAGCATCAAGTTCTAATTTCCTTTCGGAGACAAATCGAAGCATCTTGATCTTGAAGAAACTTAGCCACAACACGACTCTTACGAATATCTTCATAATCGGCAAATATTCGACTGAGCTTCATATTGTTCTTTAGTCATTGTGCACGATTTGACAAATCATCAATCACGGGATCTGTCTGTCTCGGAAGATGTCTCGTGAGAACCAATTTCGTGAGAACTAATGTGAGCTTGGAAGAACCAATCAAACCCACATCGGAAAAGCAGGTTGAGACAATTCCTCAGCTGGTGTAGAAAACTTCGGAGAAGCATTCAATTTATCGTTCTTCCGACAAGAAAAACTTCTTCATCATCTGCTGAAAGTGAATCATTTAAATGTTCTGGTATAGATGAAGTCTGACCATCAGTAGTAACCTCTTTCATTAACCCATCAGTAGATACATCCTCCATATTTAGCTCCTTTGATATGTCAGCAGATACTTTATCCAAAGAATGTCTTCTTCTTTTACTAGTATATAGAATAGGCTCCTTGCTAATCTCCTTTCTTCGTGAAGATTTAATAATAGAAGAAGGAACATTAGATGTTAATGCCACATCGGCCAATATATCAAGAGACTCATTAAGATTCTCTTGACCTCCTCCTCGGAAGAAACTAAACATCTCTTTTATCCTTCCGATTTATCAAATTCTCCAAGTGTTCAACTTTAGCCTCCAATTCCACAATCTTGACCCAAACAGACTTGGTTTCATCGGTTCTTTCTTAAGACCGTTACCTCACCGTAAGCTTGTTCACGGATCATATAATGATGAAAGTGAAATAGGATCTTCATCGACTTCATGTGAATGTTCGGATGGAATTGGAACTTCATTAAGCTGATTCGGTACAACATTAACACGATCAACATTAGAGCATCCTTCACCCAATGGAGTCCTCACGGGACTTGGTGTTGGCAATCTGTCGATATCAACACGAACTTCATCAATTTGATCTGAACTTCTTCAATAGGTACTTGGATAAATCTTGAACTAGAACTTGGTCTTGGTGAAAGTATAGATGCATCGACAACAATGAAGGACCTCACCACCATCTCTTGAAAGAGTTTCGACAATAGGATTGGAAGAAGGTAAAACTACATTAAGCTCATTATCGGTCTCATTCACACGAGGTAACATGGCATCTAACAAAGGATAATGTGTCCTTCAAACTTAGTCCTCATTGAAGCAAATAACTTAGGAGTCGAACACTTATGGGATGAAAAGCACGGGTTTGTGTAGAAACATTCAATATTATCTGTAAGAACCTAGGGTACATCAAAAACTTACCCTTTTTCCTAGTGATGTTTTCTACCATATTATCAAAGATATACTTAGAGAAATTATAAGTCAAACCCTTAGATAAGCAAACAATACCACATCCCGGTTGTGTTGAAAATTGATCCCGACTTCGGTTTATTGCTCATGCATTGTAACAAAGTATGAACCAAGAACCTCCACATAGGATGAACTTATTTTTCAACCACATATACGTCCTCGTGCTTTGATATCCAATAGCTCTAAGTCCTTCAAGCACCAACGTAGAATCGAATGATAAACCCCATTCTCATCATCCAAGCGAAGGTGTCTTACGATCAAATCTTACGTCACCACATACACTTGTCCATCAACTTTAGCAACTATCTCGATATCTCCTCTCTTTTCTAGGCGCCCAAAATTGAGTAATCAAAGTTTCATATATAGCATCGGAGAATCGTCAATGCATATACAATCTTTGATCTTTGTAAGAAAGAAATCATCGGCCTATAGAGCTCATCACCTCGAGTAGTACCAAGAAAAGCGACCTTGTTATGATCGTGTTTAAATTGAAGTGCCATGAGTGATTTTGAGGTTTAGGGTTAGGATTTTACACCAAAGGAAGTGTTTTAATGATAATAGTAAGCAAATCACTTATGTGGGTGAAAATATATCATAACGAATAAATAGAAATTTCCCAAATTTAGTCAAAGTTGACCAAGAATGACGTGGACTTCTACTTTTACTTGATTTTACTTATAACCCGGTGAAATGAGACCCATTCTTTGAAGTAGAATAATCAATGACAGAAGACTTACTCTCGAAGTTTGATAAATATCATTTCTTGTTTCACCCCACGCATTAATTCTCTTACCACTTGAACCCGTCTATAAAACAATCCCAATGCACCTTGACTTCTTCATCAAAATCCCCAAATAATATATCAAACCCTAATCTCTTCAATTCTTCAAAATTAACGAATAACCATGAGTACCAACCACGAGATCATAGATCTCACAACAACATCCTCATCATCATCCTCATCATCTAGTGAAGATACCAATACATGGTTTAACTATTTTCCAAAACCATATCCTTTACCAAAAAGTCACCTTTTCTCTCCTCATCGGAAGATGAAAGTGTTGAGAAACCAAGTGTATCTGCTTGAAGACTCGATGAATCCTATAATGAGGAACATCATACTCCCGACCCTCGGCACCTAGGCCTCAGCGAAGGCCACGGGCCAAAATCCTCCACTTCCTATGGGAAGAAAGGTGGTGCTTGGTCTCTTGGCATCATGTTTTGGTGCATCATCACATATCGTGTCGAGGAATGGAAAAGGAAAATGATGTAAGTTGATATATGATTGAAAGAGTAGATGATGCACAAAGGAAAATCTTTCCTTCTCATCTCTCTGCCACAATCGACTTGACTTCTTCGTTTGCATCAATCCATCCTCTCCATTTTGATCCTTAGCATCTGTTAGGGTTGGTTATGCTTTCACAAAGGCATAGCCGACATTTAGCGTCAAAAGATGTGAGCGATCGTGCATATCCAACACTATTAGTGTGAAAGATGTGAGCCGTCATACTCATCGTGCTCATCTTTAGATGTTGGAATAGATGATATGTAATAGATTAGGACTATTAGATCATGTAGATGCTTTTGATGTTGCGGTACTCTTTAATCTGTAAGTCGTATGCTGTTTCTTAAATGAATGAATGAACTATTTGCTTGATACTTCTTTTGATTGACTCATATAACTTGATACTTCAACTTGGAGAAACAAATAACACACTTGACACAATCAATTCGGTGGAAACCGACTTAAGCTTTCATGACCATATCTCAACCGATCGAGACAACCATTACGCAAAACAAACACATAAGCGTACACAAACCAACAAAGAAACACACTAAAAATACATTAGCGAGGTTAGAGTTAGTTAAAAACTATCAAATATACAAAATTACATAGAAAATGCAAAGTTATACACAAATCCTCCACAGGCATATGCCTCCCACAGAACTATGCCTCCCTTAAACTTTGCGGTTAAGGGTTAAGCATGCAAATATGGACCACAAGGTGTTGAAACCTTGGTCCTTCAAAAGCCTTTGTTATGAGATCGCCACATTATCATCGGTATGAATTTTGACCACATTTATCAAATTTTATCATATGCATCTCTTATAAAGTGGTGCACGATTTCAATATGTTTTGTTCATTGTGAAAAGCTGGATTTTTAACAATGCATATGGTACTTTGATTATCAATAAAAATTGTTGTGTTCATGAAATTATACCCATAATCCAACAAGCGATTTTGAATCCAAAGAACACATCCTGACAATTAGCGTGACCACATACTACTGCTTGATAGATGAGGTAGCCACAATAGTTTGTTTCTTGCATTGCCAAGAAATCAATCTCTTTCAAGGAATTGGCAACCTCGGTGGTGGACCTCCTATCCAGATTAGCACCGGCATAGTCACTATCACTATAAGCTTCCAACTTAAAGGAGACTCTTTTGGATACCAAAGACCTAGAAAAGGTTGGCCTTTAAGGTACTTAAAGATCTTCTTATGACATTGAGATGGGAAGTCGGTGGAGTAACTTGATGTCGCGAACAAACACTCATGACATAAGTAATATCGGGCACTGGAAGGTGTTAAATACATCAAAGACCCAATCATAGACTGTACAAATGAACATTCACGGGTGGATCAGCTTCATTATTGGTCTTTGACTTTGGAGCTTCATAAGGTGTAGTAGCGATCCGTACACCCTCCATACCAAACTTCTTCAATATGTCCTCACATATTTATCACGGTGATAAAGATACCATCGAGTTTCGCGAACTTGAAGACCCAAAAGAAAGTCATCTCTCCCATTGCACTCATCGAAACTCTCCTTCATAAGCTCCTCAAACTCCCTGCACCAAGCCTCCTTTGTGGATCCAAAGATAATATCATCCACATAGACTTGCACAAGAATAATGTCGGTGGAATTCTTCTTTAGGAAAAGAGTCTTATCAATTGCACCTCTTACGTAACCATGCTTGAGAAATGTAGAAAGCCTAGCATACCGGGCTCTAGGTGCTGATGTAGTCCATAGAGAGCTTTGACCACCTTATAAACATGATTTGGATGATCCGGATCTTCAAATCCTTTAGGTTAGTGACATACACCTCCTCTTCAATTTCACCATACAAGAAGGCTCCTTTAACATCCATTTGATAGACCATAAAGCCCATATAGGATGCATAAGCTAAAAAATCCGTATAGCCTCAACTCTTGCCTTTGGTGCAAACACTTCATCATAATCGATTCCTCCTCTTGTCTATAACCCTGTGCAACCAATCGGCTTTGTTCTTGATGACAACACCCGAGCATCTCTCTTATTCTTGAATCCATTTTGTCCCAATAGCATACTTACCATCGGTAGTGGCACCAATATCCGAGACCTGCTTGATTTTGAAGCTGTTGCATCTCATCTGCATAGCTTCAAGCCAACTTGAGTCTTCAAGAGCACGAGTAACCTTGGTTGGTTCCACTTGAGAGAAAACAAGCAAGCAGACAATGTTGATAGTGCGTGTGATTGTCTCTCTGATGATTTGAGACATAAGAGACAAAAGCCACTGTCCATATTTAGAGCGCCACGGTGCCTCTTGTTCTAACAGAGCATTAGGATCACCAATAATATTAGGCTGTGGATGTACATTATTGATCCTTGTTGTAGTGGTGGTGTTGACATCAATGGAAGAATCAAGATTAGTCATTTGTGGGTTCAAAGTCGATTATCATAAGAAGGTGTATTGAAGATGCACGCTTTAGGTTGATGATGACCAAGATCGAAGGTTTTGGAAACCTTGTATAAGGTTCACCAAGATCTGTTGACACTTTAGTAGACATAGGAGTAGTGTCACCATATCTTTCGGCCGAATTGGAGAGGTGAGGAGAAAGCAGAACTAACCCGGTGAATTGAAGTTTCTGAGGAGCTTCATTTGTACTATTTTCAACATTCCTCTCGGCATCTAAATTGGTGCATACTCTTGTTTCTTGATCGGCAAGGTCCTCGGCATAATAGAATTCATCTTCACACACATCAATTATAATCTTTAGAAGTGTCACCTACAAAATTGTTAGGAGAGAAGGAAGGTACTACAATGGGTTGTTCATCATCGGACCTTTGTCGAATTAGCATCCAAAGTGTACGTATTAGGAGTTGGAGATGCTTGAATCGCATTTTGATCGACCTTATGTCTAGCATAACCCAAGTAATCGGTCAAGTAGTCAAGATCAAATGACCAAACATGACCACGGCCTTGAACATTAGGCTTGTCTTCAAGATACCTCGATTCAATGTCTCCTCAATCTTCTTTGCGGATACATTGTAAACTCTGTATGCCTTACTATGAGCGAATACCCACAATGTAGCCATCATCGACTTTCTCATCAAATTTGCCCAAAGGATCACTTTGGTATTTAAGATTGTCACTGACAATAAGCGGTTTAAGGTAATGAATAACAGGAACTTTTCAAAGAGAAGTTCATATGGTGTTTTAAGATGTGGTCTAGTAATGGACACTCTATTGAGTACATAACAAAATTTGTACCATGACCTCGGTCAAAACATGGTAGGAAGTTTAGAGTGCGCTAGCATTGATCTTGCGACTTCTATTAAGGTTCTATTTTTCTTTCGCCACCCCATTTTGTTGAGGGGTTCTTGGAGTGCTATAGTCCCTTTTGATTCCCTTTAACTGCGAGTTCTATCGAATGGCATTTTGAACTCTGTACCATTATCACACCTAATTCCTTTCACCTTTTGTTCAATTGATTCTCAATAAGGGTAATGAAGTCTTTCAATATCTCGGATGTTTCATCTTTGGTTCTTAGAAAGAATACCCAACAAAATTTACTAAATCCATCGGTGATCACCGGACAAAAATATTTATGATCAATGCTTCTCACTTTAGTTGGACCAAGCAGATCCATATGAAGCGGTGAAGAGGTTCGAAATAATGGTTCTTGTATGTGAGAACACCTTTGTAGGAGGCTCTGTCTTTGCTTTCCTTTGTTGCATGCAACACGGTTATGATCATTGGTGAATACTTTGGCGGGAAGTCCTTGAACAAGGCCCGGTTTAGAAATTTGGTTGATGGTCTTGAAATTGACATGGGCCATCCTTACATGCCATTTGGTGGACTCATCCACGGATGCTTTAGCCACCAAACATGTTAAGTCACTGCTTTGGTTTGACATCTGTTAAGTTGAATGTATACAAATTGTGACTACGAGGAACCTTGATGAGAATTGAAGTATCTTACGGGAGTTTGAAGTCTTTAGGCGACACAAGACATTCATCCTCTGTGAAGAGTACTTTGTTCTTAGTGTCACAAATTTGTGAGGCGAAAACAAATTGAAGTGTTGAAGTTCCTTAACATAGTAAACATTCTCAAAGTCCAAGCGAGGTGTTTTGATGGTCCCTTTTCACGTAATTAGTCCATCACTTCCTCCAAAGGTTACATTGCCTCCACCTTCAATAGGTATAAAGTTATGCATCATATCCTGTTTCTGACATACTTCTAGAACGACCCTTTGTCAACAATTCCAACATCTTTATGCTTAAGGGATGATCCTACAACAACAACAAAATATACAAAGAATTAGTACACTATGGAGGCTCAAGTCATTCTTGACTTGAACACGCCTTATGGATCATATGAGTTATGCCATGTAGAAGTATAAGATCCACTATTGTTCTTGGGTTTCCAATGAAACTTAGGTCTCTGTTTATTCCAAGAACAACTCTTTGAGGTCTTTGATGATATCGATACCCTTTCCCATTAGTCATAGGGTTAACATAACTAGGCCAAAACCATTTTAAAATATTCTTTGGTTGGTTGAACATATGGTTTTCCAAAGATCTTCTCAAGGAAAAGAAGTATTATAATTAGCGACTTGTGGAACATAAGGTGGTATATCATTAACATTGGTCCACATTGGTCTAGAATTCCTAGAATCACCACACCTACTCATTCTTTGCTCATGATAATCACAATCCTTAATTAAATGAGATTTACTTCCACACAAAACATTTCTTACGAAGAAGATTTATTCAAACCAAAGAAGTATTCTTACAAGCAAAAGTATTCAAACCAAAACCATGAAAAGAATTGTTTTAACGGTATTATTATGCAAAGAATTAAAAGCAAGTCTTGAGGCAAGCTGTCTTGGAAGGGCATTCCTTGGCGACAACTCTGTCATGCTTATTGGTAGTCTTGGGTGCGAGCGGGGTGAAGACTTGGGAAGGTCGAGACTTGGGAAGGTCGGACTTGTCATTTGAATCACACTCTGTAGACCCTTGCTTGGAGGACTTGTCACTTTGTGAACACAAGAGACAAAGTCATTAGTAGAAGTATTAGGGTGCAGCAAGTCTTTTGACTTTTGCCATACGAGATGGTGTGATCCATCAAAGTCATTAGTAGTGGAAAGGTCAATGGGCATGTGCTCACCTCTAATTGGTCCACGAGCAGCATGTAGGTCACCTTCTTTCACAAAATGTGCTAGGCCGGTGGTGTAGATCTCGTGTGTCATCCCTAGCTTCTAGGCCTACATATTTCTTAAAACCTAAAGCCACGTAGAATTGGGAGCTTGGTGCTATAAATGAGACTAGCCAACTTACTACCATTCATCATCCACTCATTATTCCTAGCAATTTCCTCCTTAAGTTTTCCTTAAGCTCTAGATTTTCGACTCTACATACGCTCTTAATTTCTCGGACCATTTTAACTCATTTGTAGCACATTCGAGATCTCTTTCTAAAACACCTATTTTCTCACCATAAGCTATTTCATTCTTACGTAACCAAACCTTTTGTCTTTCTAGTGTTTTTAAAGCACTGTTTATAAGCTTCTACTTCCACATAGTATTCATTATATTTTGGTTCCATAATATCATAAGCTTGTTTGAGTTCATTATAACGCTCACTACAACCAAACAAGCAGTTTTGTACACGAGAGATTCCCATCAAGGCAATCGATCATGCCTATCTTGAAGTACATCCTGCAATCAACCCAACATTCTCGAACCATCATTATCGGACTCCTCATGTAGCTTCCGGTCCACATTGCTATCAAGAGTGACCAATGCGGTTGAACCCTTTGAAGTTCTGCATCCTTACGATCTTGGCGATAAGTAGAGTATCGTACTTCATCACCGACTTTCTGTCTTTGCATTCTCGGAAAAGTGACCCATCTGTTGGCATGTGAAGCATTTAACCTTCCTTTGTCAAACCTTGCGGGATCACGTCCTTTGAACCCAAATCTTCTACCGACTGCGCTCAAAGTTCTTGATATCCATGGAAATCATGGCCACTTGCCACTTGACTTCATCTCTTCCATGTCAAGCGGGTCCACTTTGATCAAAATCCTCATAAGCCGGTTCTGCGAGGATCATAATCGACAAAGAAGGTTCCAAGTACATCTTCCATAATTCCCTTGGATCTAGGAAGAGAGCTTGATGAAGGAGCGACATTAGATGATGATGGATATGAGCTTGGAAAATAGCTTGACTTTGGAGTAGAGGCTCCAACAAATGCGACATTACTAGCGATGAAGATGATCGAAAAGGACTTCTCACATCATGTTCAAGAGCTTTAAGCTTGTTGTACTGACTCATCAAATGTCATCATGTCCAAACCACCTTTAGCTTTTAAAGCTATGCTCACATGTAGCCGGGATGGAGGTAATGACCTCGAAACTTAGAGTTCTGATCATCATTATCCAAACAGCTTTGAAAGGTGGTGCAAGTGACTCAAGATCTTGTGAAACTTATCATAGCCCTTGTGAATTCCTTCCTCTTGAGAGATCCGAAAGTCCACAAGCTGTTGTGCGAGCATGGACTTCTTGACCTTCTAGACTCCTCATTCCCACGAACTTCGCTTTAATAGCTAACCATATATCCTTGGCATCATGCATGAAGTGAAAATCACTCAAGTGATCCTCGGGAATAGCTTGCGAGAAGAATAGTTCGACCTTTGTTTCTCTCGAGCTGCGAGTAATTCTTGACGGTTTTGGGAGGAACATTAATCATGTTCAATGACATCCGTGGTAGTTCTCTTCAATTGTTCCCCTTCAAAATAATCGCCATAGATTCCAATCAATGTTGGAAATCGATTCGCATCTTCATAGCCCAAAGATCATATTCCTCCCTCTTAAGGTAAGGAAACTTAGCATTGCTATTAGCAAGACTTAGTTCTTTGAGATGGGTGGAGTTTTGGTTGTTGGTGAGTTCGGTTCGACATCCGAACCGGGCATGGTGTTATTGTAATGGTTGTATTGGTGTTAAGAAAAAGCTTGTCCTTAGTATCGTAGAGACTCTCACGAGGCTCGATACCACTTGTTGAAACAGACACGAGACCTTGATAGATCTTGAGCTCGTGGATCGTTATATATGCCTATGTAATCACAAGCACAATAAAGACAATCTCTACTACTAATGTTTATCGGTGAATATAAACACAAGTAACAAATAACTAAGAACTTCTTGATCCTCTATGGATCTTAATATTAACTAAAGCGAGTTTTCAATCGGTACATAAACCTTTCTAATGTGTTCCTTTTATAGACAAGGAACCCTAAACAATATCGCTAAACCGTTTTCCAAGAAGCGTATAATCATAAAACTAAATAAGATATACACAATCACTTCCTAATAAAGCTCATGTATATCCACACTAAAATAAACTAAACACGGAATAAACACTTCCATGAGAATCAAACTAATCACTATTATTCTTGATGAGAATAAGTCTTGGAATCCACTTCACTTGATAGAAAGAATCCACTTCACTTCGATTTATTATGAGAAACCCTTGGCATTAATATCGGCATAATCGGACTTTCACATAATTCCCAACAGGTTTAGTTAAGTCGTGAGACTAAGATCTTGGAGCTTATTCACGGGTGACTGTGTGATTTGCATGCCACTCCTTCTTTGGGGAATAAGAAGTACTGTGACATTTATTGATGATGCTTCTAGATTTTGTTATGTCTATCTGTTACATACCAAGGATGAAGCATTAGATAAATTCAAAGTGTTTAAAAGCGAAGTTGAATTACAACTTGGGTCTTTAATCAAAAGATTAAGGGCGATAGGGAGGTGAGTACATGGATACTCGGTACTTTCGATCTGTTGGTATTATCCATGAAACTCTTGCTCCATATACTCCTCAAGAAAATGGTATTTACGAAAGGAAAACAGGTCTTGAAAGAGATGGTTAATTCCATGTTGTCCTATTCAGGATGAGTCAAGGGTTCGGGGTGAAGCTATGTTACTTGACTTGCTATTTATTAAATAGGGTTCCAAACAAAGGAACAAGGTTACCCCTTATGAACTCGGACTAAAAGGAAACCCAACTGAATTATCTCAAGGTTTGGGGTTGTAGAAATTGTAAGACTCCACGATCCAAAGCAAAGACTTTGGGTGAAAGAGGCATTGTTGCATCTTTGTTAGATATCTTGAGCATTCCAAGGCTTTTAGGTTCTATGTTATTGAACCTAATGAACATGTTTCGATTAACTCAATAATTGAATTAAGGGATGCGGACTTTGATGAGAATAGATTCTCATCGGGTCCCTGACCAAGTCGAGGATTCCTAATGGAACTCATGACACTTTGGTGTATCGAGGTCACGATGATGAACCATCGGTGGTCCTCGATGAGGTTGTGGTTCAAAGAACTCGAACACTCGTGCTCGGGAAGAGCAAAGGGTCGGGACTCCAAAGTCATTTGGACACGAGTTTCAACTATACTTAGTTGAAGGTACTAGGGATGAGGTCTCGACCGATTACTCCTATTGCTTCATTGTTGAGGATGATCCCAAGACATTTGAAGAAGCAATGAAGTCCCGGATATTGCTACGGAAAGAAGCAATTAATGATGAATGGATTCCATCATGGGGAACAACACTTGGGTGTTGGTTGATCTACCACCAGGTTGGAAACCTCACGGGTTGCAAATGGATTTTCAAAAGGAAAATGAAGGTAGATGGAAATATTGAAAAGTTCAAGGCTAGCCTAGTCATTCGGGGCTTTAAACAAAAGTCGGAATAGACTATTTTGATCGTATGCCCCTTGTTGCTCGTGTCGGTACCATAAGATTGCTATGGCATCTATTCACAATCTGGTTATTCATCGGATGGATGTGAAAGCGACTTTCTTGAATGGTGAATTGGAAGAGGAGGTTTATATGAACCAACCTCGGGGCTTCATCTTGCTCGGCAATGAAAACAAGGTGTATAACCGATTAAATCTCTTTATGGACTTAGCGGGCACCTAAGCAATGGCATCAAAAGTTTGATGAAGTGGTTTTGTCTAGTGGTTATGTTCTTAACCAAGGCGGCAAATGTGTATATAGCAAATTTGATGAATCGGTAAAGGTCATCATTTGTCTATATGTTGATGACATGTTGATCTTTGGCGACCAAAAATCAAGTTGACGACAAAGGAATTTTGTCATCAAGGTTCTCCATGAAAGACATGGGGAGGCGATGTTATCCTTGGTATAAGGATTGAACATGAAAGTAATAGAATTTCTATCTCTCGGTCTCATTATATTGAGAATGTCTTGAGGAAATTCAAATTACTTTGATTGTACTCCGATGAGTACACCTATGGATACTTGTGAGAAGGCGATGCGAATCATGGCAAGGTGTATCTCAACTTGAGTATTCTAGGGTAATTGGCTACGATGTATGCCATGACTTGTACAAGACACGATATTGGTTTTGCGGTGGGAAAATTGAGCGGTATACTAGTAATCCTAGTGCTCATCAACGCAAGCGGTTCGAAAGTCTTGAAGTATTTGAAGAGAACTATGGATTATAGTCTCTCATATCTTGGTTACCCATCGATGTTGGAAGGTTACAGCGATGCAAGTTGGATCGATAACATTGAAGACAATTAGATCTACTAGTGGTGGGTATTCCTACTTGGTGGAGGTGCAATTTCTTGGGCATCCAAGAAGCAAACTGCATCACCGGTTCAACAATGGAATCTGAATTTGTGGCTCTAGCATTCTTTGGTAAAGAAAGTGAATGGTTGAAAACTTGCTTCTTGAGATTCCATTGTGGCCTAAACCTATAGCACCTATTTCTATCCGATTGTGATAGTGCGACTACATTGGCTAAGGCTTATAGCCGGATGTACAATGGTAAGTCTAGACACTTAGGTGTCGGGCATAGCATGATTCGTGAGCTTATCATGAATGGGGTGGTATCTATAGAGTTTGTGAGACCTCAATGAACTTAGGCGATCACTTGACGAAGGGTGCGGCTAGAGACTTGGTTATAAAGTCTGCTAAAGGGATGGATTTAAGTCCAACTTAGTCTTTGAATGCTAGGACACCTGACTCCTCACGAGGAAACTTAGGAGCCGAGTTCAATGTGGAAAGCGAACATTCGGTGGGTGGAGCACATGTTTATTTACATCCCAAGGTTGTGCTCGAGAACTGCTTTGAAAGGAGGATGAAGTCTTTACTTCTTAATGGTTAATTTTCTTTGAAAAAGTGCTTGGCGAGCATGACTAAGAGGAACCACCTATGTAAATGTTGAAGTTTTCCGCTTGAAGCTTTGGACTTTAGCTTTACAACATTTATGAATTTGGATATGGACACATGGCTTGTATAGTGTCGGGAGGCATTAAGTGTTTGAAAACTTGTGTGTATTTTATCTTGGTATTCAAATGGGTTGAAGGGTTCAATTCTTAGAACACCCCGATTCTCGAATATTTGAGCGTGTAATTTACTAAGATGGAAATTCAATCCTCGGGACATTTTCGTTTATGCACATGTTTTGCTTAATGTTTATTTTTCATGCAAAGGAAGTGAACTAAATTTGGGGAGGATTGTTGGAAAATTTAGTGCACTTGTGGGATTAGTTCACACCTTGTAATGGTTAGGAGGTGGAGTGTACACCCATAAGGTCCATGAACACCACGACTCATATAGTGGTTTGTATTGGTAGTCTTGGTGAAAGTCTTGCTTGGTGAAAATCTTCTTGGTGAAAGTCTTGCTTGTGGAAATCTTGCTTGTGGTTTCCAGCGATGGCGATGTTTCCAGCGATGGCGATGTTTCCGCGATAGCACCGTGAAACTGCGATGCTATGAAATCTTGATAAGCGTATTTCATCGATAGGTTGTATTTCCACTACAAGTGAAAGTCTTGCTAGTGGAAAATCTTGCTTATGGAAAATCTTGCTAAATGGCGATTACAACTTCTTTATGACCTCGTTTAATTGGTCATGTAACCACTAACTTGACTACAATGGGGATAATTATGAGGCTATTAATGGGCGATTAATACTCATAATTCCATTGGAATAGCTCAAGAGTAACCTCCTATATATAGGAGATCCGAACATGCATGAGAGACACAGAAAACACTAAACACTTATTAGCGAAAGGGTTATAGAATTGTGCCTAATTCTCTAGCGCATTTGGTCTTATCCCAGTAGATATTCGTGATACCCGGGCATTAGGGTTCGAATAGTTTACTTTGGAAAGTGATCACACGATTCAAGTGATATCCGGTAACCACTAGTGGTATTGCTACTGTCATTGATTGTCTTAACCCTGTTCTGGGAGATAACCCCCAACAATTGCTGCAAGAAAAACTAATACCAAAAAGCATAATTCTGGATGAAAAGCAAAAATAGCACGACATATAAAAATAAAAACAAAATAAAACCTAACTCACTTTCGTAGGAATCACGGTTGCATTTAGCGCATGCAACAAGCCTTTTAAACCCCTCGGTGTCCCGAGTGGACGAGTGAAGTCTCGTGAGGGTTTACAGGGAACACACCCACAAAGTTCATTTAATTACTAATACAAGGTTATGAAAATGTTTTGAAACTATTTTTATTAAAAAAATTCATATCAGAGGATGGTTACGGCGTAACTGGATCGGCCCAGTTACGGCGTAGGTGAGTTGACTTAATAAAATGTTTACCAGGAAGAGATTACGGCGTAACTGGATCGGCCCAGTTATGGCGTAATAAGAAAGCCCGAGAAAGAAGATACGGAACATGGATGTTACTGGCGTAACTAGATCGGCCTAGTTACGGTGCAATTAGAATGAAGTGGGCGGTTGGCCTTAATGATAGCGATTCTGGTAAGTGGATCGACCCATTCGCCGTAATTACTTTCGATGTTGTTGTGCCCACAATGTCAACTTCTTCCCTACGTGATCAAGAGGAGTTATCGAAATCCTATCATCTAGCATTGGTCTTTAAACACGTAAACAAGATAAACAAAACATACCAAACCCAAAACAAATACAAAAACTACAAAAATATCCAAAAAGGTCTATGAAATAAAATCAAAACTAAATCTAGGATAGGGAAGGGTAGTCTCCGGCGAGCACTTTTCTTTAACCCCTTGAGTCTTTAAGTTAGACTCACGCAGCGACCATCAATCGGGCGTCTCCAATCATGTCCATTGCTCGACTAATCTCGGCTAATGATCTTGTCGAGATTCCTCCACTGTTCTTCTTGCTCAACTGCACACTATCACAACCTCGTGCATTAAATGTGTAAAATAATAAACATGAGCAACAAGTGAGATAAACACATCATTCATAATTTTAAGATGACTCGGACTTGGTTACGACGTAAGTCCTATTAATAACTACTGTAGTAACTTGATGCGAAGAAACTGTTATAATATAAGAATAGATTACGTCGTAACCATGGCCAAGGTTACGCCGTAATCTCAAGACATAAGACATAATTGTAGAATAATATTAATCAAACAACAAAAATACGAAGATCGCTCCCGGCGGTGGCGCCAAAACTTGATCACGGGTTTCTTGATCGGGTTTACATTTATAGTAACTCGTCTACCTATGGCCTACCTAATGCACTAACAGGCGGCACCCGGTCGCATGTAGTGAGGGAATGGTAAGACCGAGGTAAATCTCAAGAACGGTTGATTCCTAAGCGTCTAATTAATTAAATTGGTCAAATAGATAAGTTTTAATGTAGAGATTGATAATATGTAAAGTGTCACGTGATCAAATGAAATTTGGTTCTACGGTAAACAAGCTAATGGGAAAGATAGTGATGCAATTCTTAAGCGAGTTACGCCACAAGTGGCAAAAGTCGATAGACTCCTTTGGTCAATTCGCCTACCCTATGGTTCTTAGAATCCTCACCAAGATGAACAGGTCACCCGGGATCATTCGGCAATCTAATAGCAGTCATTAAGTGCCGGTGTTTACTATCGCAATACATGGGTTCTAAATGTCACTAGATTCCTGTTTCAAGTGGGGTTAAAGTTGAGAGGACAGCATTTGGTCAATTCGCCCTAACCTATCAGCAAAGATGCCACCACAGGAGAAGTCACGCGCACCGTCATAAGTCCTGTTGTTCCTTGTCCCCTAAGCCAAGTCATTAAGTTCCGCTACATGCTAGATTTATAATAGTGAATGCCCGGCCGTTAGGAACTTAGACACTCACCCCCTAATTCTTAAGTTCATCCAAACGGTAGGTGATCAGTTGGTCAAATCGCACAAGTAGAAAGGGTCGTCAGTTGGTCATATCTTACCCTTCCCGTCTCGGATCCGCTCACCTAGTGGTCAGTTGGTCATATCTCCTAGGCAATTGGCCTCTACCGCCATTCAAAACTACCGAAACAAGGGTGGCTACCAATAAACTATGCATGCATACACTAGAAACAATTAATAACGCAAAAGCATTAATAATAAAAAGAATCTAAACTAGGCCAAAACCTAATTTCCACATCTCTAGAATACCCTAGTGGGATGACAACTATAATTACCATGTAAAACAATAAATAAACAAAAACATAACATCAGATAATTCATTGACTAATAATAAATTAATAATCAATTAAATAGAACACAATAAGAATTAATTCGCTAACAATTATATTGATAATCAAGATTATAATAAACAATAATGAAACCAAAATAATATTGTGAGTCAGAAAATAATTACATATCTTGATAAGGATAAAGCTATCGATCCCTTAGTTGAGTACCGGGGCAAAACCCCGGAGGGTTTGCCACATAAAAACCTGCGTATGCTGCTGCCTCTTTTCTCCTTGTCGTACAGCACTCAAAAGCCACCCAAATTGATGAATGAAATAATCCCTGTACATGTACTATTTATAATAGTGAAGTTTAGGTAGCTTGCAACTTTGGTCCTTGAACTTGTGATGACTTGCAACTTAGTCTTTTTCTTTTATTTTTCACTAACTACACATGTAAATGTGTAGTAACTTTGGCAACTTCGGTCCCTGGCTTTAATAATTATCATATAAAATAGCCGCATTTAATATATTACGGCGTAACTAAATTATAGTTATGTCGTAGCCTTCAAAACTTTAGCCCAAGTAAATAATTACTGGCGTAACTAAACATCGGGTTACTGTGTAATCCTTCGCCACTCATACTTATCGATCCGAAATAATCTCTCTGGTAACTAATTCCATGTTCTGTTTGTAACCTTCATAAAATAATTACGACGTAACCATAAGAGATGGTTACGCCGTATCCTTCAAGGCAACATATTTACGCCGTAACATTATTAAGTAGTTACGGCGTAACCTTCACAAATAATTAACAGGCCTTCGTTGTATTAGTTACGACGTAGTCAAAAGTTTACGCCGTAACTTATCTTCAGAATATATTTCTAGGCATTTTATCACATCTTTTCCGCTCCAACGCCTCATTTATCCTGAAATGCAAATAAGAACAAATATAGACCAATTAAGTACCATATTCATATAAATGAGGCCATAAACACGGGAATTTGATATATAAAAGATCAGGCTAATTTGATGTTATCAATGCCTATAAAGGGTATCATCACATCCAGATGGCAAAGGAGGACGAGGAAAAGACAGCCTTTTAAACAAGCAAAGGTGTCTACTGTTACAGGAAGATGCCCTTCGGATTGAAGAACGCAGGGGCAACATACCAATGTCTCGTGGACAAAGCCTTCAACAAACAGATAGGTAGGAACCTCGAAGCATACGTTGACAACATGGTTATTAAAAACAAGACAGAGGAGGACCTACTCCTCGATGTGCAAGAAACCTTCGACCAGTTTCGGGCAATTAACATGAAGCTGAACCCTAAAAAATGCTCCTTCGGTGTTGAAGAGGGGCAGTTTCTAGGGCATTTGATCACTAAGCAGGGAATAAAGGCTAATCCCTCCAAGGTTAAGGCAATTACGGATCTCCATGCTCCTAAGTGTTTAAAAGATGTACAAAGTCTGAACGGGGAAGCTAGCTGCTTTAAGTCGATTTTTGTCGAAGGGGGCTGACAGATCCCTACCGTTCTGCAAAACACTTAAAGGATGCATTGATAAGAAGACTTTTAAGTGGAGTCGGGATCTAAGTGCTTTTCAAAAGATGAAGGAGTTCATTGAAATCCTTCCAACACTTCTGACCCCAATCAAAGGCGAGGTGTTGTTCATGTATAACATCCTCAATGGAGAGCATTAGTGTAGTTCTCATGGCATAACGAGACAAGCGACAAATCCCCATTTAATTTGTCGTTAGGTCTTGCGGGCGGAGATCAACTATCCAACATTGGAGAAGTTAATACTAGCTCTAATCTACGCAAAGAAGAATGCTCGCGATACTTCCAGCCCATTTAATCACGGTCTTAAGCGACAAGCCACTCAAACAGATCTTGTCGAAGCACGAAAAGTCGGGAAGGGTGGCTAAATGGGCTATTGAACATGGGGAGCATGAAATAGAGTTCAAGGGTGAAACTACATTAAAGGCAACCGCGAGACTTCTTGGCGAGACGCGAGCCAGCCGCATACGTAAAAGGAAAAGGCCAAAGCTAAACTCACTGAAGTGCGTGACGATCGGAAACTTTATACAGACGGAGCATCCAGCTCCGATGGTTCTCGAGCGAGCCTAATCTTTGGTCGGCCCCGACGAGAAGGAGCATATATATGCTCTTCATTTTGAGTTTGAAGCCACAAATAATGAAGCAGAGCCTATTAGCAGGCCTCCGATTAGCTAAAGACATGCAGGTCAAAACCCTTGCCGTCTTCGTAGATTCTTAATTAGTAGCTAACCAAGTGACATGCTCTTATGAAGCAAGGAAGCCCGTTATCAAACAGTACATGGAAAAAACAAAGGAGATGCTAGAGAGCTTCGATTCCTACACCATCCAACATGTCCGTAGGAATCAGAACAAGAAGGCAGATGCACTGAGCAAGCTAGCCTCTATAGCCTTCGCTCATTTCACCAAAGAAGTACTAGTCAAGTCCTACCGAAGGTCCATCATTCGCAAGGAAGTTACGGACGTGGTTCATGAAGAAGGAGACATGGATGACTCCCATCAAGGAGTATTTAATCGTGATGCGTCTCCCGAAGATCACAAACTAGCAAGGAAAATACGGGTTAAGTCCCACAATCGGGCTAATGGGGAAACCCTATATAGAAGGTCATTTCTATCACCTTGGTTAAGATGTGGGACCCAAAGCAGCTACTCTGAGCATTATCATTTGAAGTTCACGAAGGATCTGCGGCCTCCATGCGAGGCCCCGTTCCGTCGTCTCGAAGATAATGAAGTTAGGCTATTATCGGCCTTGATGCATAGGGATGCGCAAATCATTCTCAAATGCTAAGCTTGTCGATACACTCAAACGTTTCCAAGCGCAAAACAAGACATGACAAGTGTGACCTCCGCATGGCCCTTATCCCAATGGGGAATCGATATTGTAGGACCTATGCCCATGGCTCCTAGAGGAATCAAGTTCTTGCTAGTAGCTATCGATTAGTTTACTAAGTGGGTAGAGGCCAAACCTCAAGCCTCCGTTACGGGGAGACAGATCGAATAGCTTGTGTGGGAGTACATTGTGTTTAGATTCGGAGTGCCCCACATCATCACATCCGACAATGGAAAGCAGTTTGCCAAAGGAGTCTTCTATGACTTCTGCCAAGGGCTAAACATAAAACAGTCTTGGACATCTGTCTACCATCCACAAGGTAACAGAATAGTGGAGGTTACAAACAGAGACATCATCAAAGGGATTGAGATAAGGATGGGACGAACTCATCACGGGTGGGTGGGTGAGCTTCCTCAAGTACTATGGCTCACATGACGCACCCTAAGTCAAGCAATGGTGAACTCCATTTAGCTTAACATACAGAACATAAGCGGTCATCCCTTCGGAACTAAGTGTACACACACGGGCGTGTGGCAATGTATGATACCTCCCAAAATGATGAAAGGATCGGGAAAACCTTGACCTACTAGAAAGAGAAGAGAGATAGACTCCATCCAGAAGCCATGCACAAGCATAAAATCGAAGGCTACTACAACAAAAGAGTCAGGCCTTCCACCTTCAAGCCTTGGGAATATGTGCTACGCCTCAACAGTGCAAGCAAAGCAGAATACCAAGGAAAGCTTGGACCTACTTGGGAAGGACCCTACATGATAGCTGAGGCCTATGGTAACGGAGCCTACAAATTGGCCACTCTTCTCGGAGAACCCATCGACAGGACGTGGAATGGTACGAACCTTCAAAAATTCTATGTTTAAGAAGTACTTTTACTTTTTCATTCTTGTAATTAGAAGCTTCTCAAGGGAAAGCAAACATTATTGGTAGTTGTCTTAGTTTTCATTTCAAGAATGATGTAATCCTCTCTACCAATTCAATGATCAATAAGACATTTCCCACAAATCTCTTGCTTCATTTCTTAAACACAAAGATTTGTTCAACCAAGTCCTTTATGAGTTTCAATGTCGAATAAAAAGGCATATGGCGTAGCAAATGCCTCATCATTTAAAGCCTATTAAAACTTTCACATTAACTCTTCTTGTAGTTTATGGCACTTGTGAAAATAAAAACAAAGTAATACTACCCAAAGGATTCGAGATAGAGTGGGTCGCGACCCTCTGTCAATGATCAAATTTGGTCATTATATGCTTGGTGTTGAAATTTACATACAATGAGGTTTTTTAACCTTAGGATGTAAAAGTTAACACTAGAACAAAAAGTGGATTTGGCTACACCGAATATGTGTGACGATATACATATAGTCACACATGTTATTTCGGCCGTGTGTGACTAAAGGTCGCGCGACCATAGGTACCCTATGGTCACGTGTTTGACTTTTTTTTAGTCTCTATTACAAAAGAATAACCAAAATCGTAACATGTGTGACTAATTAGGTACAAATTTTGTTGGATTAATCCGTATTAGTGACCATAAACACTGTATAGTCACACAAAGCATGTTTGTTTTGGGTATTTAGTCACATACAATTAAGCATAAAGTGGCAAAAAGTGTTAATAAGTGTGACCATATGTTGTTTAAGGTGAAGAAATATGTCTTTTGTGTGACTATTGATCATCTAATGGCCACTTGAATTTTATGTTTGTGTGGCCTTTTCTAACATTTAGTCACACAAAGCATGTTTTCTTGGGTATTTAGTCACATACAATTAATCATAAAGTGGCTAAAAGTGTTAATAAGTGTGACCATATGGTGTTTCAAGTGAAGAAAGGTGTCTTTTCGTGACTATTGATCATCCAATGGCCACATGAATTTTATGTTTGTGTGGCATTTTCTAACATTTAGTCACACAAATCATGTTTGTTTTGGGTATTTAGTCACATACAATTAACCATAAAGTGGATAAAAGTGTTAATAAGTGTGACCATATGGTGTTTTAAGTGAAGAAATGTGTGTTTTGTGTGACTATTGATCATCCAATGGCCACTTGAATTTTATGTTTGTGTGGCCTTTTCTAACATTTAGTCACACAAAGCACGTTCTTTGGGTATTTAGTCACATCCAATTAATCATAAAGTGGCAAAAGTGTTAATAAGTGTGACCATATGGTGTTTTAAGTGAAGAAATGTGTGTTTTGTGTGACTATTGCTCATCCAATGGCCACATGAAATTTATGTTTGTGTGGCCTTTTCTAACATTTAGTCACACAAAGCATGTTTCTTTTGGGTATTTAGTCACATGCAATTAACCATAAAGTGGCTAAAAGTGTTAATAAGTGTGACCATATGGTGTTTTAAGTGAAGAAATGTGTGTTTTGTGTGACTATTGATCATCCAATGGCCACTTGAATTTTATGTTTGTGTGGCCTTTTCTAACATTTAGTCACACAAAGCATGTTTCTTTTGGGTATTTAGTCACATTCAATTAATCATAAAGTGGCCAAAAGTGTTAATAAGTGTGACCATATGGTGTTTCAAGTGAAGAAATGTGTTTTGTGTGACTATTGATCATCCAATGACCACATGAATTTTATGTTTGTGTGGCCTTTTCTAACATTTAGTCACACAAAGTATGTTTGTTTTGGGTATTTAGTCACATTCAATTAATCATAAAGTGGCCAAAAGTGTGACCATATGGTGTTTCAAGTGAAGAAATGTGTGTTTTGTGTGACTATTGATCATCCAATGGCCACATGAGTTTTATGTTTGTGTGGCCTTTTCTAACATTTAGTCACACAAAGCACGTTTCTTTTGGGTATTTAGTCACATCCAATTAATCATAAAGTGGCCAAAAGTGTTAATAAGTGTGACCATATGGTGTTTTAAGTGAAGAAATGTGTGTTTTGTGTGACTATTGGTCATCCAATGGCCACATGAATTTTATGTTTGTGTGGCCTTTTCTAACATTTAGTCACGCAAAGCATGTTTCTTTTGGGTATTTAGTCACATACAAATTAAGCATAAAGTGGCCAAAAGTGTTAATAAGTGTGACCATATGGTGTTTTAAGTGAAGAAATGTGTGTTTTGTGTGACTATTGCTCATCCAATGGGCACATTAATTTTATGTTTGTGTGGCGCTTTCTAACATTTAGTCACGCATCAAATTAAGCAAACTGTGACAAAAAAGTGTTAATAATTGTGACTATATGAATCTTTTAGTCACATATAAGAAATCAATATATATCAAAACAAATTCTAATATATAAAAATATATTCAAAATATATTCAAATACAATAAAATTGGAATGTATATAAATTGTAATGTCGTACATAATAAAATTCTCAATAATTTAACGACTTCGACTCTTGATCTTCTTAGCTTCCTTTTGCATGGTATGACTAGAGGCGTAGCGCCAGATTTAATTTAGGTGCAGTTACATTCACCAATCGGTTTTATGGTACTTGGTGGTGTTACCTTAGGAAACAAAAGCCGGGTATCAAACTTTGAATTAAATATGAAGAATGATATATGTAGGTTTATAAAACACATGCATCTATGTACCTTTTCTTGAAAACCACTTGATCCTTTGGCCATGCATAAAACCACCACTCTGCATCCTTAAGCATTTTGAGACCGTTACTTCCTACATCCGTTGTATGCACGTGCATCCACTAAAGATTTTCAATAGATACTCTGTAGCAATCCTTTGGGAGTGGTGTGTTATGAAGCATTTGTTTTCCATCGGTTTGTACACGGTACCCTCCGCAATAATAGTTGATTTCTTTATGCCACGACCGCACTTAATTACCTAAAAGATAATTTGTTGCATGTATATATGTATCGATAATTAATTTTAATTAAACTAAAGAACATATGAAAATGTTTAAATACATACTTGTGGTAGTACTTGTTAATGGAGACTCTATTCTTGTGATCCGAAAGTTGACGTGAAGAATCCTTTCGTTTTGATCTAGTCGATTTCTTAGGTGCGACAGATTAACAGTTTCCTATATGTATAATACACGGTAAATAAATAATGTATGTAGAATTCAAAATCCCGGGGGTGATTTATTACTTACACTTATTTGAATTTCCTTTTCAAAGTTGCAAGTCCATTAGACTTCTCAATGCTCGTAACTTTCTCACGCCCAAGAACACGTGTTCAAGCATCCTCATCAAGACCTTGTTATTTAAAAGATTAATGTTCACGGAGACACGAAATATAAATTGTTTAAGAAGGCTGAGCATGATTTAAAAGGGTAAAAAATATGGAATGTTACTTTCTTATGTCTTACTTCCGTTTTCATCAATGGGGTTGAAGTTGATCGCAATCGCCCCTTTGTGCGACCAATTGTTTCATCAAACTCAGATTACCGCCTCTTTTTCTTGACGTTGGCGCCCTCATCGACAAGTTCACTTTGAAGTAACACCACTCTTTCATCGATGCTTGTCGATTCGAGGCGAATCAAAATACCTCTTGTAGGTTACTCCACCTCCACACCTCTCGCATATCCTCCCTTTCCTTATCTAATACAACTGTCATGGCATCGGTGCCATGATCAAGCTTCAAGATTCCTTGTTTGATCTTGTCGTCCGTTTCTTTCGCACACACAATATGGGAAATAGGTTATTTAATTCTACCAAGATTAACTTGTAACTAAAAGTATTAACTAAAACACTACTCAGTATTAACTTATAAATATGGTTTTAATGTCTGAGAAAGATTAACTAAAAGTATTAACTAAAACACCACCGTATTAACTTATAACTAACAATTTTAAGTGTACAAGATGTGATTAACTTATAACTAAACAAACATAATAATAAAATTTGCGGTCAAACTTACAAATTTTTCCCACCGATCGATATCTTCATCGTGATATTCTCCGTCTTTTTTTCACCCTTCCTTTCAACCACACAGTACATCACGCGGTGGTTCTTCATCTAGTTCAATTTCTTTACTCTCGATCTTATACACATCAAATACATACAAATGTAAGATAAACGAATATAAACGAAACTATGATGCTATTAAATGCAAATGTAAATGTGCAAATGTTTATCGTTACCATTTTTTCTATCACATCAGGCGTATCCACCTCGTCCCATTGTATGATCATAAGCAGACTTGAACGCGACACTTTAGCTTTTGTCGATCTCACCTTGCAACACAAAATCAAACGGCGTTTAGATGTAGTAATCTTGATAGTATACAACTAATACATATGGAAACATATGAAAAGGTGAAAGATATTTGAACTTGAATAAAATGAATAATTAACACCTTGTATTCCTCATTTGGTCATGTAGTTTACAAAATTAACCCAATCTTGGCTTTTATAATTGCACTATACTTTGCGGGACTTCATTTAGTTTTGAAAGGGTATTCGTTGGGCAATATGTAGTTTTGTATCAATTTCATTTCGAAATTCTTAGAAGTTGACCAAGACGATTCATTATCGACTTTCGACCGTCATGTCAACATCAAAATATCGCCGCAAAGATTAACAAATTGTTGTTAATTAGTTGCACATCTTGTAAATGCAGAGATAAACTTATTAACACCTTGTATCTACGACGTACCAAGCCACTAATAGTTAAAAAAAAGTATATGTGTACCGTGATTTCATCCCACATTTTATCTCTTGCTTCGAATCAACCTTCCTCGTGTTAGAATCGACACCTATATGCTCACGAACCAAATCACCCAAAAACTTGAAAACAATGCTCTATTTTTCCTCGATAACCTATCCGAAGGCATCAAGGTTACATCGACCTTTATTCCGTCTGCTTTTCCATATTCATCGCGAAACTTAGCTAACCTAGTTATGCCCTCTTAACAACATTCACATTTGAATGGTTGTTTCAAGATCCTCACCCTCATCCGAATACGCCTCTAATTCATATTCTAAAGTGTTTTCAATTTCACGATCGAGAATAAACCAAATCATCCGGATAAGTGATTTGCGTTGACATGATTCGTCGAAGTAATGTGTTAAAGAAAATTAGTAAACTTAATTGGTAAATAATGGTGTAAAATTAAAGTTCGTTGTTTTGCTTGAAGGTCGATTTATTGGAGTAAAAATAGGGCTAATGATGGGCGGTTTTCAATTAAGGAAACCATAATTTCCAAAGTAATTTTAAAATTTTGGCTAAAATTTGGCTCCAAATTTGATAATTTTAAAATGTGGCTCCAAATCAAACAATTTTTAAACCAAAACACCCCGATGTAAATGGTGCTTACCCAGGTCCCAAACACTCATATTACTTCAAACCGGTGTGTCAAAACACATATAGCTGCAGATACACTAAAATCACCACATGGCGCATACAAATGAACAATCAAAAGCTAAAATGGACTTAAAGCAACTAATTAAGCAACTATAACTAATAAGCGGTTCCAGATAAACAATTAAGCACAAACATAGGCAATCAAACCAAGAACTGGCGATACATCAAGCGACCCTAAGACCTTACTTTAAGGCTATAAATAAGCTATTTATAAGCAATTAGATAAGCTCTAACATCTTCAAGTAGTCAAAAAAATCAAGAAAACATGTAAATGCAATTAACTTAAAGCGTAAACAACAACAAAAACACCCAATATAGTGGTTCAATAAAATAATTGTCATGAACAAACGCCCAGTTCTAAACTTCATAATCGGTCATAAAAAATTGACAACAATCTAAAATTGAACATCCTAATCCTACAATAATACATTATACTAGTGCGAATATGAACTTTAACACCACAACCAATTCCTAAATTCAAAACAACATGAAAAAAAAGATGAAACAAACTAGCAAACACATTACTTATATTAACAAACATAATTAGCATTCGTATGGATAAACCATCAAAAGATCCATACATATTCCATTGTTAATATATCTACATACCATCTCATTAAACCAAGACATTAGATATTAGACATTAGACATAAACAGATGACACTAGAGCAAAGAAAACATCCCATTCCATAGCGAGAAACCCTTCAACCATTCATCGCCTGAATTTGTTCTTCCTTGGTATCGATTTCCTCCTAAGATTGAGTAATGAGATCATTCAACCCCGCAGACTTAGACCTCGCAGCCTCCCTCGTCATCCCTAAGATCCACCAATCTCTAAGGACCTAATGTTTAAAACGGCAAACTAAGTCCTCCTTCTTTAAACTATGACTATAAATTAGGGTGTTGATCCGCTCGGTTATCGGGTTTTGTTTCGTTAAATCATTATATTTTTATTTTGTCAACACGAAATCGAAACGAACCGAACTATAATTAAACCAAAGCGAACCGAAACCGATTATGAATTAAGTTCGCTTGGGTTGACCAAATTAAGCTTGATTATTGGGTTGACACATATGGTTTTAAACCAAAATGGATAATTAAGTTCGCTTGAGTTGACACAAAATTCTTAAAATCATACGAAAAATGGGTAAAACGGATGAGAACGGTGTAAACACGGACGAAAAAGTCAGAAACAAAACCGGAACATATAAAACCGATTAAAAGGGACAAAGACGAAGAAAATGGACCAAAACGATTAAAACAGACAAAAACTTGTATAAACGCATTTAACTGTAAAAGTGTAAGAAAACCTTTGAAAACAGTTGAAAATTCTTATAAACATACGAAAATTGGTAAAACGGATGAGAACGGGTAAATCGGACTAAAACAGACGAAAACATATGTAAAACATATGAAAATGTATGAAACGTTTGAAAATGTACGTTAGTATGTAAAAAGACTAAAACTTATTCAAACGGATGAAACATGAAAAATCGGCGTAAACGTAAACACGGACTAAAAAACGTAAACAAAACCGAAACGAATAAAATAGATTAAAGGGGACAAGACGCATTTAAAACGTATTAAAGCAGACAAAACTTGTATAAACGTAAGAAACGGACCATAACGTATTAAAAGAAGAAAACGTGTTTAAACGCATTTAATCGTGTAAAAGTGTAAGAAAACCTTTGAAAACGGTTGAAAAATTCTTAAAACATACGAAAATGGGTAAAACGAATGAAAACGGGTAAATGGGACGAAACGTGCAAAACAACCGCAATCGGCCGAATGTGTAAAAAGTTATACAAACGGACTAAAAGATGAAAAACCAGCTAAACGTGCAAACACGGACGAAAACTCGTAAACAAAAACGGAACGTATAAAACCGATTAAAAGGGACAAAGACGTAAGAAAACGGACCAAAACATATTAAATGCAGACGAAAACTTGTATAAACGCATTTAATACTGTAAAAGTGTAAGAAAACCTTTGAAAACAGTTGAAAAATTCTTATAAACATACGAAAATGGATAAAAGCGGATGAGAACGGGTAAATTTAAAACGTACATATGTAAAACATATGAAAATGTAAACGTTTGAAAATGTACGTTAGTATGTAAAGCAGACTAAAACTTATTCAAACGGACGGACACATGAAAAAACTAGCGAAACGTAAACACGGACGAAAACGTAAACAAAACACAAACGTATAAAAACCGATTAAAGGGGACAAAGACGACGAAACGTATTAAAGCAGATAAAACGTGTATAAACGTAAGAAAGCGGACCATAACGTATTAAAACAAGAAAACGTGTTTAAACGCATTTAACTGTAAAGTGTAAGAAAACCTTTGAAAACGGTTGAAAATTCTTAAAACATATGAAAATGGGTAAAACGAATGAAAACGGGTAAATGGAACGAAACGGATTTAAACAAATGAATCGGTCGAATGTGTGTAAAAGTTATACAAACGGATTAAGAGAAAACGTGCAAACACGTAGCGAAAACCAGTAAACAAAAGCGGAACGATAAAAACCGATTAAAAGGGACAAAGACGAAGAAAACGGACCATAACGTATTAAAAGCAGATTTAAAACTTGTATAAACGCATTTAACTGTAAAGTGTAAGAAAACCTTTGAAAACGGTAGAAAATTCTTATAAACATACGAAATGGATAAAACGGATGAGAACGGGTAATCGGACGAAAACGTACATATGTAAAACATATGAAAATGTATGAAACGTTTGAAAATGTGCGTTAGTATGTAAAAGCAGACTAAAACTTATTCAAACGGACGAAACATGAAAAAACTAGCTAAAACGTAAACACGGACGAAAAACTGTAAACAAAATCGAAACCTATAAAAACATATTAAAGGGGACAAAGACGACGAAAACGTATTAAAAGCAGACAAAAACGTGTATAAACGTATGAATGTGTGTATAAACGTATACACAGTGAAAAAAGTTTTCAAAATGTAAACAACCCCTAACTCATATAGTATGGCTAAACATATGTGTGAGCATCCTATTGTGTCAACAATTTACGTAATATTGTATGCAAGTAGTTACATGTAAGGTATTGCAATTGATATTATCATGTGTCAAGATCCTATTGTGTCGACAATTCTTGTTGCGTAATGTTGTTGTAACCTTGTCGGGTAATGTTTACGTGGTTTTGTTATGCAAATTTGCATGGTTCGCAAATTAATAACCACCAATTCATTGTTTGCCAAAGTTGTAGTGATGACTAACTTTGATTTTTGTCAATGTGCTACATTGTAAAGATGACTAACTTTGATTTTGGTCGATGTATTGCGCTTGACATAAATTTTAAGAATTTGAGCAATCCGATAACCGCTAAAACCGATAACCAAGAAATCAAATCGAGAAAACCCGAACCGAAAACCCGCTTATCACGGTTCATAATGCATTTTACTTATCTAATTTGATCATTTACTAACGTCCATGGATTACATATCATTAATGTGATCGTAATCTATAAACGCCAAATAAGTAGTATTACTTATTTTGTTAGATATGGTAATTTGAATGTTGCTATTATGCGACACAACAACATTACTATCATTCTAATATCTTTAGTGTTATTTAATTTTACTAAAATGACATATTACGTTATAATTTATGTTATTGTTCGCCCGATTCGATTCGATTAATTTTTTGAATGGTTAACCGTGACCGAACCGCGGTAACCGCCATTCGGATACCGCATGTCCGGTTACCCGCCTAGTACGGTTCGGTTTGGATAGTAGAATGAACTACCCGCCCGTGATCGATAGTTAAAATCTCTAAACGAATCGAGCCGAACCCCGTGAACACCCCTACTATATAGGGGTGGTTTAGATCCAATGAAAAATGAAGGGTTTAAATTGCAATATTAGATATCTTCCTAAATACTCCTCATGCATATCACTTTTTCTTTTCTTTTTCTTGAACTATTGCATATCACATTTATGCATGGAAGAATATGAAGGGCTACAAGAATAACCCAAAATAAATTTTCCGATGCCTCTTAAGTGTTTTTTTGTGATTATTTGTGCAAATTGTGAGGTACATTGTAATTATGTATACTTACCTAACCATAAAATCAACACACTAAGTATCAATCATTTTACTCTAAACACACAACTATCAATAATTTTACCCCTAAACACACAAAATGTCTTCCACACCTAATATCGATGAAATGAAAGCCGCCACTGAATCCGGCAAGCTCAGCGATGCTTTCAGGTTGTTGATATTGCAAGACATAGCAGAGGAGAAAAGTTGATCGAGCGGATGGGAGAAGAGAGCGAGATTATGAGGGAAGCTGTTGCAAAAAAGAAATGGATAATCGATGAGGTCGGTAGATTGTTTACTCGTTTCAATGTCATTGCAAAGAATCGGTGAGTATGCCCTTCGTGAGATCGGTTAAAGGATCGAAGGAAGATTGATTTCTTGGCTCGACTTTTGGTGCTATGTCGTCGGAGTCTGTCGGAGAAGGAGGAGTTCTTGGAAGATTTGGATGAAGTTGATGAGTCTGAAGATGGAGCATAGGAAGCTTTGGAAGTTTTTTTGTGTTTTGATGATGTATAGTTGATGGTTGTATGGATGCTTGCTATTAACTGCTACTTTGTTTATATAAGTAATTATATGTAAATGATCAATGATCAGTACAATGGTTAATTTTAGGTTTTAATGCTTTATTAACTTGAAGAAATAAGTTAGTTTTATTTATTTATTTACTTTTATTAGAAAATGGTCAAGTAGTGTGTGTTTGACTTTCAGTATTTCACACATTTATCTCTCTTACACTCGGTCAAAACACACAGCTAGATTATAATTAATAGCGATTTAGGGTTTTCAATCAAACGCAAAATCAATGAAAATAAATGTTAGTCAATGAAATACTCTTGAGGGCTATTATAAAGGGCTTGATTCTCTTCCTATTGAGCCTAATATCTCGTATAAATGTTATAATTTAATGCTAGTTTGTTAGTTTAGGATGTTTATTGATTTATAGATGATATTGTGTTATGTTAGTTTAGGATGTTAGTCGGGGTATTAGTCATTTGCATAGGAAAAGTAGTTGTTTGATGATTTATGGATCATTAGTTGAGGTAATAACGATTACGTGTTATACATGCAGATGGGTGCGTGAAGAATGAGACACGAAGAATGAGATTAGTAGACGCTAAGAATGAGATTTGCGGGTAGGTGTCCCTTTTGCCTCCTTGCGTGTTGTGTTTTGCCGTAGTCTTAGGCCCCGGCGTGTTTTGCGTTGCTCGTTGTTGCTCCCTTAGGTTGGCCTCGCTTTTGGTGTGCCGGCTTTTTGGTTTTATGTCCATTGCGCTTTGCTATTGGCGTATTCTGACCGCTTGTGCGTGTTTCTTTTTCTGTATGCCTGTTTGCTTGTTTGCTTGCTTTCTTTTACTATGCTATTGCCTTTTGGTTTTGTCGTATTCTTTCTCTATCCTTTCGCACCACGCTATTGCCTTTTGTTTGTTGTTGTTGTTGTTGTTGTGATCGCATAATAGTCAATAAGGTATGCGGTTTAGTAAATATAAAAAGCATAGTTAAATGTTAATGTATGGGGACTCGGAAGGGTTAACTATGCTTCTTTTTAGGAAAACACTTTTTATGATCTTAAATACACAATCAAACCCTTTACGAGTTCCCATACTATTCCTTTTGTTTTTCAACAATCTAGAAATTTGCACCGTGCGTAATTGCACAAAGGAGTTGAAACGACAAAAGGACCAAGAGGGATCTCGTAAAGGGTTTGATTGTGTTCTTGTTTATGAGGTGTGTTGATTGCGATAATGATATAGTGTGTATTGTTCATGGCGTGCCACACTCCTTCATTATCCCATTCAACACATACACTTTCGTAGAATCGATAATTATTTACACTTGGTACTTTGAGCTTCCTCGAAAACCCATTCCTATGTCACCGCCATAGCAACAGTTTGGTGCAAATCTTTGCGACCATTTCAGAGACATGGCAATGGGATTTCAAGTGGACGCTCAAAGTACTAAGTATCTCCACTTGCTTGCTTATAACATATTGACATTTAACTTTTTGACCATTTCCTTTGCATGTATAAACTCTATTTTGTTCATAAGTGTCTTACTTTGATAGAGGCGTGATGATATATCTTAATAAATCAATCGATGATGTGATAGAGGTATGTTCAACTTCCTTTTGAATCCGCAACTATATCATATTGTTCCTTAACTTTTTTAACAATCTAGCAAAACTATAATTATGATTTCAAAAACATAATTAACCCTTCTCGCCCATACGGTTCCTTTTGTTTTTCAACAATCTAGCAAATCGCTGGTGCAGCCTTTGCTCAAAGGGAGTTGGTTTATTTTGGGCCACATGTGTTTATTTGTGATATGCAAAAGGTGTGATGACGATTATCTTATTTGATATGCAAATGATGTGATTTACCGTATGTTGGCATGGCAATTTTATTACATTATTTTGCACCATGGCGGTTATATCCACGATGTTCGGTGTTTATCCAACCTTTTCACAGATCTCGAGCCTTGCTAATGCATATCACACCGCACACTCGGTTTGGAAGTTTATATGAGTCCGATATACTTGTTATAGACTTTTGCTAGATTGTTAAAAAAGTTAAGGATCAATATGATATAGTTGCAGATTCAAGGAAGTTGAACGTACCAAGGTGGCACGTTACTTTGTAGATGAGTAGGAATTTCAAGATAGTTACCCATTCTAAATTCCAAAGCAGTGCCTTTGTTTTTCAACAATCTAGCAAATCGCTCGGTGCGTGCCTTTGCTCAAAGGAGTTGAAACGACAAAAGGTACCGTAGGGGATTCGAAGGTTCACTAAGTTGAAATTCCATACACATCTACAAAGTAACGCGCCACATTGGTATGTTCAACTTCCGCTTGAATCCGCAACTATATCATATTGTTCTTAACTTTTTAACAATCTAGCAAAACTATAATTATGAGGTGTCAGTGTGTATGAGGTTGTGATGACAAGTATCTTATTAAATCATGCAAATGATGTGATCTCGATGTTTTTGAAACCATTGATTTATACAGATCTGAGCCTCACTATTATGTGCAAAAATGAGTCAATTTTTTTTTGTTGTATGGTAGATGGGTTGCTCAGATACAAGATCTTATTCCCTAGTTTCAACATTAAAATTTTAACCATTGCACTTAAAAGTCTTTTCATCATTGGATAGGCTTTTTGTCTTTTCATCTGTAAAATTAACTTTTGTAGAATCGATAATTATTTATTCGGCACACCTTTGGTACTTTGAGCTTCTAAAACCCATTCCTATGTCACTTTGTCATAGCAATAGGTTTGGTGCAAATCTTTTGACCATTTCATAGACATGGAAATGGGATTTCGAGTGGACGCTCAAAGTACTAAGTCGCTCCACTTGCTTGCTTATAACATAGGTGTCTTACTTTGATAGAGGCGTGTTAAGCTTACCATGACCATCAACGCTTTGATCAATTATGACGGGTAGTTTTAAACTTGAGATTGCCCATATCTTGACTGGTTTATAGCAATGTATAGACGATTATGTCGCATGTTTGTGACCGCTTTATTTTATATGCATAATATTATCACAACCTTGTACTTTAATGAAGTTGGTAAATTTCTTGGTCAATCATGTTTCATTGTGGTGGCGTCCGTTACGCCACGTGTATATATAGTTTTTGTTAGAAGCTATATATAATCATTGGTCCCTATCATACACCCGTCCCAATGAATCATGATTGGCTCAAGATGTTAAGCATCCGTGTATATAGTCGTAGTAGAATGGGTCGGAATTTGACATCGAATAAGAATGGGTGGAAGAAGTTAATCTTGGCGGTGCTAAGTTAATCTTGTCTGCTAAGTTAATCTTGGTAGTGCTAAGTTATTGAATAGTATGTTTCTTATTTAAAAGTATCTACAATTATATACTTTATTACAACAGATAACTTTTTGTCACTTGATTCCATTGTGTTTTTATCATCACAAAGGAACGTGACATTCAAGGACGGAAACATCGTACAAAAACATTGCAAACGTTGATGCATCGGCGGTGATTCAATAGCTACATTGTATATTCGATTAACCAATATTGTATTCGACATATGTATTTATTTGCGAGAAGTTACGATATCGTGTATGTTAATGTAATATTATTTATTTGTATGTTAAGGTACTTCATTTTAAGGTGATTCTACCAAATATTTTGTATGTATTTAATCAAGGGTTTAGGTCATAAAATAGTTGCGTATTTTTCAAATGTACCGTTTTGGTACGTAATTGTTGTGTAAAATTTACATATTTGCATATATACCCAAAACATGCTTAAGTTGCATTGTACATCATGCATTAAAAATTGTATTATGGAGCTTTTGAGTTTTAGTGGTATATATGCAATGCTCCCATAATACATGCTAAAAAATAAAACAAAAATCCTTCCTTAATTAATAGTAATCATTGCGGTTTTGAGAACCGTGACATATTACGGCTACACTTAATCACATACTCTTAGCAAAATATTCAAGTCTATCTTCTTCAACACAACAACCGCATCATCGTGTAATGTTACACATTTTTTTTTTTTTTTTTTTTTTTTTTTTTTTTTTTGTTTTTTAACCATGAACCGCAAATGTAAAGTGATTGATATGCATGTTTCGATATGTTGATGGATACAAATGCATGTTTGGTAATTTTTCAAGAATGTTTAACATATCCTAAAGAATATAGTATCCTTTGATTATAAAGTAATGTACTGCTTTATTAGAACTATATGCGATTTGATTCTTTAGAATATTGTGTGACATGTAAATATAGGATGATTTGAATAAAAAATCATGGATATATGTGGATTGTGGAAAACGTAGCGACTATTTGTTAAATAGCTAATTAGACAACTTGTAAACATATGTTTAATCTAGGTTAGTATAGCTTTTATATGATTTGGTAAAGCACTACACCTTATGTAATTAATTATCTGAGCTTAGGTTTAAACATTGGATGAAGCAATGGCGTATGGTATGTTGGGTAGATTATGGATTTCTTACTAGATTTTAACAAACGTATTGGGTAAGATGAATAAACGTAAAAAAATACAGATTTTTACTCTAAAAGGACTATATGATTATTGGTTTTATGTATTGATCATCTAAGACTTGTATTAGTTGAATGTTATGCATATGAGATAACCTTATTGACCATTAAGACGATTGTGGTTTTAAAATAGAATGAGCATCCAATTGTTGGTGGAGGCAAACCGCACAAACATTAGGACATTGCAGGTAAGTTGTACTTAAAATGCTTACTTAAGGTTATAAATTTATCGATGTAACCATCAAATTGATATACGTGCTTACTTTTTAAATTTAAGATGCTTCTGCTTTGTTTATCAAACTCTGTACCCAAGAAGCTGGATATACCTAATCCACAATAGGGAACCAAACATAAGGTTTACCGAAATTGGTTCGTGGTCGCATTACTTTGCAAGGGTCCGAGTGGCAAGCTTTTATTGATCAAAGCCAATACATCAATGTGGCCACATTCCATTTCATTCGTCAGGAAGAAGACCATTATTATGTAACGAGGTACAACGATGCGAGCCACGAATGCCCCGGATACGATCCGGCTCTTCTAGGTTACTGAGACAACGAGGTGCTCGGTTACGTTGGATGAATATCCGCACAACCTCCGGTAAGAAAAAATGTTAATCAATACATTGTATAAGTTTGTTGAAAATGGGGATTATTTTAATTGTTTGACCCGCTAATGTTTTCTTTAAACTAAACTATTACGTAGGTCATTCCTTGCAATTTCCGGACCATACCGACAATAACCAATTTGACGTTCTTGTTGTTTGGCGTGCTGTAGCAGACTATCACTCACCGTCAAATTGAAATACCTGGAGGAAAACAGAACACGTGCATGAGTTTGGTGGGCACGGATGGAATGTATTGGTTCACGATGAAAACACTTGCTTTGCCGGCACAAGAGTTGTTTTCACAAATCTCCTAAACAATACTCTTTCCCCGATGCCATTTTTTGAAAATGGACCGATGATGCTCGAACTTGTGCAACGATGGAGTGAATCGACAAGACCGCTCATGAGAAACCTCGTAGATGAAGGTATGTTAATCAAAGTGTAGACATAATCTATGACTTTATTTTAAAAATAAACCTTTCCATATAATAGCTTTTAAATTATTAATTACCATTTTATTAAATTCCAATTGCGGATGAGCGTATGAAACACATATGTGCATGGAACGAATGTTCACACGAGATGAAAGTGAAAGGGATTGTTTTACGCGCCCATCCTTGCATATGTCACGGACGTGAGTCGTTTGGTAAGTAATGATACAAATCGGACCATTTCGGTCATTATTCGCTTTCGCAAAAACTAATATATACTTCAACACATGGACATACTTTTGATTAGCATACTACATTGTTCTTTTAATGCGAACATACCACATAAGTTTACTGACGAAATCACATGTGGAAGTACCATAACGCATTGTCGAGATATCGGAAGACATGGAGTTTTATGTGAACGTGAATCGCAACACCACGCGATATGCCTGAAGCAAGAACCACGCTACCATAAACGCCATATGGAGAGAGATTGTTGAGGAGTGTCGGTGGGAACGAAACAAAATGGTCGATTCAATCTTGTTGACTTTGTCATCGACGACCAAGCTTCGGTGTCTTCCGTAATCCGCTTATAATTCAAGATTTAGCATGTGCTAAAACGTAATTCGAGCGTTATCGGTTGTTATTGGTAGACACGTTTATAAACAGTATTTTAGGATTGTGTAGGATTTGGTTGGCTTCATTTAGGGTGTGTGTTCCCAAGTAGTTGAAGCCATTCATGAGATGGAATGTAAACTACTTAGTATAGCCCCTATCCGAAGTGTATGGTTCATCTTGGTGCATTAAAAGGTGTTCTTTGTGATGGTTTTGTGTTGGTTGTCATCCGTCCATGGTTGTATGATATGGGCGCTTTGTTTTATTATCGACTTATAAGAACGGATATATCGATATTGAATAGAGTTGCTTAGTATGCAACTTGATATGGAACTTGTCCATATCGGTGTGTGTTGATTTTTCATTTACAAAGTTTCCTTGATTAATACAAGTTCATCATTGCACCAAAAAAAATATATTTTGTGTTGTGGTCTACTTATAAACGTAAAACTTTAGTGGTTAAAGCGCCAAGACAAAGTTATGTCGTAGGTTAGTTTTAGTGGTTAAATTTGCCAAGACAAGGTTAAGTCCGCGTAAATAAGATAAGTCTGTTTAGTATTCGTAGTTAGTTACATTTATGAAAACATAATAGTTTTTGTGTGACTATTGATAATCCAATGGCCACATCAAATTTCTTTTGTGTGGCCATTTCTAACATTTAGTCACACAAAGCATGTTTCTTTGGTTATTTAGTCACATACAATTAAGCATAAAGTGGCTAAAAGTGTTAATAAGTGTGACCATATGGTGTTTAAGGTGAAGAAATATGTCTTTGTGTGACTATTGATCATCCAATGGCCACTTGGATTTTATGTTTGTGTGGCCTTTTGTAACATTTAGTCACACAAAGCATGTTTGTTTTGGGTATTTAGTCACATACAATTAATCATAAAGTGGCTAAAAGTGTTAATAAGCGTGACCATATGGTGTTTCAAGTGAAGAAAGGTGTCTTTTGTGTGACTATTGATCATCCAATGGCCACATGAATTTTATGTTTGTGTGGCCTTTTCTAACATTTAGTCACACAAAGCATGTTTGTTTTGGGTATTTAGTCACATACAATTAACCATAAAGTGGCTAAAAGTGTTAATAAGTGTGACCATATGGTGTATCAAGTGAGGAAACGTGTATTTTGAGTGACTATTCATCATCCAATGGCCACATATTAAGTTACGTGACCATATGTACTGGATTTTGGCTACACATGAATAATATGTGTGACAAAACATTTAGTGTGACCATATATGGCATTTGGTCACGGTGTTAGTAGCAAATGTGACTTTATAGATTAGCTTTCGCAAGCTAACACAAACTAAACTTTAAACACACATATTAACTTACGTGAACATATGTAACGGATTTTGGCTACACTTAACTAATGTGTGATAAAACATTTAGTGTGACCATATATGGCTTTTGGTCACAGTGTTCAAGTGTGTGACATATATTTGTCTTTGTTTATATGTATATCGTGACTAATGCTTCAACCTTACTTTTCATTTGTCACTTGTTCCAATTTCGAGATGTGGCTAAAGAGTTGGCAAAACATATCAGTCACCCTTACATAATGTGTGACAAAACTTGACTCTATGATTTAGACACACAAAAATTACTTCATGTGACTAACGCATCAAGGTTACTTGTATTTGTCATTGCTCCAAATTCATATGTGGCTAAATGATCTCAAACAAAATCATCAGATACCTTTAGCCACACAACGCTCAATTGTGTGGCGATATGGTTCTAATGGTCACACAATTAAAAATTTCATGTGTGACTAATTAGTACATGTTGTCAATTTTCGTACCTTCACCACACAAATATGCGAATGTGTGGCTGTTCCATTTCGACCATGCGCGACCAAATCCCGTTTTTGTACTAGTGTAAGCGTCGGATAAATGGCGTAAGAGAAGTTCACAAGACAAAAAACAAACAATAGCTAAGTGTGTAGAGGTACTTCTCCACACTATATCATTCAAAATAAGGGCTAGTGCCCTTGTACATGCATAAGGAGCCTAAGCCCCAATTAAGTTGTCTTTGGCCTAGGCCATACATCACAAATATTCAAATTGTTTGAAGAGCCAGACAAACATCATAAAGTAACATAAATTGTCTTAGAAAGGGTACATGCCACCCTTGAAACCAAATTACTGCCAACATGGCAGCCTTCACTCCTGCTTCTTGGGGGATGGAGTTGGAGATGGTTGAACTGAGGCAGGCTTGGTAGATACTGTCTTCTTGGTAGGAGTCGTAGGCTTAAGCTTGCGGGCCTTCTTGGAGAGGAGGTCTTCTAGGGGTGCCATAGGATCTTTGGTAGCTTCAGCTAGGAAGGAGTACTCTGCGGTTGCAAACGCATTTCCTGCCTCATCGTGTTCAGCTTTAGATGTGGGACGGTAGCATTCAATTTTAGAGAGGTCTACGGGCTTACCTGTTTTCACAGCCTCCTCCAAAGCCAAGCACCGTCCATGAAAAATAGCTGATTTGATGACCTTCTACATTTGTGCTCCCAACTCATCATTGTGGTATAGTTCCATGGCTATATATGGCACCACCTTAGACACAACCTCCACACGGTCCTTTTGCAGCATCTTGTATCTCATCTGCAAGCCATCAACCTCCTCCCTTAACTTCACTTCCACCTCTCCAAGCCTAGACCTCTCATTCTCCAAACCAGCACACTTCGCTTAAGCATAACATTTTGACCAATGAGAGTCACTACCCTACCCACTTCTACCTTGAGTCTGACAATTTCAGTTGTCAACCCTGCAACCTTTTGACGGAGGTCTTGAACGAGAGGATTCTTCTCAATGTCTTTCTCAATCTCATCACACTTGGCCTCCAACTTTGCATACTCATGATCCCTATGTTTCTCCCTTTCCAACATGACATCCATCTCCTATCTTGCCTTGGTAACAGCCGTAAGCAACTCCCTTGTTCTGCCATTCAAATGACTGTCCAACACTGCTTTCCTCGCTACACTATTGTCATGCAGATCACAAACCTTTTCAATGGACATTTTGTCCAGTAAACCCTTCCATTGGGGGAGGGATGACATGATCCACAATCCGGTGGCAAGCCAAAGCATTGGGAAGCTCTTTTGTTTCTGGAAAGCTTGCGACCAATACAATGTATAAGGACAGACCTAATTATGACAATTATCACTCCACATGTTTTAAAAGGAGAAACTGCTTACCATGCATATACACAGATCCATCTGGTAACTCAAAGGAAGATTTAATAAAATTCTTGCCTTCGGCACTCTTTTGTCGCACGGCCCTAGATCCGGAGGCAGGGAGAGGAGTTTTCCTCTTGTTAGTAGACTTCACTGCCTTGCCAGTTGTTCCTTTCCTGCTTTTCAACCTATTAGCTATCCCTGTGGAACCTGTGACCTGGACCTCTTCCTCTGCAGTATTGTCCGAGTCTGCCACGTTCTCAACAAGTTGAGAAGGACCTTCCAGAGCAGCTTGTGGGGGTGCTGAGGCAATAGGCTCCGGCTTCAGAGTATCCACGTCATTATTGTTGACAGAGGTGGAAGGAGAGCCCACACCATAGGACTCTTCGGCCTTCTCAGCTGGCATGAAGCTCAAGTCTTCATCCGAATCTTGGTACATGAAATTCTTGAATGACATTTCTGCAAAAACGAAACAAGAAAAAATAAATATCAGTTCTACATTGGTCATACTTAAATAAAAGTAGAAAAACATACTTTGTCCATAGTAAATGATAACAGGCTTGTTGGTGTAACAACCCACATCTTCCGGCTATTTTTCATTTTCGAGAAATTACTATTCACTTTTACTATTCACATTTACTATTCATTTTCACTATTCATCCCGTAAAAATTTTATTTCACATTCTCGTAAGATAAGTTATTTTAGTAATGACCTGAGAGTTCGACCATCGTTAGATCATTTTCGCAAAAGTTATTAAGTAAACATCGTTTTAAAGTTTCGCTTTAGATGGTCCACCGTTTAAACATCACGCGCATAACGAAAATAAACTCTGACAATTTTACTCGCATCAGATAAAATTTTAGATCACTCATAATTAATTTGAGAATTTTTAAGAATTATTATTTTAATATTACCAAATAAGCCCAAATACAGAACAAAACTAAACTTACGTTTTAAACAATTCTACTTACATCCGAGGCTTAACGATTTACGACCTTTGTGTTTCTAATATGTTTTGACACTTTTACATTTTTGGAAAAGTCAAACATATTTCCTTCTCCTTTGACCATAAAGGAATTAACCTTGCACGTTCTACATTTCGCTTAAATCGCGTAACTTTTAAACTTCACAAATAATCGTAAAGTTATCCCGCGTATGATGAAAACCACATTTTGACATCTCATATCACCTTTAGACTAATTTTAGTCTACTCTAAATAAATTCACGGTCGTTTCCACGAAATTTCGTTCTTTTCCGATAAACTGCGAATTACGCGTTTTTGACCGTATTCCGACTTTAAGCGGCGTTTTTGCACCCAATGAGACTTATCACCTATTTTATGTTTTTAAATGGAGTATAATGATGAGTTTAATCATTCCTATAAGTTTCGTATTTTTACGATACACGGTTTTACGTTTTATGGCTTCGGTTAGCGTTAACTGAACCAAAACTCACTCCGTAATCAAGATAATACCAAAACTAACCACATAAGTCATCCTACCTTATCATGAACGAAATTTGGGAGGAGTCATCACCTTGGTGTCAAAATCCTAAGCATGCTACCTTTAGATCATTTACATGTGTAATTTAACCATGGTTAGTTTTAACCCAATATATAGTTAACCTAAATCTCTAGCCTATAAATACCAAGCTAAATCACTTCATTTCTCTTGCACCACCCTTCTTAACATCTAAAGTCCTAAACCTAAAGGCATTTCTTATAGATCTTGTAAGAACATTCATGTGTTCTTGAAGAAAACTAGCGTTTGATCTTCGTTCTTGGAAGTTTTCAAGAAAGAGTCGTTATAATCTTCAAATAACTTCAAGTCTCCAAAAGACGTTGTTATAATCTTCTATTATACTTTGAGCTTTCAAGAAGGCGTTGTTATAATCTTCTAATAGCCGTGGGTTTCGAAGATTGCAAATTCTCGTCAAAGCTCCGTTAATATTTTATTTTCCATAATACTCCAAGATTCTATATTAAGGTAAGTCTTTATAAGACTCAAACTTATTTAAATACTTATAAACTTGTTAGTTTATTTATTGAATTTATAAACTCTTAATATATAATATAATCAAGTAATCAAAATACATGTTTTACGTATTGAGCACTACAACACTAGGGAACTTCATGTGAGGGGTTCATTTGAGGAAAACATTTCGACGAGTTCTTTGGATTTACGATTTAAAGTGTCCTAGCTCCTCGAACGTTCTTGCATGACCTCCGAATTATGATGGCCCGAACGGTAGTACGAGATATACAAAATAAAACCATTTCTATAAACAAACATACAAATACTACATCATGATGACATATATAGGATGGTTTATGTTTTCCTAAACATTATTCCAAACCTAAGTCGCAACATTCTATTTTAGGTTGCTCGTAGAAGTTCACACGGCACATCCATCATCCTCATTATACATTTGATATCATTTACTCTAAGGTGAGTCATAGCCCTACTCTTTTAATACTTGTTTTACAAACTCTTTGGGGAGATACATGCTCAACTATTTTCATTTACTTTTATAATTACTCTAAACTTTTACCGACACTGTGAGTTCCTAGCCCCACTTTCTATTACTTAATTGTTTTACAAACCCTTGGGGGAGATACATGCTTTATTTTAAATCGAACACATTGCTTTCAAACTGTATGCTTATCTGAATGTATTATTTGCACTAAGTACCACTATTGCCAAATCCTAAGTCCCTACTATCATGAACCATTAATCACTTGCAAGTGAACGCGAATATTGTGGATAGGCCTATTGGGATTGACGAATCCCGTTTGTGTTGACCGGGTAGGCAAACAAACGCACTATATTTGAAGATCTATAGGTTAATTGGCAAATTACCTATTAGGGCAACGATTACTATTATATATCATCTGTTAACGTTTTCGGTATCATGAGCTTAGTGCAATAATAACTCTTTTGGTTGTCAAACCATTGGTGTGAATTTATAACTCACACTACAAACATTATGGGTGTATAACAACGTAACCCACACAAACCTTATGTGTTCAACTGATTTCCTAAACTCTATGAATTTCACTCAACCTTTGTGTTGACAGCTTTAAGCATGTATTTCGGGTCCATAATGTCGGAAGTCGCACGGAAGAACACGGATCTTGAAGAAGGCTATAAATTTTATTATCATTCGAAAACCTATTTAATGTATTTTGTAAACAATGGAATCAACTGGGACCTCATTTTGTAAACTCGATATTTATACAAATCGAATGATAAATCTTTTGAAACGACTCCATTAGAGTATCGTTTTCTATTGTTATATTGTTGTGCCATGAAGTAACACCCGTTTGAATTCATTGCGTATCACGAAATTGGGGGTGTTACAGATTGGTATCAGAGCCACAGTTATAGAGAAACGGGTCTAATTGAGACTTAAACTATAACTACTTTTACAAACAAAAACATTTTATAGCCTTCCGTTCTTCGTGCCTTCCATCCTCCAGACGATTATGTGACTTTTAGGCATTTTAAGCTATACAAACATATTAGTATATTGATATATATACTTGACATAATTTCAATCATAAACAATGTACTCAACATATCTGCGTATGCCTATTCTAAGGCATTATGGCACAATCATATTTTCCCAATCTCCCAATCATGTATCTACTCGTGCATTGTAGGATTACGAAACGTCCTCCAAGACATTGTAACTGACTACAATGGTCTTTCCTACTTCCCAGACATTGTGAGATACAATGGTCTCATTCATTTTTCAAGACATTGTGAGATACAGTGGTCTCTATTACATTCTCAGACAATGTAAGTCCTACAGTGGTCTCATTTATTTCTCAAGACATTGTGGGTTACACAATGATCTCTTCATCATTTCTCAAGACATTGTGAGTTACACAATGGTCTCTTCATCATTTCTCAAGACATTGTGGGTTACACAATGACCTTTCCATCATTTCTTAGACATTGTGAGTTGCACAATGGTCTCTATTATTTCCTAGACATTGTGAGTTACACAATGGTCTCAACTATTTCTCAAACATTGTGAGTTGCACAATGGTCTCAACTACTCCTCAAATATTGTAAGTTATACAATAGTCTCTACAAATTATCTTATAAAACCTTATATGATATTTTTTTACATGAAGCCCGTCACAATCTATCAATTTCCTAATGGAAATACAAGAAATGGGATTTCTAAAGATAAACCGACTCATCATCTACAAAAGTCAAGTTCAAGAACTTTCTACATTCATCAAAATTCTCTTACGAAACCTTCATTGTTAAAGGTCCGTGATTCTAGCCAAGTATAGACTATTTTAGAATTACTTAAGATTTCCTTTCCATACGTATCTACCCATACTATCTTCTATGCAATGGAATGTGAAAACATAGGTTACAAGTCTTTAATGGCCAGGACTTGCAACTGAATGGTTTGATATCGCCTTTGCTTAGTGGACAATTTCTCAAAAGCTATGGACATATCACGAGTATACCTAATTTAGGTATTTGGAAAATTTATCGAACCTCGGCTAAATATAGTCTAGTCACCTATATTTAACTTAGGGATAGTGGAACATGGTCTGACTAACTATGTTCGACTTAAAATTTTCAAATACCGAGAATAGTTGTACTAACGTTCTGTTCAGGTTAATTTCCTGCTTAAACTCGATAAACCACGTAATTCATTAAAAAGATCTAGAGACACGATAGTGTCTTACCACTCAGCAAAATCTTAACATCTTATTTATACTACCTAATTTCATTCTTGAAATATTTCATTTATGAAATAATCCTAACTACTATCTTGGGATAGTCATCAAATCTTCTCGTCACTTCTTAGTAGTACTAGCTCGATTAGGTTTCAAGGATATTATTCCGCCATATTCCTTTAAAATTCCTTTTGATTTTAAAACAAACTTGACATCTCTACCTAAGAATAATGGTAAGCGTACGCTACACTCTTCTAATCGTCAACATGTCACATCATTATCTGAACCCCATTGAAATTCAGTACGTAAAACTTCACTGTACCATGTTTCCTTCAAACACTAGTTGACATAAACACTATAAGATATGACCTTCATCCCGAAACCACCTAAGATATGATCAACTTTGGAAATAGTTTGGATAATCACTTGTCACTAACAAGACTTTACCTACAACGACAGTTATCACATCATTACAAACCATTTCACATCAACAATATTCTTACACCTTTGATTAACAACAGTTACCCTAACAACAACAAAAACTATTCCATTTGAGGCACTATATCAATGTAAGTGTTAGTCAACCATTTGCTGGACTAAGGTGTTCAGAGATCACCCACGAAACAACTTAGGAAACCATGCAAACATAAATTAGGCTCCATGCCACACACTATCACCAAAAACTCCATGTTAGAAATTAAGGTTTTATTGATAGCCTCGATACAATAAGATATGATTCATTTTAAGAATCGGGAAAAGCCAAACTTTAGGCATTTTGGACTCTATAAGATTTTAACAAAGCCCTTTAGATTATCAACTTAAGCCACATGGTACATAAGACATTCTATGACCAGATACTTAAGAACGCAAAAATTCGGCGCATACATCCACATTTTCCTAGACACTTCAACATCGGATAACACACACTGAATTCCGGGACGGAATTCCCATTAAGGTGGTGAGACTGTAACAACCCACATCTTCCGGCTATTTTTCATTTTCGAGAAATTACTATTCACTTTTACTATTCACATTTACTATTCATTTTCACTATTCATCCCGTAAAAATTTTATTTCACATTCTCGTAAGATAAGTTATTTTAGTAATGACCTGAGAGTTCGACCATCGTTAGATCATTTTCGCAAAAGTTATTAAGTAAACATCGTTTTAAAGTTTCGCTTTAGATGGTCCAATCGTTTAAACATCACGCATAACTAAAATAAACTCGACAATTTTACTCGCATCGATAAAATTTTAGATCACTCATAATTAATTTGAGAATTTTTAAGAATTATTATTTTAATATTACCAAATAAGCCCAAACAGAACAAAACTAAACTTACGTTTTAAACAATTCTACTTACATCCGTGCTTAACGATTTAGACCGTGTTTCTAATATGTTTTGACACTTTTACATTTTTGGAAAAGTCAAACATATTTCCTTCTCCTTGACCATAAAGGAATTAACCTTGTACGCTCTACATTTACGCTTAAATCACGTAACTTTTAAACTTCACAAATAATCGTAAAGTTATCCCGCGTATGACTGAAAACCACATTTTGACATCTCATATCACCTTTAGACTAATTTTAGTCTACTCTAAATAAATTCACGGTCGTTTCCACGAAATTTCGTTCTTTTCCGATAAACCGCGAATTACGCGTTTTTACCCGTATTTCCGACTTTAAGCGTTTTTGCACCCAATGAGACTTATCACCTATTTTATGTTTTTAAATGGAGTATAATGATGAGTTTAATCATTCCTATAAGTTTCGTATTTTTACGATACCGGTTTTACGTTTATGGCTTCGGTTAGCGTTTACGGAACCAAAACTCACTCCGTAATCAAGATAATACCAAAACTAACCACATAAGTCATCCTACCTTATCATGAACGAAATTTGGGAGGAGTCATCACCTTGGTGTCAAAATCCTAAGCATGCTACCTTTAGATCATTTACATGTGTAATTTAACCATGGTTAGTTTTAACCCAATATATAGTTAACCTAAATCTCTAGCCTATAAATACCAAGCTAAATCACTTCATTTCTCTTGCACCACCCCTTCTTAACATCTAAAGTCCTAAACCTAAAGGCATTTCTTATAGATCTTGTAAGAACATTCATGTGTTCTTGAAGAAAACTAGCGTTTGATCTTCGTTCTTGGAAGTTTTCAAGAAAGAGTCGTTATAATCTTCAAATAACTTCAAGTCTCCAAAAGACGTTGTTATAATCTTCTATTATACTTTGAGCTTTCAAGAAGGCGTTGTTATAATCTTCTAATAGCCGTGGGTTTCAAGATTGCAAATTCTCGTCAAAGCTCCGTTAATATTTTATTTTTCCATAATACTCCAAGATTCTATATTAAGGTAAGTCTTTATAAGACTCAAACTTATTTAAATACTTATAAACTTGTTAGTTTATTTATTGAATTTATAAACTCTTAATATATAATATAATCAAGTAATCAAAATACATGTTTTACGTATTGAGCACTACAACACTAGGGAACTTCATGTGAGGGGTTCATTTGAGGAAAACATTTCGACGAGTTCTCGGATTTACGATTTAAAGTGTCCTAGCTCCTCGAACGTTCTTGCATGACCTCCGAATTATGATGGCCCGAACGGTAGTACGAGATATACAAAATAAAACCATTTCTATAAACAAACATACAAATACTACATCATGATGACATATATAGGATGGTTTATGTTTTCCTAAACATTATTCCAAACCTAAGTCGCAACATTCTATTTTAGGTTGCTCGTAGAAGTTCACACGGCACATCCATCATCCTCATTATACATTTGATATCATTTACTCTAAGGTGAGTCATAGCCCTACTCTTTTAATAATTGTTTTACAAACTCTTTGGGGAGATACATGCTCAACTATTTTCATTTACTTTATAATTACTCTAAACTTTTCTTGATTACCGTGAGTTCCTAGCCCCACTTTCTATTACTTAATTGTTTTACAAACCCTTGGGGAGATACATGCTTTATTTTAAATCGAACACATTGCTTTCAAACTGTATGCTTATCTCGAATGTATTATTTGCACTAAGTACCACTATTGCCAAATCCTAAGTCCCTACTATCATGAACCATTAATCACTTGCAAGTGAACGCGAATATTGTGGATAGGCCTATTGGGATTGACGAATCCCGTTTGTGTTGACCGGTAGGCAAACAAACGCACTATATTTGAAGATCTATAGGTTAATTGGCAAATTACCTATTAGGGCAATGTTACTATTATATATCATCATTAACGTTTTCGGTATCATGAGCTTAGTGCAATAATAACTCTTTTGGTTTTCAAACCATTGGTGTGAATTTATAACTCACACTACAAACATTATGGGTGTATAACAACGTAACCCACACAAACCTTATGTGTTCAACCGATTTCCTAAACTCTATGAATTTCACTCAACCTTTGTGTTGACATTTTAAGCATGTATTTCGGGTCCATAATGTCGGAAGTCGGCACGGAAGAACACGGATCTTGAAGAAGGCTATAAATTTTATTATCATTCGAAAACCTATTTAATGTATTTTGTAAACAATGGAATCAATGGGACCTCATTTTTGTAAACTCGATATTTATACAAATCGAATGATAAATCTTTTGAAACGACTCCATTAGAGTACGTTTTCTATTGTTATAATGTTGTGCCATGAAGTAACACCCGTTTGAATTCAGCTGCGTATCACGAAATTGGGGTGTTACCTGGGAGACCCCTCGACTACGGGCAATCCCAACCATATACAAGATGGGCTCAGAAACACTTGCACATCTGCAGGATATCTAGCGAAACGCTGATAGCATGGATCCCTTCGCACCTCATATGGCAAGGGGTCATTATATCGTTTTGCATCAAACATATACTCCTTACTCAACAACTCTGGATAAGTGGGTGGGATAATCGTGTTTTGCACATAGAAAAAGCTGCCTTTCCAAGCTGTTATATTAGTGTACACTCTCCCAAACAGATTTGGCACATCCCCTTCAGGCCTTTTAGCTAAGGTTAACCAGTTACACCCAGGATACAAATTCAGAAAACCCCTTAAAACCTTTAGAGTTGGTTCATAGACATATGCTTTACACATTACTATGAATGTGGTTAGTTTGGCTAAACCAAAGGGGTTGAACCTAGAGATATGCACCTTATAGTACTGCATTAACTCTAAAATAAGGGGGTGCAGTGGAATCCTAAGGTTGGAATGGCTAAATGCATGGGTGTATAGCTCTACGAAGCCTTGGGGAGCATCAAAGATACCATGATTAGACTTGGGCAACATAATTTTAAACGGGCAAATCACCTAAAAATGTAGTTAACTTGTCACTTTTTCCCATTGTATGTAGCATTCTTTTTTTTCCTCATTCTGTCAATAAACCTCTAACGTTAGTCCTTTCTGTGTACCCGTTACCAAAAAACCTGCATCGTTAGTCCTTTATACTAACGACTGTTAATAAATAACTTAAAATTTGATTATCTTACGCTAAACTTGCGTTGTTGGTCCTTTATACTAACGATCGTTAAAAAATAACTTAAAATTTGGTTTCTTACGTTTATGTCCGTTCTTTCACGTTTCCATCCGTTTTACGTTTTCGTTCGCTTTAACACGTTTTGTCCGTTTTTCACGTTTTCACACGTTTTACACTTTCATCCGCTTTTCACGTTTCGTCCGTTTTCACGTTTTCATATGTTTTACATTTTCTCGTTTTCCTTCATTTTACACGTTTCATTCGTTTTACACATTTCCATCCGCTTTTTCACGATTTCATCTGTTTTTACACATTTTCATCCGTTTTTACATGTTTTCGTATGTTTTTTCATATTTTCGTCCGTTTTTCATGTTTTCGTCCATTTTTTCACGTTCTCATCAGTTTTTTCATGTGTAAACATGTACGAAAACGGATGAAAACGTGTAGAAAACATTTGAAAACGTATTAATATGCGAAAAATAGACAAAATGTGCAAACACGAACGAAAAAGTGAAACAACATATGAAAACGTGTAAAAACAGATAAAAACGTGAAACAACGGACGAAAACGTGAAAAAACGGACAAAAACATGTAAAAACGGATGAAAACTTGTAGAAACAGATGAAAACGCGAAAAAATGGATGAAAACGTGAATAATGCACGAAAATGTGTTTAAATGGACGAAAACGTGTTAAAGTGAGCGAAAACGTGTTAAAACATATGAAAACGTGTAAAAACAGACGAAAACATGCAAAAACGGATGAAAACGTGTAAAAACATATGAAAACGTGGAAAAAAAAATGAAACCATGTTAAAACGGACGAAACCGTGTTAAAACGGATGAAAACGTGTAAAAACGAACGAAAACTTGCAAAAATGGACGAAAATGTGTAAAATGGATGAAAACGTAAAACGGATGAAAACATGAAAAAGCAGGCGAAATGGGGAAAAAGCGAAAAACGTGTAAAAGCGAAAGAAGACGTGTAAAGCGGATAAAAGCGTGTAAAAGAAACGTAAAAGCGGACGAAAATGTGTAAAACGAATGAAAACGTGTAAAAGCGGATAAAAGCATTGAAAAAGCGGACGAAAGCGTGTTAAAACGAGCAGCGTGTAAAAGCGCACGAAGCGTGAAAAAGCGGACGAAACGTAAGAAACCAAATTTTAAGTTATTTTTAACGATCGTTAGTATAAAGGACCAACGACGCAAGTTTAGCGTAAGATAACTAAATTTTAAGTTATTTATTAACGATCGTTAGTATAAAGGACTAACGATGCGTGTTTTTTGGTAACGGGTACACAGAAAGGACAAACGATAGAGGTTTATTGACAGAATGAGAAAAAAAAGAATGCTACATACAATGGGTAAAAGTTGCAAGTTAACTACATTTTTGGTGATTTGCCCAATTTTAAACTCTGGTGGAATCGGATAATCAGCTAGATGGTCGCGTAAATCTTGTTCAGATAACGTACATTTTGCTGTTTAATGATAAACTTGGAATCCATACTCCTATTTTAAACTACAAGTAAAGAGGAATATTTACCTTTGTTTTCGAAGATGATGTGCGCTCAAAGGGTTTTACTACGTGAAAAAGAAGATGGAGAGAGTAAAAGTGTTTTACGGTTTCAACAACCTCCCCTTAAATACTATTTTTACCGTCTTTAAAACCACACACGTGTCCCAAATATTTACTCTTATCCGATTTAAATAGTTTTTAAATTTTAAAAGAAGTCTTTTGGCCACCGGGTAAAGTGGGGAATTGTGATTCCTGTAGCGGGCAGCTAAAGAGGGTAGTTAGCATTAAATGCGCTAGTTAGGCGCATAGTTAGCTCCTAAGTGATAAGTTTAGCAGCGAGAGGAAATTTTTTCGCAGGATGAAGTCGAAAGCAATGCCTCTTCGCTCATATGCATCACTTTCGACTGGGGGGCTTGATGATGTACCCTCCGAACAGCTCGAAGGACACTCCTCCGAGACGTGTCGAAGCCCTTCTATTCGAAGGCCCAAGTTAGGTCTCCAGAATATTCATAGGCGTCAAACCATTCGTTATCACGAAGGTTACCTCAGGGGAATTCGCCATTCGAAGCCCTAAGCCCCTTGGGTACGGTTGACGAAGGAGTAATGGATAGGAGAACCTCCGACTTGGTCAAACCCACGATCTCCCTCTCTTTCTTGGCTTCCCCGCCAAGTTTGAGAACGTGGGTCACTAAGCCCTAGCGGTTACCCACAAACATAGGACGCCCCCATGATCTCCGACATTCACGCAGAAGTGCTCCTAACCCTATTTCTTCCACTATAAATAGGTTGGACGGGCAATGGATTATGGTATGCTCATTTCACACTCATCTCTTTACTTACACACACTTATACAACCATAACTCATAATTACTCTCACGTCGGAGGTGGTTCGCAGGTCCTACCCTGCGTAATCACTTAACGAGTGTCTTCGTATTTCTTATTCTCGGTGAAAGACAAGTCTTGGTGGAACATACACCCATCATACCTTTGATCATCATCAAGCCCGGTAGTGCAATTTATTGTACAATCACTTTTCATTTTCATGCTCAGGGAAAATAATGCGAATAAAAATGCTACAATACCAAAAGGAACAAAACCAAACACAAAATAAACATCCGTATCACAACTTTTGGAAAATGATAAAAAAGCACCATAAAAACGTTAGTAACAACTTGAAAAAAATGATCAAAACTGGAAATAAACACACCACATACATAAACACAAACAATAACAACAAAGAACTACATCCTGAAGGCATAAGAACACGTAAAAATTCCCAAAAACATGCTAAACCTAAAACCCAACACCCATGCAGCATCCACATGTAATATGAAAGAAACTTGAAGCACAAACAACATGCAGCAGGTATAAAGCAATGACAATGAACAGGAACATTCAAGATCTGCATGACTCACCTAACACAGGAATGTAACGTTTCTTCTGTGGGAAGAAAGCACACAAAACGTCACCAACACCACTATAACTGAAAGATATTACAGATGGATACGGGTCAAAGCACGGACAAACAAAAGGCGCAATAGTCCACACGGCCTAAAAAAACACACGCTCAGGCCCAAAACGGATGGAATAAAATAGAATAGTTAGTGATACGTCCCTCCTATTAGTCTTTATATCAATAAGAAGTTTCCGACGTTAAAAAAGAATACCAATGATTCTTTGAAGTCTTTATTTGGAGTTTTTTTTCCCACTTTATGCTTGGTTTTTAAAACCTTTTGTAATCTATGCTTTTTCATCTACATTGTTCTACATCTATGCTATTCAATTAACTATATGAAAAATCAAATGACTATCTCTTCTCTTGTCCTCACAAAAAGAAGAAAATGAATGTGCAAAGAGATGAGTATCTATCTATCTGTGTATCTATTATCTTTAAAATTTGAGTATCATACTTTTAATTTGAGTATTAATAAGTTAAATAAATTTTGAGTTTAAAACCATTGTTGAATTTTACTACAAGTAATGTTACTATCTATCTATTTTTATCTATTATATTATAAGATTCAGTCCTATCATTCATTGTGTAGTCTTTATGAAACAATTTGTAGAGTAAAACCGCGATTTTGGAATGCTTAATACTTCAACCTGAGTAATTGCGAGAATATGCAAAGAGGTGGACATTAGTAATCACAAGCATGCAAAGGGTCTATATCGTTATTGATGATGTACCCTCCGAACAGCTCGAAGGACACTCCTCCGAGACGTGTCGAAGCCCTTCTATTCGAAGGCCCAAGTTAGGTCTCCAGAATATTCATAGGCATCAAACCATTCGTTATCACGAAGGTTACCTCAGAGGAATTCGCCATTCGAAGCCCTAAGCCCTTCGTGGTACGATTGACGAAGGAGTAATGGATAGGAGAACCTCCTGACTTGGTCAAACCCAAGATCTCCCTCTCTTTCCTGGCTTCCCCGCCAAGTTTGAGAATGTGGGTCACTAAGCCCTAGCGGTTACCCACAAACATGGGACGCCCCCATGATCTTCGACATTCACGCAGAAGTGCCCCTAACCCTATTTCTTCCACTATAAATAGGTTGGACGGAAATGGATTATGGTATTCTCATTTTACACTCATCTCTTTACTTACACACACTTATACAACCATAACTCATACTTACTATCACGGAGGTGGTTCGCAGGTCCTACCCCGCATAATCACTTAACGTAGTGTCTTCGTATTTCTTATTCTCGGTGAAAGACAAGTCTTGGCTGGAACATACATCCTCATACCTTTGATCATCATCGAGCTCGGTAGTGCAATTTATTGTACAATCGGTGGCGCCGTCCGTGGGACCGCTACTATTAGTCCGTAATCACCAAGTCCGAAAACCTTAACCGACACGCTACCTTTCCGGCATGGAACCGTGAAGGAAGATACACCTCCACGAGTTTTTCTACCTGGTCCCCTCAACGCAACTAACACCGATAATCTCGCCCCATAACGGCCTCCACCTTCACCACACGATCTTGTTTGGAAACCACTCCCGTACACCACGCCGCAACTTCCGCTAACCCAATTCCAGAAATTAGCCCTGCCTTCGTTGAGGAAAACTTCGAAGCCTTAGAATTTTTATTGAGGGCTCACAAGAGACAAGTTCGTAACACTGAGATGCGAAGGGAGCTGGAATATTCTAGTGAGGAATATGATGAAGAGATTGAGGCAGATGAGAGGCCTCGACCGACTAACAGGGGGCGTTCTGCCCTACAAAATGGTTCTCCTTCCATAAGAAGGCCTAATGGAAGGATGATGGGTTTTGAAGAAGGTCCTGGGGGAGATCCGGGAAGAAGGGAAAGAGTAGAGGGTGAAAGAAGGAGTGAGAACTCTAACGGAGGAAGCAACCTTGTAAGGAATGGAGGGGTAAACCTACCACCTCTCCTAGCTGCTCATTTAGGATGAGAAGGGACGGGGGCTCCAATACCCCCATCATATGTCTCGAGTGTCGGAGGTCCTCCTCCATACTCAGGTATGAATCAGTTACCCCCTCCGGGAATGAACCCCTACCTACCTGCTTAAACTTATAACACCTACCCTCCGAATGGTTCTCTCCCTAACCAGAGTTACCTGCAAATGCCCTATGGACACATTCCTACAAAATCGATGGGTGCAAACCCTTCGTATCAACCTTCTACAGTTTACCTTGCATACACACAACCATTTCCTAACCCGTATAACCTTACACCCGTTTATCCACCTCCATTTAACCCTTACTACGCTGAAGCCTCTGGAGCTTGCACGCCTTTTGTGAAGTGGATCGAAGACTACCCTCTGCCCGACGGTGTAAAGATGCCCACTCACATAGGCACCTACGATGGGAAGGGTGATCCTGATAACTTTTTACACTTGTTCGAAGGCGCTATCAAGATGCAGAAGTGGGTTATGCCCGTAGCATGCCACATGTTCACATACACACTCCGAGACTCCGCAAGGATATGGTGGAATGGACAGAAGTTGGGGAGCATTGTAAGTCTAGACGACCTTAAGGCTAAGTTCTGATCACACTTTAGCCAACAAAAGAAGTACACGAAGACCCATCTAGCCGTGTATACCATCAAGAAAAGGGACAACGAAAGCACAAGGGCCTTCATTACATGGTATACCGATGAAACTTTACAAATTCTAGGTTTGCATGAGGATCAAAGGATCTCTGGTTTTGTACATGGCCTTCGGACTCGAAGCTTAGTGTAATTCCTGTCCACCGATCTTCCTACCACTTACAAGGCACTGATGGAGAAGACTTACTCTTGGATTGAGTCTAAAGAAGTAGCAGCAAACAGGGCTCCGATAGAGCAAAAGGAAGCTTTTGACATGTTCTCCAGAGGGTCCTCCTGGGAAGGATCCAAGAATAAGAAGAAGAACAGAGACCGCTTCACTCCATACAACAAAGGCTCGAACCACAGACTCTTGGCGAATTTGGTCAAATCTCCCAGGGAGATTCTGGCTACCGAAAAAGCCGCAAAGTCCTTCGATCCACCTCCTCGGATGTCAGTGCGAAGCAATGCCAGGGACATGTCGAAGTATTGCCACTTTCACGAAGACCATGGGCACGACACAAACAGCTGCAGGGAGCTGAAGAAGAAGATCGAAGAGGCGGTACGATCCAGACAATTAGCACACCTGGTTAAAGGCATAAAGAAGGGAAAAGACAAGTTCTTCAATACCCAACTGGGTGAATGGAAGGGGAACAAAAAGGAGGCTGCACCTACTGAGGCTCCGATACTAATGGTGCACATGCATGATCCAACCTTGAAACAGAAAGAAGCAGATGGAGAGCTGGGAAGCGTGGGAGAGATAACCTTCCCTTCCATCCTGGGGCAGACACCTTCGAGTGACCCCGTGGTCATCATGATACGAGTCTCAAACACGGAAGTAAATCGAGCGTATATGGATTGTGGAAGCTCCTGCAAGATCATTTATGAGCATTGTTTCCTAAAGCTCAAGTCATCCATACGCTCACAAAGGGTGGACTCAAAAACACCTCTGGTAGGGTTCTCTCATGAGCACTCATGGCCCCTTGGAAATACCGTTGGAAATCACCATAGCGAAGGCCCTTATCCCGCACGGAGACACTCACCCGTAATAGTCGGTCGATTCTCCTTATAATTTGTTAATAGGGAGAACAGCTATGCAAAAGATGGGCATTGTTTTGTCCACCATATATGCTACTATTAAGTTCCAAACCCCCTTTGGAGTAGGAACTGTTCATTCCAATTATGGGGCGGATAAAGGTGTATATAGTGTCAAGAGGATCAAAGAAGAATCGGAGGAGTCTCCGATAGCAATTCTCAGTTGCACAGATGCAGAAGAGCGAGTTATAGTTAACCCTAGCTACCCTGAACAAATGACGGTAATAGGAAAGCAACTTCCGGCGAATTTCAAGGCGAAACTCACAGAACTGTTGCGAAATAACCTCGATATTTTTGCTTAGAGATATTCTGACATGACAGGGGTCCCAAGAACCTTGCTGATAGATGGAAAGCCCTTCGCCACGGAGCATAAACTCAATGAATACAAACATATTGAGCCAATAAAATAGAAAAGAAGGAGCCTAGCCCCTGAAAGAAACGATGCAGCCTGCAAGGAAGTTGATGAACTGACACAAGCGGGCATCATAAGGGAAGTTAAATACCAAACCTGGGTAGCCAACCCCGTAATGGTTAAAAGAGCGATGGAGGGTGGAGCATGTGCTATGACTTCACTGACATCAACAAAGCATGCCCAAAGGATTGCTTCCCCTACCAGAAATTGACTGGAAGGTAGAATCTTTGGCAGGCTTCCGGCTAAAATGCTTCCTAGATGCCTATAAAGGGTATCATCAGATCCAGATGGCAAAGGAGGATGAGGAAAAGACAGCCTTCTACACAAGCAAAGGTGTCTCTTATTACGGAAGATGCCCTTCGGATTGAAGAACGCGAGGGCAATATACCGGCGTCTTGTGGACAAAGTCTTCAACAAGCGAGATAGGTAGAAACCTCGAAGCATACGTTGGCGACATGGTTATTAAAGAAAGATGAGGAGGACCTACTCCTCGATGTGCAAGAAAACCGACCGAGCTTTGGGCGATTAACAGTTGAACCTAAAAATGCTCCTTGATTGTCGAAGAGGAGCGGTTCTAGGCATTTGATCACTAAGCAGGGAATAAAGGCTAATCCCTCCAAGGTCAAGGAAATTACGGATCTCCAAGCTCCTAAGTGTTTAAAATAGGTACAAAGTTTGAACGGGAAGCTAGTTGCTTTAAGTCAATTTTTGTCGAAGGGGGCTGACAGATCCCTACCGTTCTTCAAAACACTTAAAGGATGCGTTGATAAGAAGACTTTTCAGTGAAGTCAGGATGCAGAAGCTTCTTTTCAGAAGATGAAGGAGTTCATTGAAATCCTTCCAACACTTACAGCCCCAATCAAAGGCGAGGTGTTGTTCATGTACTTAGCATCCTCAATGGAGAGCATTAGTGCAGTCCTCATGGTAGAACGAGACAAGCGACAAATCCCCATTTACTTTGTCAGCAGGGTCTTTGATAATGCTACACGCATCGTTCGGGGTCAAAGGAACTTCCTTTTCTTCGAGCAAGTTTTATAACACCCTAGGCAGTGAAGCTAATCATTGTAGTGTAGTATTAAGGTAAGCTAAGGGTATTGATATCGTTCTCTAGGGGAATAGGAATGCTAGAGAGAAGTTACTACGCTAAGGTTGGGGTTGAGGAAGATTATTTTTTATCTTTTTATACTTTTTAGGAATTAGAAAAGGTACGAATCTCGGGGTTTGGATTTGGGGGTTGGTATTTCTACCGATTACTCTACTTATCCAGTTATCTAATCTAAGGTGTATGTAGTCTATGTTTAATTATTGTGTGCTCGTATGATGGTTTAAAGATGTGTTTACTTAGGTTTTATTACTCCTTAATTATCTCCTATTGATTGTTGAATTGTCACGTCCTTATTCTTAATCGCGTTGTGTGTCTAAATTCGTAGGGTAAGCGTTTGTCCCTAACTCTTTGAAACTACCAAAGGGTCTCGTCTACAAGATCTCTAGGAATTATAAACTCTAACTCTAAGGTACTCTTTGGATGGTTTAGCCTACAACTACTCTAGGTGTTATAGTCTAAGGTTCACAAAGATTAATCAAGCATTAACTACACAACGAATGACCTATCGCATTACTAGATCATTAACAATTAAGATAAGAGACAACCAATCAATATTCAATAATTAAGTTTCATATTCCCTAAGCAAACACAAAAGTAAATTAGCCGGACATGGAGAACATGCAAGCATACACACAAATAATTGAAGACATAATTGAATTAATGAAGTAAAACACTTATCTTGATGTAAGATAGGGTTTGAAACCCTAAAATCTTGTACAAGACAGCCTTGGTTCGGTTTAGGTTTTACTCCAAAAGACTACACACAAATCTTGAAAAATTCGGATTCTATATATAAGATTACAATCGACGGCGTCACCTTTGAATTGTGACGCCATCGGTCGCCGTTATTAGGGTTTCGTCTTGGCCACGTTAGTCTTGCGACGGCGTCACCTTATGCTTGTGACGCCGTCCCTTCGATCTCGGCCGTGCGGATCAAATCTAGGCCGTGCGAGTTGCGACGACCTACTCTTTTAAAGCCTAACACCGTCACTTGAAAATATGCAATTTGGCTCTTGGTAGTCACAAAATTGATGCGACGGCGTCGCAGATTAACACCGATGCCGTCCCTTGTATTTCGTTGATACCGAGTGGCTCGATTCTTGACTTAAGCCATTTTCTTTGTATATCCGCTCCTTTTCGTCTAAATAAGTGCCATTCCAGCAATTTGCCTTCAAGAGACCTAAAAAGTGAAAAGGAACGATATTAAGTAATAACGGATACAAAAGTGATCAAATAAGGGCTTAAATGACCCTTTAAAAAGGTACACTTAAAACCTTATCAGTCTTGCGGGGGCGGAGATCAACTATCCAACATTGGAGAAGTTAATACTAGCTCTAATCTACGCAGCAAGAAGACTCCGGCGATACTTCCAAGCCCATCCAATCACAGTCTTAAGTGACAAGCCACTCAAACAGATCTTGTCAAAGCCTGAAAAGTCTGGAAGGGTGGCTAAATGGGCTATTGAACATGGGGAGCATGAAACAGAGTTCAAGGGTCGAAACTCTATTAAAGGCAAATCCTCGCAGACTTCTTGGCGAGACGCCTTCGAGCTAGACACGAAAAGGAAGAGCCCAAAGCTAAACTTCTTCAAGTGTAGGATGATCGAAACTTTATACTGACGGAGACATCCGGCTCCGATGGTTCGGAGCGAGCCTAATCTTTGGTCGATCATGACGGAAGGAGCATACATATGCTCTTCGTTTGAGTTGAAGCCACAAATAATGAAACAGAGCCTATTAGCAGGCCTCTGATTAGATAAAGACATGCAGGTAAAAACCATTGCCGTCTTCGTAGATTCTCAATTAGTAGCTAACCAAGTGACATGCTCTTATGAAGCAAGGCAGCCCGTTATCAAACAGTACATGGAAAAAACAAAGGAGATGCAAGAGAGCTTCGATTCCTACACCATCCAACATGTCCGTAGGAATCAGAACAAGAAGGCAGACGCACTAAGCAAGGTAGCCTCTATGGCCTTCGCTCATTTCACCAAATAAGTACTAGTCGAAGTCCTACCCGAAAGGTCCATCATTCGCAAGGAAGTTACGGACGTGGTTTATGAAGAAGGAGAGACATGGATGACTCCCATCAGGGAGTATTTGTTTAGCGGTCTTCTCCCTGAAGATCCCAAACTAGCAAGAAAAATACGGGTTAAGTCCCCACAATACCGGCTAATGGGGGAAACCCTATATAGAAGGTCATTTCTATCACATTGGTTAAGATGTGTGGGATCCAAACAGGCTATGAGCATTATCGCTGAAGTTCAAGAAGGATCCTGCGGCCTCCATGCAGGGCCCCGTTCCATCGTCTCAAAGATAATCAAGTTAGGCTATTACTGGCCTTCGATGCATAGGGATGCGGCAGAAATCATTCTCAAATGCGAAGCTTGTCAGATACACTCAAACGTTTCCAAGCTGCCAAAAAAAGACATGACAAGTGTGACCTCCGCATGGCCCTTCTCCCAATGAGGAATCGATATCATAGGACCTATGCCCATGGCTTCTGGAGGAGTCAAGTTCTTGCTAGTAGCTATCGATTATTTTACTAAGTGGGTAGAGGCCAAAACTTTAGCCTCCGTTACGGGGAGACAGATCGAAAAGTTTATGTGGGAGCATATTGTGTGTAGATTCGGAGTGCCCCACATCATCATATCCGACAATGGAAAGCAGTTTGCCGAAGGAGTCTTCTATGACTTCTGCCAAGGGCTAAACATAAAACAGTCTTGGACATCCGTTTACCATCCACAAGGTACCGGAATGGTGGAGGTTACAAATAGAGACATCGTCAAAGGGATTCAGAAAAGGCTGGGACGAACTCATCACGGGTGGGTGGATGAGCTTCCTCAAGTACTATGGGCTCACTGGACGCACCCTAAGTTAAGCAATGGTGAAACTCCCTTTAGCTTAACATACGGAACAGAAGCGGTCATCCCTTCGGAACAAAGTGTACACAGAGCGTGTGGCAATGTATGATACCTCCCAAAATGATGAAAGGATCAGAGAAAACCTTGACCTACTAGAATAAAGAAGAGAGATAACCTCTGTTGAACCTAAGACCTTGATAGATCTTTGAGCGCTCATGAATCGTTAGTAATGTTTATGTAATCACAAACACACTAATAGAAAATCTCTATTACTTGCATTCTAAATCGGAAATCAAACACAAGTAAGAACACAGATTACTAAGAATACTTTGATCCTCTATGGATCTTTTAATAAAACTAAAACTTGTTTTTCAAACTCGTACATCATACATACTAATGTGTTCCTTTTATAGACAAGGAACCCTAAACCGTTTCACAAGAAACGTATATTCATAAAACTAAAAGAGATATGCATTATCACTTCCTAATAAAACTCATGCATATCCTAACTAACTATAAAATACGCGGAATATCTATATCCGCAGAAACAAGCTACATGGTTTTACTACTTCCGCAGAATCACTTCTTCAGCAGAATCTAGCAGAATTCTTGTTTAGTAGAATTCCCAATAGTCCTCCCCTAATCTTGAATTTGACATGGTTAAGTTCAAGATTCTTGATAGATCTTTAACACTTTTAGAACAAGAGGATTGAATTCGAACATCAGCAGCAAAGAAGCAAAACAACCACATCTCTATGATGCCAAAACTTTGAAACTTCAGATCTTTGCAAGCAACAAATGACAAAGTGTACATCAAAAGCAGTTAGTTTCATACTATTCTCATCATATCCGGTGTGTTAACTCCCGTGAGAGGTGAATCATTGAAAATAATGGATTTGATGTCTCTTTACCAATAGCCATTACTACATGGAGTAGCCAAATGTTTAAGTTCGAAAACTATGGTACATCGATAACCATCGATTTTTAGCAAATCGGCTGACTATAAACGGTTTGAAATGTCTTTACCAGCCGTTTGCTCGGGACTAGTCAATTCTTAGGTGAAAAGAATCACCTTTGGTGAATTGATTACCAAATATGGCATTCCACTGCCTTTATGACAAGCCATATACTTATGGGCTAGCCAATTCTTGGATTCCAAAAAGGAATAAGCCATGGTGAATTGATGACCATACAACCCTCAGCAATGAAGCATGGGTGAGTTGCATACCCTATGGTTTTTAGCAAACCATTACAGCTATCAACAGATTTGATGTGTCTTTACCAAAGATGTACCCTTTGGACTAGCCAACTCTTTGATGGACACAAGGCACATCTGGTGAGTTGATAACCACAAGAAAGTTATATACAACAAACCTAAATATACAAAGATTTTTTTTACTAAGAATTAAACAAAGAAAGAAATAATACAAGATAATATTACAAATAAACAAAGAAAGAAAGGATACAAGATACTAGAATCAAGTAGAAGCTTTGTGTTGCAGAAGCTTGGACTTGATCAACCCAATAAATTGTTCAGCATGGGTCATATCATTCGCCACTGGATCAGGAGAAACTTCCAATTTCCTTCTAAGCATACGTCTCATCAGTTTAAAGGACAAAGGATAATGCTGATCAGAAAACATACACACACAAATGCATACATCATCGTTTTCATCAATCCATCCTTTCCATTTTCATCTTCAGCTTCTTCATCGTACTGGTCATGCCTATCCACCAACTTTTGTAATAGATGATAGGAGCTAGAATATGTATGGTAGATTTTGTATAGGGTTGGTCTTTTATTTCATTTGAAGGTGATTGTAAGCTGTAAATTGTTTCTTGAATAAATGAACAACATTTATTTTATATCACAATGATTATCACTTGATCTTTACTTCAGTACTTCTCTTCAGTAGAAACAATGAGATCACTTGTGCTTCTCTTCAGTAGAAACAAGCTTTAAGCTTACATGACCATATTCCCAATTAATCAAACTTAGTGAACTTCAACTTAAGATTAGTAACTGCTCATAAAGGCATTCTGCAAAACAGACACAAAGTAGCAAACAAACCAAAACATACAAGACTTAAAGATCATTAGCTGGTTAGTGTTAAAAACATAAACAATAATCTACAAAATTTTACAAGTTTGACAACTACAATCCTCCCCTGAGGCAGATGCCTCCCCTGAGGCTTATGCCTCCCCTCAAATTTTGCAGTTTAGGGTTAAGCATCCCAATATGGACAACAACCACTATCTACAATGCCTACTCCTTTACTCTGCAGAGGATGATCCTACAACAACAACAAAACGAAATATACAAAATATTAGTACACTTTGGAGACTCAAGTTATCACTGACTTGAGCCTGCCTTGTGGATCATAAGATTTAGGCCATGTAAATGTATAAGATCCACCATTGTTCTTGGACCTCCTCTGAAAATTAGGTCTCTTTTGAGTCCAAGAACAACCTGCTGAGGGCTTCACATCAGTATCCCAATATCCCTTGCCAACATACATTGAGTCAAAACATCCAGGCCAATAACCATTTTGAAAATATGAACTAGTTGGTCTCACATATGGTCTAGCAACATATCTGCTCCAAGCAGATGGAGAAGGTTTATCAGCAGAATTGTGTTTGCTGGTTTTATGAGTTGCTTGTGGAACAAAAGATGGTATATCATTAACATTTTTCCACATTGGTCTAGGTTTCTTTTGACTAGCACATACACCCATTCTTTGCTCATGAAAATTACAATCCTTGATCAAATGAAATTTACTTCCACAAACAAAACATTTCTTCTTTTTAGAAGATTTATTCAAAGTGAAAGATGTTTCATTAAATGCAAAAGCATTCAAACCACAAACATTAACAGAATTGTTTTTAACAGAATTAAAGACATTGTTTTGCAAAGATTTAAATGACAAGTCTTGAGAGGAAACTGTCTTGGAATTTGATTCCTCATCGCCAACTCTAACGAGGCTTGTAGGAGTCTTGGGTGTAGGCTTGGGTGAAGTATTGGAAAGGTCGACTTTTCACTTGAATCACAACTGGTAGATGTAGTAGACCCTTGGTCGAGGACTTGTCACCGTCGAACAAGAGACAAAGTCGGAGATTCGAGTAATCGAGGTCCGCAAGTCTCTTGACTTTTGCCATAAAGATGGTGTGATCCATCAAAGTCTATTGTGATGGAAAGGTCAGTGGGCATATGTTCTCCTCTAATAGGTCCAGGTACAACATGTAATTCTCCTTCTTTTACAGAATTAGCTAATCCTGCTGGTGTAGATTTACGCAGATCATTCCTAGCTTCTAAGCCAACATACTTCTTAAAACCTAAACCTATCCCAGAGTTTACAAATTGACTACCATAGAGTAAGCTAGCTAAATTCTCACCTGACATTAACCATTCTTTATGTCTAGCTACTTCCTCATCTAGTTTCTTTTTCAAGACTTGGTTTTCGAAACTACATCGACTTTTTCTTTCTCGAGACGTTTTAAATCAATTCTAGTACATTCCAAATCACTTTCTAACACCCTTATCTTTTCATCATAAGCAAGTTGATTCTTTTGAAACTAAATTTTTTGTCTTTCTAAAGTTTTTAAAGCTTTTTTGTAAGCCTCAACTTTGACATAACATTCATTATATTTAGGTTTCAATTCATCATAAGCTTCCTTAAGTTCATTATATCTTTCACTACAACCAAAAACACAATTATGTACCTGAGAGATGCCCATTAAAGCAACTTGATCATGTTGATCCTCTGTAGTACAACTTGCCGCCAATCCACTCTGCCGTAACCGAAGCTTCATCATTATCGGGATCATGCACCTTCCAGTTGACATGGTCATCAGAGTGACCAAAGCTTTGGAGGATCCGGCTTTGGTAGTTCTGACTTCCATTTGATTACTGGCGATGGGTAGAATACCTAACCTCATCACCAGCCTTCCTATCCTTGCATTCTCTTGACAAGTGACCCATCGACCACAAGTATAGCACTTGACTTTCCTTCATCAAATCTTCTTGGATCTCTTCCACGAAACCAAACTTTCTCCGACCTTACTCTCAAACTTCTTGATGTTCATTGAGAGCATGGCGATGCCACTTCAAGTTCATCTCTTCCATATCAAGTGGATCCACTTGTTCAAAATCCTCAAAGCTAGTTCTTCGCCGATTTTCATAATCGGCAACAAAGAGTGAAGTACATCTTCCAATACACCATTGGATTTAGGTTGAGAATTTGATGTAGTGGTGATGTAGGATGATGATCTTTGAGGAAATTAGACTTGGAGAATAAGTCATCTTATTTGAGGAGGTGCTAACAAAAGTCGAGTGAGTGGGAGTGGATGAACGAAATGGACTTGACATCGTGCTCAAGAGTTTTAAGTCATTGTAGAGATCATCAAAGTGACCATATCTAGCCCACCTTTTGCTTTGAGTGCAATGCTTACTTGCAACCAAGATAGAGGTAAAGATCGTAAGAACTTTGAATTTCAATCCTCATTGTCCGCCCGGCCTTCATCCGATTCAATTAACTCAAAATCCTATGGAACTGTCATATCCCTTGTGGATACCTTCTTCCTCGAGATTTGGAATTCTTGAACCTTCTTTGTTTCGAATGATTTCCTCATCCTCTTTGACTCATCGCTCCCACCAAACCTAGCCTTGATTGCCATCCGATGTCCTTAGCATCCTCCAAGTAGTGAAAGTCACCCATGTGATCATCGGTATAGCACAAGGAGAATAGTTCTAATTTTATTCTCTCTCGAGCAGCTAGTATCTCTTCAAATTTTGGGACCAACGATGGTAACAACACCATCAACATCTTTGACGCACTTCTTCAAACTGTTACCCTTACGGACAACTTCCCAAAGATTTCAATCAATATTGCTGATCCAATTCTGCATCTTCATAGCCCACAATTCATACTCCTCCTTCTTGAGGTATGGGAACTTTGCATTGCTGTTTGTGAGATTGAGTTGCTGCAAAGATGTGGTGTTTTGATTGTGAGTAACTTCTGTTCCATCGTCTGACCCAGGCATTGTTATGGTCAAGGTTGTCAGGATCGGGATCCTACCTAGGATCGTTTTTAGCTTTGCAAGATCGTAATAGTAGGATCGGATCGGGATCGTAAGATCCTATAAAAATGTATATATATTTTTGTATAGGGGTTGTAGTTTTATATTTCTATATAATATTTCATATGATAAACGAATCTAAATGGATGATAAAAGAAAATGTTATATGTTCAAGTACCATAGTAGTAGAATATTAGATATATTGCAATGCATACTTGCACAAAGTTACTACATACGTGCACGGTGCACATACTTCTTGTTTTAATATTTTTTTTATTATAGGTTTTTCATGATAACATTTATGCAAAAAGATAATGTTAATTTATTAGCACGTGATTCTGCAACTTTTTTATTACAATATATAGATTAATGCAAAAAAATAAAAGGATTGTATCTGAAAATGAAACGATATAATTTATAATAGAGAGCAACACAACTTTTTTTTCTTGATGACCAAATAAATTAAATTAGAATATTCGGATAATATTACTGAATTTTTTTTCTTGATGACCAAATAAATTAAATTAGAATATTCATGCTTTTATATGTAACATAAAATAAAATATGAACAAAATTGGGTCAAGTATGTAGATAATTGACTTTAAAAACAAGGTTCTGACATTTTACAAAGCACGAAATTATTTTTCATAATAAACCCAAAAAGACACATCTAAACTATTTCTAAATAGTTCATAAAAACATAATGATTTTACACTCATTAATTTTGCAAGAGACAATTAATCAACAACACCAAAATAATAACTTTTTTGGAAAATTCTTAGTCATTGGCCTTTAAGACATGAGCTTATACTTAATAAGTTAATATACAAAAAAAAAAAAAAAAAAAAAAAAACTAATAATAGGCGATCCTATACGATCCGATCCTACGATCCTACACGCGATCCTACGATCCTGCTGCGATCCTACTTGGATTACGATATTGTTAAGATCCTGATCGTTTTTTGTGTGTAAGATCGTACGATCCTACGAGCAGGATCGCGATTTTGACAACCTTGGTTATGGTTGTTTTGGTTGTGAGGGTATAAAGAAAAGGATTTTCTTAGTATCACAGAGACTCTCCCGAGGCTCAGATACCACTTGTTGAACCTAAGACCTTGATAGATATTTGAGCGCTCGTGAATCGTTAGTAATGTTTATGTAATCACAAACACACTAATAAAAAGTCTCTATTACTTGTATTCTAAAGCGGAAATCAAACACAAGTAAGAACACATATTACTAAGAATACTTTGATCCTCTATGGATCTTTGAATAAAACTAAAACTTGTTTTTCAAACTCGTACATCATACATACTAATGTGTTCCTTTTATAGACAAGGAACCCTAAACCGTTTCACAAGAAACGTATATTCATAAAACTAAAAGAGATATGCATTATCACTTCCTAATAAAACTCATGCATATCCTAACTAACTATAAAATACGTGGAACATCTATATCCTCAGAAACAAGCTACATGGTTTTACTACTTTCAGATAATCACTTCTTGAGAATCTAGCACTTCAAAGAATCCGTCGTATTATTATTGAGAATTCTTGTTCGGTAGAATTCCCAATGCCTCCATCCGAGAAGCCATGCACAAGCATAAGATCGAAGGCTAATACAACAAAAGAGTCGGGCCTTCCACCTTCAAGCACGGGAATATGTGCTACGCCTCAATAGTGCAAGCAAAGTCGAATACCGAGGAAAGGCGTGACCTACTTGGGAAGGACCTACATGATAGCCGAGGCTCACGGCAATGGAGCCTACAACCGCCACTCTTCTCGGAGAACCCATCGACGGGACATGGAATGGTGCGAACCTTCGAAAATTCTATGTTTAAGAAGTACTTTTACTTTTTCATTCTTGTAATTAGAAGCTTCTCAAGGGAAAGCAAACATTATTGGTAGTTGTCTTAGTTTTCATTTCAAGAATGATGTAATCCTCTCTATCAATTCAATGATTAATAAGACATTTACCACAAATCTCTTGCTTCTTTTCTTAAACACAAAGATTTGTTCAACCAAGTCGTTTATGAGTTTCAATGTCGAATAAAAAAGGCATGTGGCGTAGCAAACGCCTCATCATTTAAAGCCTATTAAAACATTCACATTAACTCTCCTTGTAGTTTATGGCACTTGTGAAAATAAAAACAAAGTCATACTACCTAAAGGATTCGAGATAGAGTGGGTTGCGACCCTCTGTCAATGATCAAATTTGGTCATTATATCCTTGGTGTTGAAATTTACACACAATGAGGTTGTTTAACCTTAGGATGTAAAAGTTAATCATCGGATAAATGGCGTAAGAGAAGTTCACAAGACAAAAAAAAAACAATAGCTAAGTGTGTAGAGGTACTTCTCCACACTATATCATTCAAAATAAGGGCTAGTGCCCTTGTACCTGCATAAGGAGCCTAATCCCCAATTAAGTTGTCTTTGGCCTAGGCCATACATCATATATATACAAATTGTTTGAAGAACCAGACAAACATCATAAAGTAACATAAATTGTCTTAGAAAGGGTACATGCCACCCTTGAAACCAAATTACTGCCAACATGGCAACCTTCACCTCGCTTCTTGGGGATGGAGTTGGAGATGGTTGAGCGAGGCGGTGCTTGGTAGATCTTGTCTTCTTGGTAGGAGTCGTGAGGCTTAAGCTGCGGGGCTTCTTGGAGAGGAGGTCTTCTAGGGTGCCATGGGATCTTTGGTAGCGTCAGCTTGGAAGGAGTACTCTGCGGTTGCAAACGAATTTCCTGCCTCATCGTATTCAGCTATAGATGTGGGACGGTAGCATTCAATTTTGGAGTGGTCTACGGGCTTACCTGTTTTCGCAGCCTCCCCCAAAGCCAAGCACCATCCATGAAAAATAGCTGATTTGATGGCCTTCCACATTTGTGCTCCCAACTCATCATTGTGGTAGAGTTCCAAGGCTATATATGGCACCACCTTAGACACAACCTCCGCACGGTCCTTTTGCAACATCTTGTATCTCATCTGTAAGCCATCAACCTCCTCCCTTAACTTCACTTCCACCTCTCCAAGCCTAGACCTCTCATTCTCCAAACCAGCACACTTCGCTTCAAGCATAACATTTTGACCAATGAGAGTCACTACCCTACCCTCCTCTACCTTGAGTCTGACAATTTCAGTTGTCAACTCTGCAACCTTTTGACGGAGGTCTTGAACGAGAGGATTCTTCTCAATGTCCTTCTCAATCTCATCACACTTGGCCTCCAACTTTGCATACTCCTGATCCCTATGTTTCTCCCTTTCCAACATGACATCCATCTACTGTCTTGCCTTGGTAACAGCCCTAAGCAACTCTCTAGTTCTGCCATTCAAATGATTGTCCAACACTGCTTTCCTTGCTACACTATTGTCATGCAGATCACAAACCTTTTCAATGGACATATTGTCCAGTAAACCCTTCCATTGGGGGGGGGGATGACATGATCCACAATCTGGTGGCAAGCTAAAGCATTGGGAAGCTCCTTCGTTTCTGGAAGGCCTGCGACCAATACAATGTATAAGGACAAAGCTAATTATGACAATTATCACTCCATATGTTTTAAAAGGAGAAACTGCTTACCATGCATCTCCACAGAATCATCTGGTAACTCAAAGGCAGATTTAATAAACTTCTTGCCTTCGGCACTCTTTTGTCACATGGCCCTAGATCCGGAGGAAGGGAGAGGATTTTTCCTTTTGTTAGTAGACTTCACTGCCTTGACAGCTGTTCCTTTCCTGCTTTTCAACCTGTTAGCTATCCCTGTGGAACCTGTGACCTAGACCTCCTCATCTGCAGGATCGTTCGAGTCTGCCACATTCTCAACAAGTTGAGAAGGACCCTCCAGAGCAGCATGTGGGGGTGCTGAGGCAACAGGCTCCGGCTTCAGAGTATCCACATCATTATTGTTGACAGAGGTGGAAGGAGAGCCCACACCGTAGGACTCTTCGGCCATCTCAGCTGGCATGAAGCTCAAGTCTTCATCCAAATCTTGGTACATGAAATTCCTAAATGACATTTCTGCAAAAACGAAACAAGAAAAAATAAATATCAGTGCTACATTGGTCCTACTTAAATAAAAGTAGAAAAACATACTTTGTCCATGGTAAATGATAACAGGCTTGTTGGGAGACCCCTCCTAGCTCTGGGAAATTCCAGCCATATACAAGATGGGCTCAGGAAACACTTGCACATCTGAAGGATATCTAGCCAAACGCTGATAGCATGGATCCCTTCGAACCTCATATGGCAAGGGGTCATTATATCATTTTGCATCAAACATATACTCCTTACTCAACAACTCTGGATAAGTTGGTGGGATAATCGTGTTTTGCACATAGAAAAAGTTGTCTTTCCAAGCTGTTATATTAGTATACACTCTACCAAAAAGATTTGGCACATCCCCTTCAGGCCTTTTAGCTAAGGTTAACCAGTTACCCCCAGGATACAAATTCAGAAAACCCCTTAAAACCTTTAGAGTTGGTTCATAGCCATATGCTTTACACATTACTATGAATGTCGTCAGTTTGGCTAAACTAAAGGGGTTGAACCTAGAGATATGCACCTTATAGTACTGCATAAACTCTAAAATAAGGGGGTGCAGTGGAATCATAAGGTTGGAATGACTAAATGCATGGGTGTATAGCCATACGAAGCCTTGGAGAGCATCAAAGATACCCTAATTAGACTTGGGCAACATAATTTTAAACTCTGGTGGAATCGGATAATCAGCTAGATGGTCACGTAAATCTTGTTCAGATAACGTACATTTTTGCTGTTTAATGATAAACTTGGAATCCATACTTCTATTTTAAACTACAAGTAAAGAGGAATATTTACCTTTGTTTTCGAAGATGATGTGCGCTCAAAGGGTTTACTGTGGGAAAAAGAAGATGGAGAGAGTAAAAGTGTTTTAGGGTTTCAACAACCTCCCCTTAAATACTATTTTTTACCGTCTTTAAAACCACACACGTGTCCCAAATATTTACTCTTATCCGATTTAAATAGTTTTTAAATTTTAAAAGAAGTCTTTTGGTCTCTCGGTAAAGTGGGGAATGGTGATTCCTGTAGCGGGCAGCTAAAGAGGGTAGTTAGCATTAAATGCGCTAGTTAGGCGCATAGTTAGCTCCTAAGTGATAAGTTTAGCATCGAGAGAAAATTTTTTCGCAGGATGAAGTCAAAAGCAATGCCTCTTCGCTTATATGCATCACTTTCGGTGGGGGCTTGATGATGTACCCTCGAGCACTCGAAGGACACCTCCGAGGCGTGTCGAAGCCCTTCTATTCGAAGGCCCAAGTTAGGTCTCCGAATATTCATAGGCGTCAAACCATTCGTTATCACGAAGGTTACCTCGTGGGAATTCGCCATTCGAGCCCTAAGCCCTTGAGCACGGTTGACGAAGGAGTAATGGATATGAGAACCTCCTGACTTGGTCAAACCCATGATCTCCCTTTCTTTCCTGGCTTCCCCGCCAAGTTTGAGAACATGGGTCACTAAGCCCTAGCGGTTACCACAAACATGGGACGCCCCCATGATCTCCGACATTCACGCAGAAGTGCCCCTAACCCTATTTCTTCCACTATAAATAGGTTGGACGGGCAATGGATTATGGTATGCTCATTTCGCACTCATCTCTTTACTTACACACACTTATACAACCATAACTCTTACTTACTCTCACGCTGAAGGTGGTTCGCGAGGTCCTACCCTGCGTAATCACTAACGAGTGTCTTCGTATTTCTTATTCTCGTGTGAAAGACAAGTCTTGGCTGGAACATACACCCCTCATACTTTTAATCATCATCGAAGCCTGGTAGTGCAATTTATTGTACAATCAGTTATATTCAGGAGGATATGCAATTAATATGCAGTTACAATCTTTGTGGAAGGCCAACAACATGCGAACTAAATTTTTGTCCATGTATCATTGCCTGTTCAGTATAAAAGAAATAGGCTCTCATTTATTATTTTGGGTAAAAGGTCAAAGACCCGGTGAATATATTACTCCAAAAAACGTTTAAGTACAAAGGATATGGGTAAATCCTATATCTCAGCCCGTTACATAGGCGAAAAGCTTACATAACAAGATACTTCATATTCTCTATAAAAGAAAATAAACCACTACTCAAAAGATAACATTAGACTCCTATGAAGATAAAATTACTTCCTACCAAGGCCTTGGAGCTTGATACCATATGTGTCATAATAGGCATCCAAATTTCCTGAAGATCGTAAACCTGATCCGCATAGTTATCATAATCATAGTCATCATAACCATCTTAGCGATCATGACCACCACCAAATAGATTACTCGACTCATCAAAGGTGTTTACAACCTCCTCATCATCACTATCAGAATCCACAATCTCTCACATCTTAGTAAATGGGTTAACCCTCTTAGTAAAAGAAGTAGACGGGAAATCCTTATTATAACCTTGATAATCAACCTTTTTAATAGTATTACCATTATCATCAACAAGAGTAGCTAACCATCAATAAGAAGCCTTTCAAACTCCCCAATTTTCTCAGCAATAGGGGTAGGACCAACCTCGGTAGCTTCCACTGGATCACTCACAAGCGGTTCTTGTGATACATTACCTATCTCGGGAGTCCCAACCTCCTTTGCTTCCATTGTATTACCAGAATCCTCTACATCAGTAGGATTGCCACATTCATCAGAATCGATCGTATTTAGTGTGGCAAAAGGATTAGATGTAGTAATCTTCGTCCCACTCGTACTAGCCACATTAGTGGCTTTCTTATTCGCATTATCCACCTTCTTTGGTTCAGGAGGAGGCGCTTTAGGTTGATACCTAAATTTAGGACCCGCTTTACTAAAACCTCCCTTACCTGGAACATTAGGACCACCATTCCGACCCTTATTCTTGTTAATGACAGTTTGATAACCATCATTAACAATCTGTTTAAGATGAGTAGGAATTGGAGCAGTTAGGACAATCAATCGGTATGACCAAACAATTTACACATATCACACGAAATTTGTTTCCATTCGTATTCAACCCAAATCTTTTCAATAGTAGATCCTGTCCCATCAAGTAATGGTATCTCAACAGTGATGCTCTCCCTAATAACCTGATCTGCCTTAACTTCAATCAAGCACCTAGCAAAACTACTTCGACCCCATGATTCCAAGCACATTTGACTAGTGTAAGAATCTAACATTTTTGGCATACCAATCAATGTAGCTAGGAGGCTGAGACCATCATCCGAAAACATAGCAAGAGGCACATCATGCAATTTAACCCATATCGAAATATTAGTCAAATCCTCTTTAAGCAGATTAGTATTCAAAGTCCACATTTTAAGAATAATTGGCACATTCCTAATCATCCACGGTCCGTTTTCAAGCACATCATGAACACCTTTACGAGTGTAAAACTTAAAGAAAAAGAACCCCTTCGCATTCATAATAACCTTTTGAATACCATACTTGGCCCATGTATTACGAACATAATAATCAACAACCGGAAAAGCAATACGGTTACCAAGGAAATAACCATAAAGGGTATTCTCAAATTTAGAGTTTACCTCCTCAACGACTTTCATAGGAATGGAGAGATCCACCCCATTAGACTTTTTACTACACTCCAACCTACGAAAATTAGATTTGCTCTTCGTCGAATCAATTGGCGTAGCACCATTTACATTTTCAGAATTCGTACCACTTGTAGCACCAACATACGACATATGTAATGTATTAACCTCAACAGATTGAACAATTGGCGTAGCACTCGTATGCAAAGGAGAGACGTGTACCCTTCCAGCTTTAGGAGCTACACTAATACCATCACCACTAGGCCGATTAGCACCCCTAGTGGTGTCTTCGATATCGTAAATAGTAGATGGACCAGACGCAAACATAGCATTACTTGTATTACCAATAGGGTCACTTAAAGATGGGAAATCTTGCATATTCAAGATACTTGTAACACCAAGAGGCCCAGCATCCCAAAACGACGAATCATCCATACTATCAGTCCGTACACTAGGCGCATGTGAAACCGGCTTCAAGACCTCATTGGCATTCATACCCCCTTGAAAAGCAGAATCATTAAGATTTACATCATGTGGACCCGGCTCCACATGAGGTTCACGCTACCTACGATCCATTAAGGCATCCATATCAACATTAGGCACACCCTCCATTAAACACGAAAATAAACAAACCCTGACCAAAAGAACACAATCGAAGCAAGAAGAACACAACCAGTACCAAACCACGTAATCGCTACGTATTAATTAAACCCTAGTTAAAAACTAGGGTTTATAAGCATAATCGGCCATAAATCAACCCATGAGAACCAGTGCAATGATGAGAAAATTGGTGCAAAAAGAAACCGATCAAGGCAGTGTAAGAAACGCTAACCGACGATTGAACCCAAAAACAACCTAAGAACAGTGATTCGACAACACACCTGAATCAATTAATGGAATACACAAGTGTAAAACACAATTAAAATAGGACGATGACAAGAGAAGCACTGGATTTAAGATAGATTTGGATCAGATTGGTTTAGGGATTAGGGAATCGCAATATGCCTAGGGAGAGAACCGGTTTAGGGATCTATGCGTAGGTTTGCTTTTTCAATAGGCTCTCATTTATTTTGCACAACTCAAACAAAAATCGTTGATCTTCCAGCATAAGTAAGGCTAAACGTAACATGTCAAACAAACATTCAGATGGCCTGGCAATGGAGGTTGCCCAGCCAAACGATAATTTATACCTGGACCAACTGGATGTGGGTGTCACTGACACCATTGTTGTGATGATTTATAGAGTTTGGGATGTGAATGCTACTACTAGATGCTATTTGAGTACCGACTTCATTGTATCTGATGCAAGAGTAACATAGGATTACATTTATCATTATAAATAGAGTAGGTTTCACCTATAATGCTAATATAATATTTTGCGAGGTAGTATGATACCTTTGTCATTGCAAGGAGTAGCATAGCTCACAATTTTGTTAAGCTAAAATAAGGGTTGTGTGCTCTATCAAAAACTTTGATGTGAAGCCAATAAGGAAGAGTACCGCATCGAAGAGGATGCATTCATGCTTGAATTTGACGGGTCCACAACGTCCCGGAAAGCTTGATGGTCGATGGTTTTACCGATATCCATTTGAGCTGGAAGAGATTGAGAACATAGAACCTACAAATGGTAAGTAATTGATTTGTATGAAATTTTAATAATTGAGGTTATAAGCAACTGATAGTTGATTGGTAATGTTTTAACTTTTATATATACACTTTTATGTCAATTTTGAAATTATATTATTCTAACCTGTAACTACATGCCTGGAAGATGTTGTAGGGTACGTCACGAATTTCGAGAGAACAATCACACAGAAATCAGGCTCAAGGACGTTGGATTTCTATCTTGCTAATAAGAGGTTATCTGAGTGCATATACATGTAATTTTAATTACCATTGGTTAGCATCTATTTCAAACATGAGCAACACCCTACTTTTTTGTGTTATTTTTCAAAACAAAAGACAGTCAATTAGAGTGACTTTATGAGGAGGACTGGGTGACATTTTGATAGAAAAGAAGACGAGAAATGTCGGCCTATGTCCAGTTGTTGACACTTTGTCATTAAATATTCTTCATCAACGAATGTAGATTTAACTTCTCGGCCATAATGTACGAGCATCATATCTTTAACATAGCTCGGCTTAGCTTCAACTGCTAACCGGCCTAACAAAACAAGAGGAGAAGACATATGTGTATTATTTTTTGATAATGTAAGTTTCCATGTTATGCTAAGAATATATAGCATAGAGTAGGGAATATTAAAAGCCCATTGCAAATAAATGACCATATCAATTTAAAACAAGAGTTAGAAAATGAAAAACAAGTACAATACCTAATAAATGATATACTAATATAAAAATATAGATTTTCAAAACCATAAACAAATTCATGCGAAACACTTAGAGAGCAAGTTTGTGCGTAGCACGCGTTCTGCCTTACTCACTATTTATAAATTTTGAGTTTCATGCTTTTAGTGTGAGTATTAATGAGTTAAATACATATGAGTTTAAGGCCATTGTTGCATTTTACTCTAACTAATGTTAATACATATTTGTTAAAAATAATCTCAATGTCATTTTTAGGTTCCAGTTTAAGTTTTGCGAATCCAAAAATGAAAAATAAAACTTGTAAAAAACTCTTCATATTTTCGATTCACTCATCCATTCAAATATAACTCATAATACTTGTTGTCATAACATTGGATTCATCAATCCATACAGATGTTAAACCAACTGGGTTCAAGGAGGGTCTCTTGTAGAAAATGGTCTGGGTTCAATCCCAACTTCTGACTAATTAGGTCAATGAGAACAGATGATCATTGCCTAGGGTCGGGTCTTTGGGAAAGGGTCCGGTTGGCATCAAACTTTGTAAGTGGGAGGTAGGGATGTGAACATTTTTTATGCAGAATACTAGTCACAAACCGCAGAAGCTTCGTGGTTTTGAATGAGAAGCTTCGCATATAACTAACGTGGATTAAAAATCATAATAAGATTTTATTCGTCTGATTCGAATAAGAGTTTTTTTAAATGGTTTTTAATATGTAATTTTTATAAAATATCTATCTAAATTAGAACAAACACGCAATTTTGTGACAATTTTACTCATATTTGGGTAGACCCAAGCTCGAGACCCGACCCAAGTTCAAATAGATTCGGGGTTAAGTACGCTATTTTTAGTCGCAACCCGACTTTGACTCGATTTGATTAACACCCCTAAAAGCCTCCCATTAAAGAGAAGAAGAAGGTGATATAAAAGAAAATGGTGAAAGAGGAGAGAGTATTTGTTTTCTTTCATTTTAATTAAACAAGCATAGAGTAAGAAGACTAATAAATAAAGAAGCTTAGGTTCGAAAGAGTTTAAAAAAAAGCATAAAGTGAGAAAAAAACTCCCTTATTTGTTTGTTAAAAATTTGAAACATAGCTATTTTGATAAATATTCATAGGGGGGCGGTTTTGATAGAAGATTTTTTAACAAACTCACGTCCATCTAAGATCAATTTTTTTGAGGGTAATTAAACTTGAGTTTCAACAAGAAAATCTTAAACTCTCAATCACTATATTATCCAGTTTATGTCTTTCTCTCAAAACCACTTGGTTGATAAGTAGCTATATTGATTGATTCATTCATATATATACCACTAGACAAAAAGCCTGTCATACGAAAATGTAAGTCGTTTTGAACTATTTGTTTCTAGTCATTGACGATCATGGGTTTGAAAAACAAATTATTTATTTTTACTACACGCTGTTGATAAAAGATACGTAATCATCCTTTGTATACGGTATGCTTGAGGTGATAAGAAGTGAATACCTAACCAAAAGTTTAAAGCCTAGACACAGTGAAAGGAACTCCAATTTGATTGCATTAAATGCCTTCACTGAACTCACATATGAATTTGTTTACATAAAAATTCACAAGTTGAAAGATCGCCGATATTCTGAATAAATCGTGTTTTGATCATAATGGGTATAACCTATGTTCTTTGATTCTGTAAGCACCGATCATGAATATGAACATTTTATCTAATGTATATAAATTGTTGCACTCTTGTATTTTAGTCTCGTTGTTCTATTATTTCTTTATTCAGGAAGCTACAGAAAAGTTCATGTACTATGAACCTACAAATGAACCAGATAACATATATCTTCAACGTTTATTTCATAAACTAATTGGCGACAAGAGTTCACATATATAAAATTGGAAGTACTTCACCCGTGACTGAATATGCAATTATTTATTGATCTCCTTCCAGGTTGGCTCAGCCAATCGAGAAGACATACGCATTATCGAAAGGCAGTGATTCTTAAAATAGTAACTAATCTAGCATACGTATAATAAACTATAAAGAACAATAAACAAGAATAAAGTTACTTTTTTTTTTTTTTTTTTTTTTTTTTTTTGGATTAAATACTTGAAAATGTATAATACTTACCACTTTTTGATTGTATATACTGACCTTTTATTTTTTATTGTGTGTACTGAATTTCCAAAATTTTGATTATTATTGTATGTATTTTGTTACTATTCAGCCATGTAAATAACCATCTCACCCATCAAATTTTTCAAAGGTAAGGGTGAAATGGTCACAAAATACACACAATAATCAAAATTTGAAAGTTCAGTACACATAATAAGAAAAAATAAAGTTTAGTACATACAATAACAAAAAGTAATAAGTCTCTCTAAGTGGTGATATTGGAGAATAAACGATACCCTAAACTTTTCTTAATTCCAATCATTTTTTCTGCTTAAACCTTATTCGATCTTGATTTTGTTGTCTTCAACTGTTTACTTTGCCTTAAGGCGATTGTATCCCAGTTATACAAGTTTTAATCTTTGGGGTTAAATGTTTTGCGATTAGGGTTTCCAATTTTTTAAGGTTCGTATACCGTTTGTTGGTTTTCATTGATTATATAGATCGTGTGCTTCACAATTATTATCTTTCTCCTTTTAAACCCACATCGACATTCTGAATAATTTATAATCCTCAATTTGGGTATTGCTACTGCACGTAACAGTGGTATTTTTTTGTTTGGTTTTGATCCTGGTTTACGTGAGTTTGGGATTTGAGGGTCGATTGACATGTATACTGTTGGTGGTTATGAGACCATCAGGGTAAGATAATCAGTAGCAACGCAAGACCAAATCAGGTTACCGGATATCACTTGGAATTGTGTGATCGCTTTCCAAAGTAAACTATTTAACCCTATGCCTGGGTTACACGAATATCTACTTGTGATAAGATCAAATGTTAGTTATTGAATTATGCACAAATCAATAACCCTTGTGCATATAAGTGTTTTACCTTTCTGTTTGTTTCTCCTGGTTTTTCTCTATCTCTTCATGCTTATGATGTCGATCTCTATATATAGTAGAGAACATTCAACCCTAGTCAATGGACTTTATGAGTGATTAATGGAAAATTAATCACCCATAATAAGCTTCCATTATCATAGGAATAGTAATTAAACGTGGTCATAAAGCATTCATAACAGCCTCTCGAATGGGTCAAGGCTGTTACAAGTTAATTACTGCAACACTACCAGTAGGAACCAATACGCTAGCAGTAGGAACCAATACACTAGCAGTAGGAACCATCAGTCACTACACTAGCAGTAGTAACCAACACTACCAGTAAGAACCAATACACTAGCAGCAGGAACCATCAGTCACTAAACTAGCAGTAGTAACCAATACTAGCAGTACTAACCACTATTAAGTCATGGTGTTCAGGGACCTCATGGGTGTACACTCCGTACCTCCTAACCCAAAACCAGGTGTGAATTAATCCCACAAGTGCACTAAATTTTCCAACAATCCTCCCCAAATTTAGTTCACTTCCTTTGCATGAAAATCAAACATCAAACAAAACAAGTGCATAAGCGAAAATATCACGAGTTGAATTTCCATCTTAGTACATTACGTTCAAATATTCGAGAATCGGTGTTCTAAGAATTGAACCCTTCAACCCATTTGAATACACGAAGATAAAATACACACAAATTTTCAAACACTTAAACGCTCCGGAGACTTTACAAGCCATGTGTCCATATCCAAATTCATAAATGTTACAAGAGCCAAAGTCCAAAAGCTCCTTGAAGCGGCAAAACTTCAACATTCACATAGGTGGTTCCTCTTTATTCATGCTCCCAAGCACTTTTTCAAATAAAATTAACCATTAAGTAAAGACTTCATCCTCCTTTCCAAAGAGTTACGAGCACAACCTTGGGATGTAATATAAAACATGTGCTCCATCCACTGAATGTTCGACTTTCCATATTGAACTCAACTCCCGGTTTACTTAGGAGGAGTTGGGTGTCTTAACATTCGATGACTAAGTTGGACTTAAACCTATCCCTTTAGCAGACTTTAAAACCAAGTTCTAGCCAAACCCTTCGTCAAGTGATCAACTAAATTTTGTTGCGATCTAACAAACTCTATAGATACCAACCCATTCATGATAAGCTCACGAATCATGCTATGTCTGACACCTAAGTGTCTAGACTTCCTATTGTACATCTGGCTATTAGCCTTTGCCAATGTAGCGCACTATCACAAAGGATAGAAATAGGTGTTATAGGTTTAGGCCACAATGGAATCTCAAGAAGCAAGTTTTCAACCATTCGATTTTTTACCAAGCAATGCTAAGGCCACAAATTGATTCCATTATTGAACCGGTGATGAAAGTTTGCTTCTTGGATGCCCAAGAAATTGCACCTCCACCAAGTAGGAATACCTAGCCACTGGTAGACGAATTGTCTTGATGTTCTTCGATCCAACTTGCATTGGTGTATCCTTCTAACACGAAGGATAACCAATATATGAGAGACTATAATCCATAGTTCTCTTCGGATACTTGATGCCCTCTCAATACCATTTTGGGTGAGGCGATTAATGCTTGTTATGTTCGAGCAGACAGCGGTGGTAAAGCCTCATGGAAAGACTCCCTATGAGTTATTCTTAGGTATAGTAGGACTCCTACCCCAGACTTTTTCAGACCTTTTGGGTTTACAATTCTAGAACCAGAAGGATTGAAGAGAATCTACACATATAGTTTCTTGAGGATAAACCTAGTGTAGAGGGGCAAGGACCAAAATTGCTTTTTGATATTGATATGCTAACTGAATCCATGAATTATGTGCCTATTTCTGTGGATTCTAACATTGTTGCAGGAGAAAATCAATGTCCTGATGCAGATTCTGATGATGATGATGACTGTATCTTAGTGCCCATTTGGAAGGACAGTTCAATTAGAAGCACTTCTTCAGGGGAGGAAAACAAAGATGGTGATCAGTCTCTAAAGACCAGTGATACTGATGTTGAAGGAGTAGTAACCAATGTGATGCAGTTGTTGAAACTGAAGTGATCAGTACTAATGTGGTTAATACCGAGAAGCCACATATTAGTACTAATGGGCCAGATGTTAATACTGATGGATCTCACACTATTCCATCAGTAAGTACAGATGTTTCTGATTCTAGTGATCCTAATGATGAAGCAGATGAGATTGATATTACTAATATAGCTTCATCTTATGATGTTCCGGTTACACCACACAGAAGAATCAATCAGGATCATCCCTTGGAGAATGTTATTGGGGGTGTTCATGCTGAAAGAACAACAAGATCTCAAGTTCAGCATAGTGAGACTAGTTTCTTTAGTGCCATATATGAAGAGAGAGTTCATGGTGAAACACAAAAATTTCTGTTTGCTTGTTTTGTTTCACAGGCAAAACCAAAGAAGGTCTACAAAGCTCTTGAAGATGAAGCATGGGTAGAAGCAATGAAAGAAGAGCTTCTTCAGTTCAAACTTCAAAATGTATGGGTTCTGGTAGATCTTCCTGAAGGCAAGAGAGCTATTGGAACTAAATGGGTTTTCAGAAACAAGAAGGATGAAAGAGTTCTGGTTATAAAGAATAAGGCTAGACTGGTAGGTCATGGGTATACACAGCAGAAAGGTATTGATTATGAAGAGGTCTTTGCTCCTGTGGCAAGGATTGAAGCTATCAGACTGTTCTTTGCATATGCATCATACAAAGACTTCACTATATACTATATGGATGTGAAGAGTGATTTCCTCTATGGAAAGATTGAAGAGGTCGTATATTTTTGTCAACCCCCAGGCTTTGAAGACCCCAACTTTCCTGACAAGGTGTACAGAGTTGAAAAGGCACTCTATGGTCTGCATCAGGCACCAAGAGCTTGGTAAGAAACATTGGCCAAGTATCTCTTGGGTAATGGCTTTAGAAGAGGAAAGATTGATCAGACCTTGTTCATCAAAAATGTGAAGAATGATATCCTATTGGTTCAAATCTATGTTGATGACATCATTTTTGGTTCAACCAAGCAGGATTTGTGCAAAGAGTTTGAGAAGATGATACAAGATAGGTTTCAGATGAGTTCTATGGGAGAACTCACCTTCTTTCTTGGGCTACAGGTCAAGCAAAAGACAGATGGCATATTTATCAGTCAAGATAAGTATGTCAAAGAGATTCTGATGAAGTTTGGCTATGAAAATACAAAGATTGCAAGCACTCCTATGGAGCATAATAAGCCATTATTTCTAGATGTTGATGGTGAAGAGGTTGATCAACACCTCTATAGGTCAATGATTGGTTCATTGATGTATTGGACTCCCTCCAGACCATATATTATGTTTGCAGTGTGTGCCTGTGCAAGATTCCAAGTCTCTCCAAAGGTCTCTCACATGCATGTAGTTAAAAGGATCTTTAGATATCTTAAAGGCCATGTTCACCTAGGTCTTTGGTATCCTAAAGATTCTCCATTTGATCTGGTAGCTTACTCTGACAGTGATTATGTTGGGGCAAGTCTTGATAAGAAGTCAACTACAGGAGGATGTCAGTTTCTTGGTGATAGGTTGATTTCATGGCCGTGCAAGAAACAAAGCATTATGGCAAACTCTATAACTGAGGCTGAGTATGTAGCTGCTGTAAGTTGTTATGGTCAAGTTCTCTGGATTCAGAATCAGATGCTTGATTATGGGTACAATTTTATGGGCACTGTCATTTACATTGATAACAACAGTACTATATGCATTATTAAAAATCCAGTTGCACATTCTAAAACTAAACATATAGAGGTAAGACATCACTTTATAAGAGACTCTAATGAAAAGAAGCTCATCCAGTTTGATAGGATTGATACTGAGCTTAATGTTGTAGATCTTTTAACAAAAGCTTTTGAATTGGGTAGGTTTCAGTACATGGTCACAAGTATTGGCATGCTTCATCCATAATATGTCTTAATCTCTCACTAATTTGTAAAGTTTTGTAAACTCGTGGTTAGTACTGATTGTTATCTGATTAATACTGCTAGTGTAAAGTTAATACGGATTGGCAAGAAAATAGCTTGGATTGTGTTTCTTGCTTTTGAACTAACTTTTCAGGCATAACACAAGCAGTATGGATGTGTTTTGGTGATTAAATGATGCAGCAAATGTGGTTCACTCACCTTGAACATTCTGATGCAACCACATGATGGAACTTGCTGTAAATCTGAATTTTGTGTTGCCAAAGAATAATGTGTCATCTGGTGGTATCATGGACATGAATTGATGGTTTCAGTTAGTCAGATTCATTATGCACTAACCTACTCTTTGCCATTCTATATGTCTACAGATAGTGTGACTAGCCCAAGGGCATCTGGCCTAGAGAACATCGAGCAAACTTGAATCCAACACTTGTGTTGGAGGCAACACCTGCCACGAGCTGGAAACCCTGTCAGGATGGCCCTTTGAATGGGACTATCCATAACAGGCAGTGCTTAGCACTGAAACAATTGGTTTTCACCAAACCATAGGCCATATGAGGCCGACCTTTGATTAAGTGTCTGTCACCACCCTTAATCCCTTCAAAATGGGGTTACAGTATTATGATTTCAAAACTATAAGATAATACTGATGGGTAAAGTTAATACTGATGGTTATAAGTTAGTACTGATAAGCTTAGTTAGTATTGATGAACTAGCCGTTAGTACTTCTACCAAAAGTCTGTTATGCAATGATTACTTTTGCAAATTGGGTTGTTACCACCTGTTTCTTTATATAAGGGTTTCCTATTTGGTTAATCTTTACATTTTACCAAAAATATCTTCAAGGCGGTCCAATCAAAATTCAAAAACTTCACTATATATGCATAACTTCTGAATTGCTTTAACCACAATTCTCTAAAGACGTTTGCAACCTAATCCCACATAAATATCCCTAACTCTTATTGCTAATGGCTCCTCCTGATTTTGTTGAAAAGCACAACATGGTTGCGTGCTTGGAATTGCCAGAAGGCAATGAAGAGTTTTCTTAGATAGTAGCTTTTCTTAACAGAATTCGGATAAGGTTTTCTTTACTTTTAAACCCTACTATCTTATGTACTCGTGTCAGAAAGTTTTGGCAAACTGCCATTGTCTCAACATCTGATGATGGGGTACAACAATTAACTGGTACAGTAGATGGCATTTATATAGTTATTACTGAAGCATCTCTAAGAGAACATCTTCACCTTAGAGATGCTCAAGGTACTACCACTTTGCCAGCCACTGAAATTATTGACCAACTTTCATTGATGGGGTATAGACATGACAACACTTTTAACTTTAAGAAAAACCATTTTACCCCAAAATGGAGGTTTCTCGTTCATATCCTCCTACATTATTTAAGTTACAAAAGGACTGGCTGGGATGCATTCCCCATTAATATAGCCACAACCTTGATCTTCCTTGCAACAGGCAGGGTATTCAATTTTTCAAACTATATTTTGAGGGTATGATTAAAAATGCTGGTAATGAAAACAAATTTCTGATGTGTCCCAGGTTTATTCAATTATTTTTCGATCTTCAGAAACAAAACTTGCAGTCTTACAAAAATGTTTATCCACCCAAAATCATCACATCCAAAGTTTTCTCAAATATGTCAAGGGATGTGAAGGGGTATAGTGGGACTGTAGTGCCTTTGTTTTCTCACATGTTGCTTGCAGAGGGTGAAGGACCATAAAAACAAATGGCTCCTAACACACACCCATAGATGGTGATCACTCAGCCACACAACAGCAGTCATCAACCATTAGGCATACCAAACATGAGGGTGGGATAGCTCAGACCCATTCTCCTCCTCAAACTAAACCAGATGAGCCTATCTCAGGTGATGAAGGAGATAGAATGGTTAGGGCTGCCACTACTCAACCAGGCTTAGAAGCTGATGAGGCCATTGGTAACATAAGTAAGACCCAACCCATGCCAACACCTAGTGAGCAAGCCTCACAGGGTAGACCCAGGAAAAAGCTTAAAAGGGGGGTTGGATCTGCTCAGGCTAGGCCTGGGAGCGCAACTCAATTGCCTAATGACCCACCTCTCTCAGCAGGTCACACAACTGGAAATGGTGAGGGCAGCTTGACACTAAAGAAGCCTCTAGTCTTATACTTGAGAAAGAAGCCCAAGTCAGCATCGAAACCTAAATAAAAAGGAGTTGTGATCAAAGAAGGAGGTATCTCAGAACCAACCTCTTCATCTCCAAGAATTGATCCCACAGATAAAGGCAAGGGTATTCTGCAAGAGGAACAAAAGAAGAAGAAACTTTCTAAAGAAGAAATGGATAGGCTAAATAAAGAAGCTGCAAAGGCTCTTGCAGACCAATGGGATGAGCAAGACAAATAGGAAGAAGCTACAGCTAAGAACAACCAGAAGATGGCTAAGTTAGAAGAAGATTGGCAGATATGGAATGAATTGAGAGCACGAATAGATGCTACAAAGGAAGTACAAGAAAAGTTACAACATGATGAAGGCTCAAGCATCAACGAAGCAGCTTTATTATTCAGTGAAATTCTTGCAAGAAGACAGAGCCAATTCAGACAGAAAAGGGAGGTAGAAAAGTAGCAAAGACCTTCTACCAAGAGTCAAAAAAAATGTACATGGTCAAGTACATCAAATATCAAGGTGAAGACAAGAGGACTCAGAAGCAGTTGAGTCATCCATCTTGGGAGACTCTTCAAAGAATGGTTGATAGGATCCAGAGGAGCATGCTTGACTTTAAACCTATTCAACCAGATGATAATCTTGAAAGGTCACAACCCATAGGAAGCTATAAAAGACCATTTGAAGAAGGTGCTTCCTCAACTGCTCCAAAAAGGCTAAAATCCTCAGATCAAGATGATGATGGACTAACTGAAGAGGAGCTTAATAGGATGATGCTGATTGAAGCTCCTGAAGATGCATTATACTCAGAGCCTATCAACACTAGGTATCCAATCATAAACTGGGATATCTACACTGAAGATGGAAAAAGATATTGGAGGATTCACAGAGCTAGAGGAAGAACTAGTACATATCTGTACTTGGTAGACTTGTTTGCAGTCATTGACAGGGAAGATCTACTCAAACTATGGGAAATGGTCAAAAATAGGTTCAAGAATAAAGATCCGAGATAATGATAAGGATGTGGAGCTGCTATATGAGCTCCAGATGATCTTTGAACCTAATCCAACATGAGTTAATACAAATAAGACCTAGCGTTGGAAAACGTTTATTTATATTTTACGATCTTCTAATGTACTTTGTCGATAACAAACGTAAAATCATTTTAACGAAACAAATAGAATCGTAAATATGTTTGAGTTAATAGTTTCCTAACACACTTACGTTTTCACATAAAACACTAAAACAAGTATAAGTGATTTTATGATTTAAATACATATGTACAACAACTAGTGTTTACATATTGGGTTAGCATATACTTAAACTAAGTATACTAAAATGGGTAAAACAAGTATATACTAAATGGGTAAAACTAGCAAATGGTATTGACCCATAACCCATGGTTTTATATATACCACTTAACCAAGTTCATTGTATCTAGAAAGAAAACCATGGATCAACCCATAACCCATGACCCATGACCCATAACCAAAAATACCCATGGGTAAAGAGGGCGTTCCACGGATCCACGGCTTTGTGCTAGCGGATCCCAGTGGAAGGATCCGTGGGATCCGGGAAACAGAGAAATTTTCTCTATAAATAGAGAGCCATTTCTTCCTTTCTATTCATCACTTCACACACATACTTCCTCTAGTATTCTAACCTCTAACCTCGGATCCAAGTGATCTATGTAGTTTGTCTTTTGTTTTGTGTGATCTTCTAGGTTCCTCTTAAAGGAAAGATCACCACTTCTTGAAGACGTGCAAGCTCAAGTCCATGAGTTGCCATGCTTCGTCATCATCAAGACAACGAAGGTTCTCTTGTTGATAGATCTACCTTTCTCCATAGATGTTGGGTTGAAGGCATTAGTGAAGAATGCCGAAAGTGTCAAGATGAAAGCATTAGTGAAAGGTGCTCATCATCCGTGTAAAAGCATTAGTGAAGAATGCTAAAGGTGTCAAGACGAAGGCATTAGTGAAGGGTGCCAAGCGTTGTGTCAAAGACATTAGTGAAGGATGCCGATGAATCAAATCAAGTAGCATTTGGGAAGAATGCTTAGGTCGTATAATCGATGAGGTGCATCGTTATACATATAAGTATTTGTTTATTTACAAGGATGGTGATATCCTTGATGGTGTTGTAACAAGGAGTAGATCTCCTTGAGATTAGGTGTTGTGTCGTGAAGGGTAGTAGTTCCTCCATAGTAATGGAACTAGGTGCTTAGCCTAGTACCTAATAAAGGGTAGGCGACGTTGTGATAGGATTAGTTCTCCTAAGGTGTGAAAGAACTCGGTGGTTAGCCTAGCACCGTATAAAGGGTAGGCGACGTTGTGTTAGGTGTGGTTCGCCTTGGTGTGAAAGAACTCGGTATTTAGCTTTGTCTGGGAAAAAGGTTAAGCGGCGTTGTGAAGGCTTCTCCGCCATAAGGAGATTGGTGTAGTGCTTACGAACTCTCGAGTAGGTGACTCGAGGGGTGGAGTAGGGCAAGGAAGGTGTCCTTGTAGCCGAACCACTATAAATAACTTGTGTCGTGGTGATGTGCTTCTTACTCTTTATCTTTCATTACACGTTTATATACTTATCTATCAACGTCCAACATAAACAACCAAATAGATTGACATAAGTCGATCTAAATATTTAAAGGAAGTTTTAAATTGGTAAAACTATTCAACCCCCTTCTAGTTTTCCACAATTGGCATCGAGCTTCGTTACCAAGTTTTTAGAGTATGTTGTACTTTAAAAACTTGATACGATCCATGTATGTTTGAAAACTACAAAGAAGGATTACTTTTATCACATTTTGAAAAAATCATTATGTTGCTTATTGTTGGACAATGATAGAATATTCTAATATTTTTTCTTAAGCATTATCCATACTTGGATTTGGAGTCACCAAGAAGATCATAAAAAAATTTTCGAAACATTTCGCAAAAAGAATGTTTAAATATTCTTACAACATAAATCTGGAGATTCCAAGAAGATCACAAAAATATCTAAATACTTCTTTTACTAAAAAGAATATTTGGCAAAGGTATGATCTATAATTACTTACATTTATTGTTATTATCAAAATGTTAGTTGCATGATTTACTAGAAATTGTTCTCGTAACCTTTTATATTATTGTCTCTATCTTATTAGTTTTCTCCGACTTAGTTAAAACTACATCACCAACTCACAATAATGATATCTTAAGTTATATGATAACATCAATCATTATTCATCACAAAGGATTTATTGACATTTCATGTACATCAATAAATATCCATGTGAAACTTCTTATGTTATAATAAAATGGGATTTTATTATAATGTTTGAAAAGCTTCCCAAAATTATGACTAATTCTTAAAAGGGAACCTCGTCTAATAGGAATAGCATTAAATCATCAAAACCTCAAACCACAAGTTTTAGAACCTTAACAAAAAACATTAGGCGTTTTAGAACTCCCAAACCATAGTTATCAAGGAATGTTTGAGTTGACTTTTCTTTGTTATGCGGATCCCTCGGTTTATACTAGCCGGATCCCAAATGAGAGGATCCGGGATCCGTGCAATGAAGAAGACGATATAAGCTTAAAATGATCACCGTGGAAGTTCCACAATCATTCTCACCTCAAAGACTCACGAACAAGAACTATGGTGCTGTTCATAGGAGCAAATTGATCATTCTTCTCAAGCTTAACAATCACTTGTGTAAGTATAATCTTCACTACATTGTTAATTTAATTCCTTGATTCTTAGAATTACAATATCTTCATCTTTAAGAGTTGGGTTCAAATGGGTTTATCATAATTTGTCACCACATTGTTTTCTAAGATAATCTAAATCAAAGAATTAACATTGTTAATACAAATTAAACACATTTCGTGAACTCAACAAAGATGATGAGAGCAAAATTGTGATTAAACCCTTTAGGTTACTATTCACCATTAACACCACATTGTGGTTGTATTGTTTAGGAACATCATGCCAAGCAACAAGCAACAAGATTACCAAGACACCACTCACTACATTCCCATGTACCATAGGAAAAATGGATTAAGTCCGGACGATAGGAAAGCCTTTAAGTTGCTTGAAAGGAGACTCTTTCATGAAGGTAGAGTTGTTGATCCATCATTTCTTGCAAATACCGACATGAGGAAGTATTTGGAACTATTGGGTTTGATTGTTTATTGGATATAAGCGAGCAAATTTGCCGGTCTTTGTGCTTGAGTTCTACAAGACTATGGGTATAATTAGAAATGATGATGGGTCCATCTCAATTGAATTTACCATAAATGGACATGAGTACACTCTTTCACTTGAGGAGCTTGGAAGAATTCTAGGGGTTACATATGATGGCGTTTGTATGTACTCAAATGAATGGTCTTTGGAACAACTACACACAATGGTTGATCACCATGATATCTACAACACTTTGATCCCGGAAGCAACCACGGTGAGGGACACCGTGTTCATGCCAAGAGCATCACCATCAAGAGTCACTAGAAAGTCGAAAGTGATCTATAGGGATCCTTTTCAAATGGAGCTTTCGGAAATGTATGGGTTGTATAAGAAATGGGAAGTTGTGTTAAGAGAAAATGTGGTATGCCTAGTAGGAAACAAGGACCACCCCAACGCATGTCTAAGCTTCATGATATATTGCCTAGTGACCAATACTCGGTTTAACCTTGCCTACTACATGGTCAAAAGGATGGCAAGTGTGAGAAGCATGGACAAGATGGTACTTCCGTATGCAATGCTTCTAACCCGTCTTGCCAAATTCATCTTTGCATTAGACCCTTCTCCACAATCCTTGATCATAACTTTTGCAATAAGGTCATGGTTCCATTAACCGAGGGTAGAACAACAAGGTTTATGGTGGAAGGCAAGAGGCCACATCCACCCACGGATTCCTCGGACGAAAGGGAGAGACAAGGAGAAGATGAAGGGAGTAGTAGCAACCCACTCGAGAACATTGATCTTGACCCCTTGGACTACATTAACCAATTGCCAAACATCCCCAATGAATCACCCGAATGGCAACAAACCAAGGGAATCTTCAAATGCTTCGCTAATTTCTTAAGGAAGAAGAAGTGAAAGAGTGGAGGACGGGTGAAGAAGTGAAGGAGGAAAAGAGAGGTAAAGTCTTAGGACTCAAAGTGCATGATGAACAATTTCAAACAATGGTTTGTAAACAATTTAAACTATGCTTGTAGTATGTAGGTATTGCCATATCTTGGCACTAAACATCCTAACTTAGGTATTTGGAAAAATGAGATTTTACGACTTCTTGATGTGGTCGTCGTCACTCATTCTAGGAATTTACTCTTCTTACTTTGATACAAGTTATATTAGTTGTGCTCTTGCATTTAGTCCCCATAGAAACAACTAGGAAAAGCATTTACTATAAAGTGCAATGTTGCACATTTCCTGAAAGCTCTCTGATCTGCAGTTGGCGGATCCCAGAGTTTGAACTAGCCAGATCCCTCCCATAAGGGAACCGTGGGATCCGTATGCACCTGATGTGCAAAACTTTTTTTGGCTACATCATAATAGTCCATTAGAACACTTCAAACAAGTCAAACATAATACACTGGAGCCAACTAAGTCTTCCGCTAATAGTTGAAAACCTCATTCTCATCCATGGCTTATCTAGGATCTATTTTTGAAATATTTTGTTTACTTATCAACTAGTCAAAACTCACCATAATTCCGCTCCAACACTCACATGATCTATCACATTTGATAACACTTAGTTTGGTCTACCCCTTTTAGCAAATTGATCTCAATCATCCTTGACTCAAAATTAGGACCAAAACTAGTTTTTCATTTCTTTTTATTTTTAAAGATTTTAGTAAATTTATCCTAGGACATCATCTGACTTTTAGGACTTAGTATCACCATTTCTCCACAACAAATTAAAAGGAATCCTTTTCAAACATATGGTTAGACTACCCAAGGTCAATGTTCTTGGCCAAAACCATCATTAAGCACCATTACTTGTTATGGTTAAGGATTTGAGATATCCAACAGCTAAAGACTTCTAAATTAAGTCAAAACCTCGAAATCCATTAATGATAAACCCTACAAAAGCATAATGACTTCACCTAAATCTGTCGATAGCGGATCCACGGTCTATAACCGAGCGGATCCCTCGCGAGAGGATCGCGGGATCCGTACATGCGAAAGATTAAATCGACCTCCTTATTCAAATTCAAGTTACCTTTTGGTTCTCTAACCACTTTTAGCATTCATTAATTACCCTCCTAGAGTGATCAAAACCTCAAGAGCATGCTTAGTCCTCTAAGTGGCCAAGGATTTAATTTCCTAATTCAAATTATCCTTTATAAACCAAACAACCTTAGGACTAAGTCACCACTCTCAATCACATCTCAAAATCGACAACTAAAGAAGCTCTTACAAGCACCATCATCACTATGACTAAGGCTCTTAGCAACAACTCTTCAACCTTAGGATCATCCAAGAGAAAAGGTCAAATGATCCATGAAATCTCATCCATCGAAACATCTCCCATTAGAGATAGTGAAGCTAGAATTTCACCTCATCAAACTCATCCAAAGGCTAAGAGAACCGCAAGGATTAGCATCAAACCTTTCGGACTAGAAAAAGGTCATCTAGTTCAAAACCAAACATGGCTAGTTCTAGCAAGCCATCAAAACCATTATTCATTAATCATGGACTACAATCCTTGAATGAGCCTCTTCCTCACCCGAACATCTACTCGCTAGATCATTCACCACTAAGAACCTCCCATTCACCAACTTTTTCATTGAATAGGGAACCACCCACAACACCAACTAGCCCATCATGGGAGACAAGGAATAACCTTGAAGAAGTTCCATTACCACCCTCATTTTAGAACCTCTTCCTACTTCTCTAAATGAAGACCCACAAGCACACATAGAACCTCCTCAAAGTATCCATTTCCCTTCGGGTCCAAACCAAGACAATAATTGTCCAAATTGTCTAAACACTCAAGGACTTGTTCAAGAAGTACGAAATGAGATACATTTCATGTTTAATCATCTTCTTGCAAAGTTGGATCAAATCAACAAGTCCACTCATCCCTAGACTCAAGCACATTGTAGCATTTTAAGTCTAGTATCTAGTTAGTATTTAGTGATACTTGTATGCCCTAGTTCATTCTCTTAGTTTTAGAGATTTGGTTTGTTATCTCTTGTTTTATTGAATGAACACTTATTTGCTATGTGTTGTGCGTTGTGCCTTGTATTTCTCAAATATATATTATTCTCATAGTAGCATTGTTTGACACTCTCATTGCTGAATAAACTGTCAACAGACAGCCGGATCCCTCCATAATGCCTAGACGGATCCCTTCCATAAAGGGAACCGTGGGATCCGTGAATCAAGCACAAATTTCTACTAACTTGAGTTTTACTTGCGGAAATTATGCATTATACTCTTGTTTTCTAACCTTTACTTTGTAGATTTTCAAATTAGCATATGAAGATTTTGACATCATAAAGCTAGGGGAGCTTTGTGTCAAACGACATTGCAAAATCATTTGCAACTTAATCCAATTTTGGATTACACTTCATGATACCCCATTGCATCTTTGCAATCTTCAAGGGGGAGCACGTTTTCGTCACTTAGACGAACCATTTGCAAACTTAATTGCAAACACAATTAGTTTATTTTACGTCATGTCCTTGACGCCCTTTCAAAGGATGGACTCGTCAAGGGGAGTTAAGGCGAGTACCATTCCGTCACTTGCTCTCTTTACATTTTACATACCTTTTCTTATAAAAATTGTGTTAGTTTCTTTTAACACTTTTGTTTCGACAAAAGGGGAGAAGAAAGTAAAACTACAAATTCAAACTTCTACAATTTTAGCTTTTCCTTAAAATAATTTTATGTTTTGTCATCAACAAAAGGGAGATTGTTAATACAAATAAGCCGTTAAAGCGTTTATTTATATTTTACGATCTTCTAATGTTTTGTCGATAACAAACGTAAAATCATTTTAACGAAACAAATAGAATACGTAAATAGTTTGAGTTAATAGTTTCCTAACACACTTACGTTTTCACATAAAACACTAAAACAAGTATAAGTGATTTTATGATTTAAATACATATGTACAACAACTAGTGTTTACATATTGGGTTAGCATATACTTAAACTAAGTATACTAAAATGGGTAAAACAAGTATATACTAAATGGGTAAAACTAGCAAATGGTATTGACCCATAACCCATGGTTTTATATATACCACTTAACCAAGTTCATTGTATCTAGAAAGAAAACCATGGATCAACCCATAACCCATGACCCATGACCCATAACCAAAAATACCCATGGGTAAGAGAGGCGTTCCACGGATCCACGGCTTTGTGCTAGCGGATCCCAGTGGAAGGATCCGTGGGATCCGGGAAAGCAGTGAGAATTTTCTCTATAAATAGAGAGCCATTTCTTCCTTTCTATTCATCACTTCACACACATACTTCCTCTAGTATTCTAAACCTCTAACCTCGGATCCAAGTGATCTATGTAGTTTGTCTTTTGTTTTGTGTGATCTTCTAGGTTCCTCTTAAAGGAAAGATCACCACTTCTTGAAGACGTGCAAGCTCAAGTCCATGAGTTGCCATGCTTCGTCATCATCAAGACAACGAAGGTTCTCTTGTTGATAGATCTACCTTTCTCCATAGATGTTGGGTTGAAGGCATTAGTGAAGAATGCGAAAGTGTCAAGATGAAAGCATTAGTGAAAGGTGCTCATCATCCGTGTAAAAGCATTAGTGAAGAATGCTAAAGGTGTCAAGGCGAAGGCATTAGTGAAGGGTGCCAGCGTTGTGTCAAAGACATTAGTGAAGGATGCCGATGAATCAAATCAAGTAGCATTTGGGAAGAATGCTTAGGTCGTATAATCGATGAGGTGCATCGTTATACATATAAGTATTTGTTTATTTACAAGGATGGTGATATCCTTGATGGTGTTGTAACAAGGAGTAGATCTCCTTGAGATTAGGTGTTGTGTCGTGAAGGGTAGTAGTTCCTCCATAGTAATGGAACTAGGTGCTTAGCCTAGTACCTAATAAAGGGTAGGCGACGTTGTGATAGGATTAGTTCTCTAAGGTGTGAAAGAACTCGGTGGTTAGCCTAGCACCGTATAAAGGGTAGGCGGCGTTGTGTTAGGTGTGGTTCGCCTTGGTGTGAAAGAACTCGGTATTTAGCTTTGTACGGAAAAAGGTTAAGCGGCGTTGTGAAGGCTTCTCCGCCATAAGGAGATTGGTGTAGTGCTTACGAACTCTCGAGTAGGTGACTCGAGGAGTGGAGTAGGGCAAGGAAGGTGTCCTTGTGGCGAACCACTATAAATAACTTGTGTCGTGGTGATGTGATTCTTACTCTTTATCTTTCATTACACGTTTATATACTTATCTATCAACGTCCAACATAAACAACCAAATAGATTGACATAAGTCGATCTAAATATTTAAAAGGAAGTTTTAAATTGGTAAAACTATTCAACCCCCTTCTAGTTTTCCATTTGCTCTTTCTATGCAAAGGTTCAGTTGTTGAACCACAACCTCATCGGGGACCTTATTAGGGACCTCGATACACCAATGTCATTAGAAATCCTTTGACTTGGTCTAGGGATCGATGAGAATCTACCTCATCAAAATTGCATCCCTTGATTGAGTTATTGAGTTAATTGAAATATATTTATTAGGTTCTATAACATAGAATCTAAAAGCCTTGGAATGCTCGGCATATCCAACAAAGATGCATTCAATGCCTCTTTCACTTAAAGTTTTAAGCTTTGGATCGGGAGTTTATATGACCCTACATCCCCAAACCTTGAGAAAGTTCAGTTGGGTTTCCTTTTAGTCCGAGTTCATATGGGGTCACCTTGTTCCTTTTATTAGGAACCCTATTTAATAAATAGCAAGTTTGTTAACATAGCTTCACCCCAAAACCCTTGACTCAAATACGAATAGGACAACATGGAGTTAACTATTTCTTTCAGTACCATGTTTTCCTTTCGGAGATACCATTTTATTGGAGTATAGGGGCGGTCGTTTCATTGATTATACCAAGCGGACCGAAAATCACGAGTATCCATGTACTTACCTCCCTATAAGTCCTTAATCTTTTGATCAAAGACCAAAGTTGTAATTCAACTTGAGTTTTAAACAGTTTGAATTTATCTAATGCTTCATCCTTAGTATGTAACAGATAGACATAACAAAACCTAGAAGAATCATCAATAAATGTCACAAAGTATTTCTTATTCCCCAAAGAGGGAGTGACATACAAATCACACAGGTCACTGTGTATAAGCTCAAAGAGCTTAGTTTCACGTTTAACACCCTGACAAGGTTTCTTAGTTATTTTGGTCAACATGCAAGTCTTACACTTTTCGGTGTTCATGTCAAATCGGGGATTAACCCATCCTTAGACATATCTTGTATCCTTTTATAGTGAACATGGCCAAGTCTAGCATGCCAAAGGGTAGAGTCAGTCGGTCGATTGGTGGTCACAAAGGCTGAATTATCACATTCATTAACAATATTAAGCATGAACATTTGGTTACACAAATAGCCAAAACCAATAAACACACCATGCTTAGATAGAATAAATTTATTAGATTCAATAACTTGTTTATATCCATGATTATTCAAAACACTACTTGAAACCAAGTTCTTCCTTATATCAGGAACATGAATAACATTAAACAAAGTTACAATCTTTCCGAACTAAACTTAAGATCTACACAACCACGACCATGCACCAAGGTTGTTGACTCATTTCCATGTGAAGAATAGAACCATCATTCGGTGACTCAAAAGTCTTGAACCACCTTCTATCTTTTCACACATGAGCGATGAGCTCAGAGTCAACCCACCACACATCATCATCACGCACATAGTTAGATTCAGATACATATGTAACATAATAAATCAAGAGATTCATTAAACATATTATGACCTTTCGGGACTTCAACTGAACCACCACCCCCGATCCACTAGTTCACGATCCATTGGTTTTACCACCAACCTTAACACCTTGCAATCCCTTATAATGTGACCAATTTTGCCACATTTCCAACAAGTAGGTGTTTCATTCTTGTTAGGATTTGCCCTTGTGTTATCATGATGTTTACGTTTGCCTTTGTTGTCATTGTACACGGTGGGTTGTGATGCTCCACAATATTGACAACGGATGCACCGATAGCATTGCTAATCTACGGCTTGTCATTATCACGCACCCTAAGAGATTCCTCAATGCGCAGACCCGCCCAACTCAACAAGAGTTAACTCATCCTTCTTATGTTTCAAGGTATGCTTGAAATCTTTCCAAGAAGGGGAAGTTTATCAATGATAAAAGAGACTGAAATAGCCTCATCCATGTGCATATTGTGTTGTATAAACCTTCCAAGTATACCAAGAAGTTCATTGTATTGTTCCATAACTGATCTTGAATCAGTCATTTTCTAATTTGTGAAATTACTTACAAGAAACTTCTTACTTGATGCATCCTCAGCCATATATTTGGCATCCAAGGAATCCCATAGTTCTTTGGAAGATTCAAAATTACGATAAATGTCAAAGAGTGAATCGGACATACCATTGAGAATTAAGCCTCGCAAATGTGGTCATCATTCTCCCATTTGCTCTTCCTCTTAATCTATTCCACGGTAGCATCATCACGGAATAGGTGTGGTCGAACATAGACCACACTCATTCTTGACAGAAGAAGTGTGATTAAATGCGAAAACCGTCAAGTCTAACAGACTTAAAACGACTTAAACACAAATACAATGAAGATCGAGAATACGGTGGATTCCGGTCGTTATGTCCCACGGAGACTCAATGGTGTGTAAACACCGATTCGAGACGATAGAATGATCACTAATGATAGCGATCGAAAGGATTTGGATTGAATATTACACTCTTGAAAAGGTTATAAATAAAAGCGACTTAAATACAAATTAAGAAAATTAAAAGATAAAGATATTAAATAAACGCTATCACTATATTTAAAGTGATGAACGTTTAAAACCTAAAACGTACGTTTAAATAAAAATAACGTAAACGTACAAAATAAAAAGTGAAACTTATATAATATAAATCCTAAAAATATGAAAAATACATTTTTACAAACCTAAAATATAAAAGAAAATATTTGGAAAAAGAAAATTATTTTTATAACTAATTAATTAATTACTATTAATTAAAAACTATTTTTTAAGTATTTAAAATACACTAAAATAGAAGAAAATACAAAATTAACCTAGAAAAATGAAATTATAACTTAGAAAAATCTAAAATATGATAAAACTAATTTTAAAACAGAAAATATATTTTTTAGACTTTTTATGTATTTATTATTAATTTAAAACTATTTAAAACTAATTAAAATGCTAAAAATACTTTTAAGCTAAGAAAATTATGGAAAAATACTTTTAAGCTTTTTATATTTATCTTAACCTAAGAAAATAGAAAACATGTTTTTTAAGATTTTCTTAATTTATTTGTATTAAATGCTATTTAAAAGTATTAAAACTAATTTAAATTAAGAAAATAGCAAAACAACTTAGAAAAATCTGAAAATTTCAGGAAAAGTCTAAAATAATATTAGGAAGCTTATAAAAATATAAAACAAGGTGCTATGTGGAGGAATAATCAGCTGCTGTGAAACTGCTTATAAATAAGCAAATCAAAATAAGCTAAAAAGCCATAAATGACCACCAAATTAACACATAAGCTAGGGTATACTAAATTAACTAAATTCTAACTTATTCCAACTATCCTAAGTTTCTGAAAAGCAGATTAAACCAAGAATTAAGCAAAGCAAGGACTAGCTTATTTCAGAAAATGGGACAACATTGATGCTTATCTAAGAGTGGGGTCCACAGGTGTTAAACTCAAAACCTTGGCTGAAAATGGTAGTCAGCTGGGTGGTGAGTGATTTGGAACCAAGAACCACCCATTGGGGTCCACTGGTGTGGCCTGTGGGACCCACCAAAGTGGTGGGGAAGCCACTGATTTGGATGTGGCAGTCTGCACAAGGCAGTGTTCGAGAGAAGGGTGCTCAAAAGGAGGCGATTTTAAGGACTTAATAAGCGATTGAGTATAAGCTATTATTTTTCTAATTTTCTAGAGCAACTAAAGTTAACTATCCCAAAAGCATTTGAGCTAAAACCTAGTATTAAACACACAATGAAAATCTAAAGTTTATTCAAAACAAGGCTAATGAAAATTTGACTTTTATAAAAATAAGCTAGTTTGACTTTAATGAACTTTAGATCAATATTAATGGTGAACATGTTATAATAAGCTATGATAAGTTGATTTTAAGCTAAAACACCAAGGTATGCAACAACATGAAGGATTTCACCTTCAAATCCTTGACGATTAAGCTGTCGAGGAATGGAATTTGATATTTTGACTTTTGTGGAATAAGGACTAAGTTTACTTGTTGAAATGAGTTATTAGACACATGTATGACTTAAAACAACAATAATGAACAATAAAGCAAGCTTATAACACCGATTATCAAACCAATCCAAACACCTCTTTAAAACATGATTTGCAAGTTTAACAAGGCTAAGTGATGAGCAGGCTAGTACTACTGATCAATCTAAGCTAATAAGACCTAAGTATAACTAAATTAACATGTTAGAACTAGAGATGACCACAGAAACAGAGACAAGCAACATATGCAAATTTGGCTTGAAAATTAGAAGTGAGACAGATACTCACATGTGTTCCAGCTATTGCAGGCCAACACCAAACCCAAACCTAATCTATTCTAAGCTAGTTAAACCCATTATCAACCCTGCATCACCTTTGTTCATTATCAAACCATATGAAGCTAAGAGTTGACTTATGTTGACCAAGCATCAAATTTACTTGAAAATGATTCAAAAGCTTTTCAAAAGCTATAAATGACTTAAGTGAGCTTGTTTAAGCTTACAATGAAGCTAATGGAAGCTTGTTCAATAGACAATAAAGCGGAATTCTCAACAAGAACTTGGAAAATTAGAACTTATATAAAACTTTGATAAGTACTTAAAACACACTACAAAGGTTTACTCACTCAAATGTGATATACGAAACTAGATTACAACATTTAAACTTGAATTAAAACATTTAATTAAAAACTACATTTAAAGAAAACAAATAAAACTAGCTACTATCTTTCTTCTCTCTTTTGCTTCTTTTATACTCCCCTCCTTCTTTTCATGTTACGAGCACTTCCCACCAATAATAATAGCATTTGGATGACTTGGAGCATTTCTAACGTTTGATTCATTTTGGCGCCAATAGTGGGTTTTAACGGTGGAGGGTTGAGTGAGATGAGGAAGGATCATTTAATGATTCTTGGAGTTGTGATGAGGGGGGGACAAGGAGTGATAAGGGATGGAGAAAGGATAGTGATTGAGCTAGTTGCGAGGAAGCGATTGGAGGATGACTTTTTTGGCGGGTGGTGGTTTTGACCAAGGTTTGACGGATATAATAACCAAGGGGTTCACAATGCAATTTGACAGGGGTCCGAATAGGTGGGGGTCAAAATGGCTATATGACAAGGTTCAAAGGTATAAATGACAAGGACTAGTTATGTTATTTTCGAAAATCAAGGACCAATCACGCCAATTCAACAAAGTTTCTTCCAAGGACTGAAAGTGACAAAGTTCAATAATGCAAGGACTAAACTTGCCATTTTCAATTTTCCAGGGCCATTTTGCCAATTTTCAAACTTGGAGGACCATTCTTGTAATTTTCTCAAACTTTTGACATTTTCACCAAAGGACTAAATTTGACAAGTTTTGATTTTAAAAGGACCTTTGGTGACTTTTCTTTTGAAATTTTGACTCGGGGACTATTTTGACAATTTTTGAAACTTGGGGACTAAAGCGCAATTTTGCAAATTTGATATGTTTTCATCGATTTTGATATTTTGCATTTAAAACACATAAAACAACGATTTGTGATATTTTGGTCATTTTGATGTGTTTCGAGTGTTTTCGAGATGATTTTGCGGTTTATATAGTACAAAAATGATGAGTATTTAGACACTCATCAATCCCCACATCGAGATATTGCTAGTCCCTAGCTATGATTTGAGAAAACATAATGGATTTTAAACTCTTTACCAAAAGCCATTACTTACGGAGTAGCCAAATGTTTTAGTTCAAGTAAGAACCATGGTACATCGATAACCATATGATTTTGAGCAAACCACCGATTTCAACTGATTTGGTTTGTCTTTACCGAGCCGTACCATACGGACTAGCCAACTCTTAGATAAATTATCAATATTATCTTTGGTGAGTCGATTACCAATTATGGATTTTCCATGACCTTTACCACAAGCCATAATCTTGCGGGCTAGCCAACTCTTCACTTTTAGGATATGGTGGTGAGAACCATACAATTTTGGGCAAATTGCAAGCCAAGTAAACGGATTTGATATATCTTTACCAAGAGCCGTTTTCTCTGGATTAGCCAATCCTTTAGTCTTCTGACATGGCGTGGATGATAACCAAATGAGTAAGTGTGAAACACTTACTCCAAAAAAATTTGGCCAAAAGCGGGAATTGGTATAATTATATGATAAAATTAGTGAGAATTCACCCCACACTTAGAAATGAATATTGCCCTCAATATTCAAAGTACGGCGGTTATGCGAAACAAAGAACGTAAAAGGAAATATTACGGCCATTATTTAAAAGGTTTTTTTTTTTTTTTTTTTTTTTTTTTTTTTGAAATACTTATATATATAACATGTGGGGCATCCCCCACATTTAGGTGGTAGAAAGGGGTAAGAAGTCGAAATATGGGTGAAAACCCATATGTGTGTCTCTTGTTTTTGATTACCGAGTCGCTAGCTTGACTCGACCCCAATTCATTGGTTCATGGGAAGCAAAGTGGAAGAAACAATCTCCATCGGACTTTCATTTAAAATGTTTGGATAAACATTGAAGCACGTGAAAGTTCCACACCGATGAGATATAAAGAGCAGATGAGACCCGGCTCACAAATGATAAATGAAAATGCGGGGTCAAAGATAGTGTCCTCACTCCCGAAGGAGTGAAGAAGAGAGGAAGTCACCGAGTAGGTGAAGAAAAGAAAGAAAATCATGATAACAATCATGACTAGATCTTCTTCCTCGGGATTAAGTGCAATTGCACTTATTTGGATTTTATTGGTTGAGCTCTTTGGTTTGGAAGGCATCTCGGTGGGGAGGGTGGGAAGATTTGTCATAACTATGCAAATTGAGATTCTCTCCCCCCGATCATGATTTTTGCCATCCAAGCAATCATACTCCAGCGGAGATATGATATGAGTGAGTTCACCGGCGAACTCCTCATGAAGAGTATACGGAGGTGGGACATGTGCGGTACTTCGTGGGCTATCAATATGCACCTCGTCCATTATAGTCTCCGTGTCGGACTCATCACTATCAAAGATTGGATTAAGCGAATTTAGAGTAAATTCGAATCGAATTCGATTAAAGTATTAGTGATAGTCGTATTAATTGTTGTGGAAACAACATGGTCAACATCCTCTTCTAAGTTGACGATCTCGAATGTGGAAGTAATGCATCAATAAATTCTATGTCTTTAGAATATAAAGAATCGGCATCCCTATAATCACCGTCAAAATCGAGAAAGTCTCAACAAAATCATTTGAAAGAGGAGAAAACACATCACATTCATTATCAAGAATTCCCTCGAGACTCACTTGGGATCGGGATAAGGTTCTCAACATTAGGCGATTCCGTTTCCGAATAGTCTTTGAGATGCTCGTCCCCATACTTAGAGAGTTAACGGGCTCTTCGTGTGTGGTTTCGGTGACAAACTTTCATCATCATCGTCACTATCATCATCATCGTCGATGTAAGTCGCGAGCCATCGGGCACGTCTTGCAAGTGCTCGTTCCTCGATTCGTATTTCTTCAAGACATCTTTGAATCTTAGCGGCTCGTTCCTCTTCTTCAAGTAATTCTAGCATAGATTTTTCGTTGCGAGGCGTTTGGTCTTGACAAGTTCTTCTAGCATACTTTTCTCACGAGGATGTTGATCAATGACGGAAATTGTTCAATGACGGAAAATTTTGGGGTTGGAAATTGTCAAAACAAGGAGTGTTATAACAAGGATCGATTCATAGAAATTTTGATTCCATGATTGACATTGGTAATCATAATGAGGACCCCACAAAATTCACAAGAATACAAGCTGATGTGGTGTGAGTGGTATGTGTTGTAGCCATACTTGTTATCGGGAATAGCTTTCATGACAAGCGTGGATTGACAATCGAAGCGGAATGTGAGGAAATTAGTGATGTGTCTCATGTGGTAGGCGATGGAATGAATCGGTTGTGTTATGGTAGGAATAGGGATCCCGGTTATAAACGGACCCGTTTCTGCTTCCACCATGCTACAACCGGGGCAATTGCCACCATTATAAGGACCACCACACCACCGACAATCAAGAAGGTGAGGATAAGACATGGAAAGAATCAAAGGTTATAGAGGGTAAAGAAATGAAGAATCAAAAGATGTGAGAGGGTAAAGATGAATATTTTGGGATTTTGGAAAACATTATGATAAAAACAAAGAATGAAAATATTTTTGGTGTTTTAACACTTTAGGAAAAGTGTTATTGAACTTTTGGATTTTCGATAACTTTACAAAAACTTTTACAAAAGATGGGGTATGTGCAAGAATGGATCCGAAAATGGCTAAACACAGCTAAAGCCTCCCGTGCGTGCGCTAAAATTTGATTCGTGCGAAACCGTCAAGTCTAACAGACTTAAAACAATTTTAAACACAAATACAATGAAGATCGAGAATATAATGGATTCCGGTCGTTATGTCCCACGGAGACTCAATGGTGTGTAAACACCGATTCGAGACGATAGAATGATCACTAATGATAGCGATCGAAAGGATTTGGATTGAATATTACACTCTTGAAAAGGTTATAAATAAAAGCGACTTAAATACAAATTAAGAAAATTAAAAGATAAAGATATTAAATAAACGCTATCACTATATTTAAAGTGATGAACGTTTAAAACTAAAAACTAACGTTTAAATAAAAATAACGTAAGCGTACAAAATAAAACGTGAAACTTATATAATATAAATCCTAAAAATATGAAAAATACATTTTACAAACCTAATGATAAAAGAAAATATTTGGAAAAAGAAAATTATTTTATAACTATTTAATTAATTATTATTAATTAAAAACTATTTTTAAGTATTTAAAATACACTAAAATAGAAGAAAATACAAAATTAACCTAGAAAAATGAAATTATAACTTAGAAAAATCTAAAATATGATAAAACTAATTTTAAAACAGAAAATATATTTTTAGACTTTTATGTATTTATTATTAATTTAAAACTATTTAAAACTAATTAAATGATAAAAAATACAAATTTAAGCTAAGAAAATTATGGAAAAATACTTTTATTACTTTTATATTTATCTTAACCTAAGAAAATAGAAAACATATTTTTTAAGCTTTTCTTAATTTATTTGTATTAAATGCTATTTAAAAGGATTAAAACTATTTTAAATAAAGAAAAATAGCAAAACATTGTAGAAAAATCTGAAAATTCAGGAAAAGTCTAAAATATTATTAGGAATAAAGGAAAAATATAAAAACAATATGCTTATTTGGAGGAATAATCAATTTCTTGAAAGCTCGCTTATAAATAAGCAAATCAAAATAAGCTAAAAAGCCATAAATGACCACCAAATTAACACATAAGCTAGGGTATACTAATTTAACTAAATTCTAACTTATTCCAACTATCCTAAGTTTCAAAAGCAGATTAAACCAAGAATTAAGCAAAGCGAGGACTAAATTTTATTTTGGAAAATGGGACAACATTGATGCTTATCTAAGAGTGGGGTCCACAGTGTTAAACTCAAAACCTTGGTGAAAATGGTAGTCGGTGGGTGGTGAGTGATTTGGAACCAAGAACCACCATTGGGGTCCACTTGGTGTGGCTGTGGGACCTACCAAAGTGGTGGGAAGCCATCGATTTGGATGTCAGACCTGCAGGGACGGTGTTCGAGAAGGGTGCTTAAAAGGAGCTGATTTTAAGGACTTAATAAGCGATTGAGTATAAGCTATTATTTTCTAATTTTCTAGAGCAACTAAAGTTAACTATCCCAAAAGCATTTGAGCTAAAACCTAGTATTAAACACACAATGAAAATCTAAAGTTTATTCAAAACAAGGCTAATGAAAATTTGACTTTTTATAAAAATAAGCTAGTTTGACTTTAATGAACTTTAGATCAATATTAATGGTGAACATGTTATAATAAGCTATGATAAGTTGATTTTAAGCTAAAACACCAAGGTATGCAACAACATGAAGGATTTCACTTCGAATCCTTGTGATTAAGCTGTCGAGGAATGGAATTTGATATTTTGACTTTTTATGGAATAAGGACTAAGTTTACTTGCTGAAATGAGTTATTAGACACATGTATGACTTAAAACAACAATAATGAACAATAAAGCAAGCTTATAACACTGATTATCAAACCAATCCAAACACTCTTTAAAACATGATTTGCAAGTTTAACAAGGCTAAGTGATGAGCGGCTAGTACTCTTGATCAATCTAAGCTAATAAGACCTAAGTATAACTAAATTAACATGTTAGAACTAAAGATGACCACGTAAGCAGAGACAAGCAACATATGCAAATTTGGCTTGAAAATTAGAAGTGAGACAGATACTCACATGTGTTCCAGCTATTGCAGGCCAACACCAAACCCAAACCTAATCTATTCTAAGCTAGTTAAACCCATTATCAACCCTGCATCACCTTTGTTCATTATCAAACCATATGAAGCTAAGAGTTGACTTATGTTGACCAAGCATCAAATTTACTTGAAAATGATTCAAAAGCTTTTCAAAAGCTATAAATGACTTAAGTGAGCTTGTTTAAGCTTACAATGAAGCTAATGGAAGCTTGTTCAATAGACAATAAAGCGGAATTCTCAACAAGAACTTGGAAAATTAGAACTTATATAAAACTTTGATAAGTACTTAAAACACACTACAAAGGTTTACTCGCTCCAAATGTGATACGAAACTAGATTACAACATTTAAACTTGAATTAAAACATTTAATTAAAAACTACATTTAAAGAAAACAAATAAAACTAGCTACTATCTTTCTTCTCTCTTTTGCTTCTTTTATACCCCAAGTCTTCTTTTTCATCTTACGAGCACTTCCCACCAATAATAATAGCATTTGGATGACTTGGAGCATTTTAGCAACTTGATTCATTTTGGCGCCAAAGTGGGTTTTAACGGTGGAGGTTGAGTGAGATGAGGAAGGATCATTTAATGATTCTTGGAGTTGTGATGAGGTGGGGGACAAGGAGTGATAAGGGGATGGAGGGATGGTGATTGAGCTAGTTGTAGGAAGCGATTGGAGGATGACTTTTTTGGCGGGTGGGTGGTTTTGACCAAGGTTTGACCGGATATAATAACCAGGGGGTTCACAATGCAATTTGAGGGGTCCATTAGGTGGGGGTCAAAATGGCTATAACAAGGTTCAAAGGTATAAATGACAAGGACTAGTTATGTTATTTTACGAAAATCAAGGACCAATCCGCCAATTCAACAAAGTTTCTTCCAAGGACTAAAAGTGACAAAGTTCAATAATGCAAGGACTAAACTTGCCATTTTCAATTTTCCAGGGGCCATTTTTGCCAATTTTCAAACTTGGAGGACCATTCTTGTAATTTTCTCAAACTTTTGACATTTTTCACCAAAGGACTAAATTTGACAAGTTTTGATTTTAAAAGGACCTTTGGTGACTTTTCTTTTGAAATTTTGACTCGGGGACTATTTTGACAATTTTTGAAACTTGGGGACTAAAGCGCAATTTTGCAAATTTGATATGTTTTCATCGATTTTGATATTTTGCATTTAAAACACATAAAACAACGATTTGTGATATTTTGATCATTTGATGTGTTTCGAGTGTTTTCGAGATGATTTTGCAGTTTATATAGTACAAAAATGATGAGTATTTAGACACTCATCAAAGTGCATCTTCTAGTACCAGTAGGAACCAATACACTAGCGGCAGGAACCAATACACTAGCGGTAGGAACCATCGATCACTACACTAGCGGTAGTAACCAACACTACCGATAAGAACCAATACACTAGTAGCGGGAACCATCGATCGCTACACTAGCGGTAGTAACCAATACTAGCGATACTAACCACTATTGAGTCGGGTGTTCGGGGACCTCATGGGTGTACCTCCGTACCTCCTAACCCAAAACCAGGTGTGAACTAATCCCACAAGTGCACTAAAATTTCCAACATATATATTCTTGATGGGGGTAACGAGAGAGAGGGATAAAGGAGGAGGGACGTTGGAGCATGATGTTGGTCTAAAATTTGGTAAGAATGATGTCTTTAGATCAGATACAGACATATCATCTTAAACAGACTTATGTCTAAAATATGTCTTTAGAATGATGTTGGTCTAAAATATGTCTTTAGAACTCTGAAACAGACTTATCATCTTAAGCCATGCAGGTGAACCAATTTTACAGATCAGATACACTTAGAGTATTCTTCAACATACTTGCAAAGTATATCCTTGGATCTTAGACGGGAGTAATTTGAGATAAGGCAAAGTGGAAAAATCTTTGAGAAGATAAGGATTCATCGAGAGCAGAGAAAGCAACTTGCATTTACCAAAGTTGTCAGCATAGTAATGCAACCCCAGCCATACAAGTGCACATGTACCTTACTTCCAGTTTGCTTCTATTAACTTATCACTATTCTCTTATAACTACTAACCAATGTTGCAAAAATCATGAATCGGTAGTCGGGCGGTTGACCATCCTGCAGCGATAATCGGTCAGTCGGGATTAATCGGATTGGCATTTCCTTTAATTTTTGGTATTTCTAGAGACCAAACTAAAAATCTTAACCGATTCCAAGCATTATGTTTCCAAACCTCAATAAAAGACTCAATTCGATTATGATGCCTATTATGCGTTATAAGTGAAATATCGATCCCAATTAAGTAGAATGCCTAATTTTTTTAAATGACCGATTTGCCCGATTCGCCGATTTTTACCGATTCGGTGATTTTTGGCTGCTTAGTATCGATTTTTTCCAAGGTCGATTTTTGACCGATTTTCAAAATCGACAAGGTACTCGACCGATTAACGATTAATCGGCGATTAATCGGCCGAGTTGACCGATTTTTGCAACATTGCTACTAACAGTGTATCTTCCTAGTATATAAAAGAAGGTTAGTAGTAGTGATAGGTAATAAATTTCACCACTATAATCTTCCTCTTCTAAGTGGGATCTTCCTCTTCATAACTTGAGAGCAGCATTTGTCATTACCAGGGATAGTATTCCGTATCTATCCCTCGTAAAGCCTTCACCTCAACCCAGGCCAAGACTGATGTTGTCGTAATGTACAAATGAGTATTATTAGTTGATTTAAGTCTAGATTGTGTAAACATGTTCTTATTTCTAATGAACATTTGTTACTTTAATTAGCTCAAGCTTTTGTTTATACAATTCATGATGTCTCACAAATCTATCGGACCAACAACAACTAATGAGGAGCATGTGAAGCCGGTTTCACATGAAACTAATATACATCATCATGTTGATTCAATCAGTTTTTGGGCTGCTGATTCTCAACCACGTGCTGTCTCAGCTATTGTTGTTTCTGAAACACATGTTAACATAGTCGAACCTGGTAATGCTAACACATCATCGAGTGATACTGCTAATGTTAATGCTCAACCTGCTGTTAACACTTTAAGTAATGTAGAACAGCCCCTACGATCTAGTCAACCTAATATGAAGCTAATTTCATATGTAAGTGCTATGGCGATTGATCCAAAAAAGGTGAAGGCAAATTTTCGTTGCATGTCTGCAAATGAAAAAAGATCTGGTGCAGACCTTACTGTTCCATTGAAAGTGGTCAAAGTGGTAAATAATGGATTTGAAAACACTCTTTATGGTTACTTTCTTGGTAAACATTTCGCTTTTCCGGTTGTTGAATACTATGTGCGTAACACTTGGGCTAAGTATGGTATTCAAAGGTAATGATGAACGCAAAAGTTTTTCATTTCTTTAAGTTTACGTCTAAGAAAGGATAAGAAGATGTTCTTGGAAACAGGTTGTGGATGATTATGAATGTGCCTATAACTCTTAAAACTTGGACAATGAATACGAATTTACTTAAAGAGGACTTGACTAATATTCTGGTATGTGTTAAATTACATGATGTTCCCCTTGATATGTTTTTAGAGGATGGCATTGGCTTATTAGCCACACTGATTGGTATGCTGAAAATATTAGATTCTTAAATATGCTTGGAATCATGCGGTCGGAGTAGTTTAAACGGTGTTTGATTGAAGTTAAGGTGGAAGAGGTTCTTAAGGAGAGTCTTAATGTTGCTATACCCTTACTTGATGGGTCGGGTTTTACTATAGAAGAGGTTCATATTGAATACGAGTGGAAACCACCACGTTGTGATACTTGTAAAATCTTTGGTCACATTTTGGAAAATTGTCCGATTGCTGTTCGTGCTCCAACTCAGAATACGCCTAAAGGTAGTGATGGTTTCCAATTGGTTACTAACAAACGTATTGGAAAGAATGGTTATCAAGGTACACCTGGTAAAGGAGGATTGAAAAAGCATGTTGTAAGTAATAAGTTTCGTTACCAACCTAAAGCGAATCCTACTAACAACAAGAATACTACTGAATTGGGTGATACGACCAACACACGGAATGCTACTAATGAGGCTTCCCAAGAGAAGAATAACAACACTAAACAACCAAGCAAGGTTGCTGAAGTGATTACCATAGCTAATGCTTTTGATGCCCTTAGTGATTTGGATGAGGAGCATGTCGTAAGTAAACAGGCAAGTCTTACCATTGATGCATTTGACAGTCAAAGGAATACACCTCTTGTTGAAAAGATTAATAAGCTTAAAAGTCAAATTGTTGAGGGGAAGCTTATGCTTATGGGTGATGATGGTAAGCCGTTTCCTATGCAAAAGGAGTCTAATCGTAAACATGTTATGGTTAAGGACGGAAAAAAGGTAGGTAATCCGTTTTCTAAGGTTGGGAATGTGGTTCTTACGGATAGTGATAGTGATGATGAAGTTGATGAGGCTTATAATGAGACTTCTCATTTTATGGCGAGTAGAGGTTCGTATAATGCTAGTTTATATGAGGATGAAGATTTTGATTTATATGAAACTTATGACCTGCAAGGTTTAAATCCGTAACAGCTCACGTTTTGTTACTTAATTGATATAAATCTTTGTAATCAAAGTAAACGTTAGTTTTATTTTTATGTCTTTATAGTTGTTGAGCAAAAGATTGGTTTGTCTTTCTTATGCTTAGTTTAGGTCTTAAGCACTGTATGTGTGTTTGGTTTGCCTTTTTGGGCTGAGGTGTGGGATTCACCCACACCTATTGTAATGTAATTGTTTTTTGGAGTAATAATATTTTACCAAGGGTAACCCTTTTATCAAAAAAAAAGTAGCAAATATGATACATTTTCAAGCAATTAACCCTTATATATTTGATGAACTAGGAAGAATAAATTTTTGATGAATTAGATAGAGTTCTGATCATAATCAACAATCTAACTCTAAATAACCATATTCTTATTAGAGAGTTATATGGTTCTAAAAGATAGTATGCTAGTCTCGTTAAATCACTTTCATTTTCTTGCATGCCTATGAATTCACTTGACAGTCATGTTGCCTCATACTCTTTCCACTGAGCCAAATCCACTGAACTTATCACAAAATCTCCATCTATAGGAAAACGGGAAGCGAAGATGGTTCGTTTATCTATGACGGGGCTTTAGCAATACTTGCCAAAGTGCCAAAGTGAATAACACTGGACCTTGAATATAGGAAAAACTTGAGTTGGCACTAACTGGATCTTCATATTGGGCTTTTCCTATATTTAATGAATGTACCTCATTAGATGCCTTACCTGATGAGCTAATACGAGGAGTACTACGCATACTATGACGCTAACTTGGTTAATGAGAACACAACGCCTATTGATGTTTTTCCCCAGCAAAATATGTGAGATATTTGACTTTGCTAATTTATGAGGTCGTCAAGAACTCTCATATATTTTCCATAACTAATTTGACAATATCTTTAAATTAAATTAGAGTACAAGTTTGACATCATAGTTTTTTTTTTGTAGATATACATGGTAGATGTTTCTTCACAGTTGACCCAAATTTGATACTCACGGGCAACAACTTTATGGTTAGCCTTCCGACACGTTGCCCATTTTGCTTTTCTTGGAAAATTACGATAAAAAAACTCAAAGATTGATACGCAGAAACACTAGGTCGAAGGTTTATAAGTTGAGCACATGTGGCAACCTTCTAACGAAGAACAAACAAACAAGGCGAACAAGAATACAAAAATTTTAACCGAACAATTAACCATTTTATTCTACCATGATCAATTAATGGAAAGAATACAAGGAATGCGTGTAATGAGACCTCACCCCTCTCCTCCTTTTACTCCTCCTTTTATAGAGAAGAGGGGTCGTGATATCTAAGTCACAAACCTCCTTGTGCACCAAGGAACTCACGTTCGTAATCATAATCGACCTATACTTTCTAAACAAAGATATTTACTTGCCTTGCAAAGGAAAAGCGTACATAAGGAAACTAGTTTAATCCTAGACACATTCAACTTCTAATAAATACCATAACTTGACTTGCTACTAATAACTAACATTTTCCACCTTAGTTGCAAGGATAGATAATCCCGACATCAAGTATCTCCATGCAATACTTGAACTTGGGACTGGAACCACCTTTGTAAATCGTAAGATGCATATCTTGCATGCTTATCTTCGCCATTTCTTGAGAGCGAATCAAACCTTAATTAATTCACAACCGATCTTATGTTTACCCATTTCGATTAGTAGGACTTTTGGCCAAATGTTTTCCTTAACACCTTTTATAAGCGCCATATACTCCACTGTAGTAGATAATGCAATAATATTCCACAGAGTTGCTTTCCAACTCACAACATAACCATGTCCGTAAACACTTACCCGATTATCAACCTATCCTTGTCAGTGTCTTTAGCATAATCTGCATCCACGAAACCATTAACATCTATGTCTTTTCCTTGATCTCTACAATCCCACATCTCCAATGCACTTCAAGTATTTCAAAATCCACTTCTTTGCCTCTAGTAGTTTTACAGGTTCACCAAATACGTGCTAGCAATGCTAACAATGTCGCAATATTTGGTCTAGTACATACCATTAATTATATTAAACTACCTACAACATACGCATACATGACCTTACTCATTCTTTCCATATCCCAGTCACTTGACGGACAATATTTAATGATACCCTGAAGTGTGCTCCCAATGGCACAGAGAACGACTTGTCTTTATCTACTCTGAGACACTTTCAGGGTTCGGCTACCCTATCCTTGAAAATATCCACTACCAAGTATCTTCCTAGATGGAAAACAATTCATATCAAACTCTTTTCACATCATTCCTTTGGTATATTCGATTTCAAACTTGCTATTACAAGCAATCAACATATCATATACATAAAATAATAGATATATGTACACACCTAGTGCAAATTCCTTGAAGTAAACACAACTATCATAGTTGTTTCAACTGAACCCATTGCTTACCATATACACATCTAACCGTTTGTACCACTGCCTTGGAGACAGCTTAAGACAATGAGATTTCTTTAACATATATATTGTGTTGCTCGTTCCTTCTTCAAAACCAAGTGGTTTCCTCATATGAATGGTTTATTCAAGATTAACATGAAAAAACGCCAACTTACATTAAGTTTTTCCAACTCGTAATCTTTACAAGTAGTTAATGAGAGACTGCTTATAGATGTATGTCAAACCATAAATGAAAATACTTCATTGTGGTCAATCCCTGCTCGTTGTGGAAACCCCCAAGCAACCAACCTTGCTTTATACCTTGGGGTTTTAATGCCTTCAATCCATTCTTTAATCTTATATAAAACCACTTGCAGTTTACAAGCTTCTGACCAAGTGGTTCATCGACCAGCTCCCATGTATGGTTCTTATTTAAAGAACTTATCTCATCCTCCATAACACGAACCCACTCATCTTTTTTAGATGAATTAATCACCTCTTGGAATGTGATAGGTTCATGTATATCTTCTTCCTCAGCAACAACAATTGAATAAGCCGACATATCATGTTCTTCCCTAAGCCCTGATGGTCTAGAAAATGATACATTACCTTCATCCCTATAACTGGTAGTTATTGTATTTATTCTCTTAGTTTTATCACGCACGAGAGCATAGTTGTTCGAATTTTATTGTTGAGGCCTTGGATCATGTGCATCCAGTTTCTCATCTTCATTCCTTTGATTTTCACTAGTATAAGGACTCATAGTTGGTTCGACCAAACTTCCATGAAGTTCCACCTCAAACTCAACCAATTTACCATAATTTGTAGCACTAGCACCCTTGAGAGTTTGCTTATAAATAAGGCTCTCATTAAACATCACATCCATGCGTATGATTATCTTCGGTTTAACACCATCTAACCTTCATAATCTGTATCCCTTCACACCATCAGGGTACCCATGAATATACAATTTATAGCTATAGTCTTGAGCTTCCCCTGATTCATGTGTGAATAAGCAAAGCAACCAGATATCCTCAACATCTCATAATTCTCCAATGTTGTAGATGGAGACCTATTGATCAGATAAGAACTCGTCACTTTTGTTTGATTCCAAAACAAATTTGGCAAACCAGAGTGAATCAGTAAACACCTAATCTTGTTCAAGAGTGTCTCTAGTCGTTCAGCTAGACCATTCTATTGTGGCGTTCCTTTAATTATAAAATGTATGGTTATCTCACTCTCCTTCCACAATTTAGTGAAGTCCTTATAACAAAACTCCAAATTGTTATTCGTTCGTAGTTTCTTTTAGTTTTGTTCATGTCTAGTTTTCCACCAACTGCTTTCACTCCTTAAACTTGTTGAATTCCTCATTCTTATGTCTAAGAAAATGAACCCAAATCCTCCTTGAATAATCATTAACAATCGATAAGAATTATTGGAAACCACTCGTTGATTCTATTTGAGAAGGACCCGAGAGATTAGCATGGGTATCCATAACTCCCTCATCGTGTGTTGACCTTGACCAAAACTAGCCTTGTCGATTTTCCTAAAACATAATTTCATATAAAGAGGGGTCGTGATATCCATGTCACAAACCGACTTGGACACCAAGAAACTCTCGGTTGTAATATTAATAGACCTACACTATCTAAACAAAGCTAATTACTTATCTTGCTAGGCAAGTAACATACATAATAAAAGTAGTTTAATCCTAGACACATTCAACTTCCTAATCGACATATACTATAAATTGAGTTGCTACTAATAACTAACAGCTCTAAAATATAAGTGGGCTTAACGTAAACTAAAATCTCAATTTATCACCCCCAAAAGCGACTTTCGGAGATCTTCTTGCAACCCTAAAACCGACTAGCCACGATTCGTTTATGAGTTTATCTTGCATCATTCACATTTACGATTATGACTCTCATTTTGGGAATTAAGGTAATCTACGTTGGTGATTACGGTTAAGATTTGCGTGTAACGTGATTAGTCGATATTAGTCATTAGGGTTTTGTTTGTAGAAGATTGGTTTCGGTTGGAGTTACGTTTAGGGTGTGTGAAGAAGAAAGGATTCAACAACTTGCTTTGTGGGCTCAAAAGTTATACTTGCAAACATTGAAGTGTTCAATTGGCAGAACATTGTGTTCTTCATTGGGAATTGAAAGTGGGAACCACGTGGGAGAGATAAAGCTCGAAAGTATAGAGTAAAAGTCGGTAAAAGCCGTATTAAAGATAGGTTGGCGCCGTTTATGTAGAGCTCACTCGGAATAAACACGATGATTAACAAAACAATATGATTAGTTGCATGCTTGTCTAGATGCATGCTTAGTCTATGTTAGTTTTAGGGCGTAAATTGTCAGCGCTCATTAGGGTTTCTTGCCTATATAAGAAACCATGATAGATTGTAATAGATAAGCTTTTCTCAAGTTTCTCAAGTCTTGTAAACTATCCGAAACATAGAGTTTCTATAATCAAAGATCCATAGAGGATCAAAAGTGTTCTTAGTTATTATAACTTGTATTTATTTTCCGCTACAATACCTAGTTGTAGAGATCTTCTATTAGTTTGCTTGTGATTACATAGGCAACACTAACGATCTCCGAGTGCTTAAGATCTATCAAGGTCTGTGTGTTTCTAACAAGTGGTATCAGAGCCTCGGGAAAGTCTCTACGATACTAAGAACCATTCTCACCCCATACAATCAAACATTCATTCACCATGCACGGATCCGATAATGAAAATGAAGTCACCAACACAAACAACACCAACACCACTTCCATGCAACATTTCGGTCTCAAACGACAATGGTAAATTTCCTTATTTAAAGAGGAAGAGTATGAACTTTGGACTATGAAGATGGGCTGGATTTCCAATATTGATTGGAATCGTGGGAGGTAGTAAAGAAAGGAAGCAGTCTAAAGAAAATGATTCACAGCGGGGATGGGAAGTTTATCATGGCTCCACCAAAAGCTTTGAAGAAGTCTTGGCCATGCGAGAGAGAACATAAAGTAAAACTATTACGCTTCAAGCCATTCACGAAGATCATCTATGTGATTTTCACCATATGGATGATGCTAAAGACATATGGATGGCTCTCAAAGCAAGGTTCGGTGGAAATGAAGAATCAAAGAGAATGAGGAAGTCCATGCTAAGACAACAGTTTGGGACTTCAATATATCGGAAGAAGAAGGTATCCACAAGGGATCTGACGGGTTCCATAGGATCTTGAGTCGGTGAATCGGTGAATGCTAAACCGGATAATGAAGATTGCAACTCAAAGTTCTTGCGGTCCTTGCCGCCATCATGGTTGCATGTTAGTATAGCACTCAAGGCGAAAGGAGGGTTGGACATGCTCACTTTTGATGAGCTGTACAGCAGACTTAGAACTCTTGAACCGGATGTCGGGACTCCTACCGTACATCTTCTTCTAACCATGCGACTTTTGTTGGGACATCTCATTCCAACATGATGGTACAAGCTCCTAGCTCAACTATTTTCCATCATCTCCTAGTTCCAACTACTTTCCGACATCTGCTCTCCCACTCCACCACATAACACTCGTCCCACTCCACAATCTTCACAACCTAAGACTAGTAGTGTGATGGAGGATGTTCTTCATTCGTTTGTTCTTGACTATGATACTCGCGAGTATCTTGCATATGAAGACTTTGATCAGTTGGACCCTCTTGAAATGGAGGAAATGAAGTGAAAATCGGTGGCATTCTTTGTCGATGGACATCAAAAGGTTTGAAGAGAAGGTGGAAGGAAGTTTGTTTTCAAGGAAAGGAACCAGCTCGCTTTGATAGGAGGAAAGTCAAGTGCTTCACTTGTCATCGGATGGGGCATTTCTCGAGAGAATGCAAGAGAAAAAGTGGAGATGGAGCTAACTATCTTTCATATCGTGAAGCAATGATGAGGCTGGAGCTTGACTCTCCTCACCATGGATGAACAAGTCAAGCTGGGGCGCCCATGAGCACGTGAATGAGGAAGCTCATGACAGCGATAAGCTTGGATTGTTGGCAAGGTGCACCGGATGAAAGGCATGATCGGTTTGCCTTGATGGGACTATCTCGGTACACAATTGTATATTTGGTTGTAGTCTAAGATACAATGAACTTAAAGAAGAATTTGATGCTATGAAACCTAAGTTTGATGCATGCTATATTGATAATGAAGCTCATAAACTTGCATTAAAAGCGTAGAAAGACAAAAGTATGGTTTCAAAAGAATCAAATAGCTTATGAAGAAAAGATAAAGGTTTACAGTTTGATCTAGAAGTTGCTAATAATTACTTAAAAGCATGCGAGAAAGAAAAGGATGAAGCGTGTCTCAAAACCTAGAGCTTAAAGAAAAGATAGGCGAGGAAATAGCTAGGAATAAACAATGGTTGATTTCGGTGATAATCGGCTAAAGAAGCGTATAACGATCAATCTGTTACCTCGGCTTAGGATTAGGTTTTCAAAATATGTAGGAGTAGAAGCTAGGTATGATGGTCGTAAATCCACACTGCGGGATTAGCTAACTTTGTAAAGAAGGTAATATGCATCTTGTCCTGGTCCTATTAGAGGTGAATTTATGCCCGAGACCTATCCATCATTGTTGACTTTGATGGATCACATCATTTATATGGCGAGAAAGTCAAAGACTTGCGGACCACGATACCTCATCTAATGACTTTGTCTCTTGCTCAGCGGTGACAATTCATCGGATCAAGGGTCTACTTCATATGAAAGCGTGATTCAAATGAAGTCGACCTTCCCAAGCTGAGCCAACACCCAAGCACTGCACCCAGTCTACTTACAAGCCTTCTAAGGAAACTGCTGAGGAATCCACTTCCAAGATAGTTTCTTCTGAAGACTTGTCTTTTACATCTTTGGATAATCAGTCTGTTAAAAACAATTCCTTGAATGTATCTGTTTTAAGTACTTCTTCATGTAATCAAACATCTCCCTATTTGAATAAATCTTCTAAGAAGAAGACATGTTTTGTATGTGGAAGTAAATTTCATTTGATTAAGGATTGTGATTTTTATGAGCAAAGATTGGGTGCATGTACTACTCACCGAAACACAAATCTAAGCGGACCAATGTTGCTAATATTCCACCTTATGTCCCTGGCGACTAAGCCGACTCTCATTGGAGAAGTTCGGTTACGGACCTTATGTCCAACCAACTAGCCCATACTTTAAACATGGTTATTGGCCTACATATGTTGACTCCATGTATCTTTGGGATGGGATATGGAACCTTCTTGTGAAGCCCTCGTGAGTTGTTCTTGGACTAACAAGGGACCCAATTACCAATGGAGGACCAAGAACAATGGTGGATCCTCTAAATCTTCATGCCCTAAACACTGTGATCCCAAGGCGGGTTCAAGTCGATAATGACTTGAACCTCCATCAATCTAACCGTTTGTATATATTTTGTTGTTGTTTGTAGGATCATCCCTTAAGCATAAGAATATTGGTATTGTTGATAGTGGTTGTTCGAAGCATGTGCGGGAGCAGGGATATGATGCACAATTTTGTTCCTATAGAAGGAGGAGGCAATGTGACTTTTGGAGGAAGTGATGGTAGTATTACAGGAAAGGCACCATAAAGACACCTCATCTAGATTTTGAAAATGTGTACTTTGTTAAGGAACTTGACATTTCAACTTGTTCTCTGTTTCACAAATCTGTGACACTAAGAACAAAGTTCTCTTCATCGAGAATGAATGTCTTGTCTTTGTCTAAAGACTTCAAACTCCCGAAGAAACTTCAATTCTCTTGAAAGTTCCTCGAACTCACAACTTATACACATTCAACCTTAATGAAGTTCAACGGTGGTGACCTCACTTGCTTGGTGGCTAAAGCATCTCTTGATGAGTCCACTAAATGGCATAGAAGAATGGCGCATGTGAATTTCAAGACCATTAACAAACTCTCTAAAATGGGTCTTGTTGAAGGTCTTCCACCAAAGTATTCACAAATGATCATAATTGTGTCGCTTGCAACAAAGGAAAACAACACGAGCCTCTTACAAAGCTATCAATGCTATGAGCATTATTCTTGAACCTCTTGGTTGCTTCACATGGATCTGTTTGGTCCAACTCAAGTCGAAGCATTGATCATAAGTTCTTACATTTGGTAATCAGCGATGGCTATAGCGATTTTGTTGGGTTTTCTTTCTCGAACCAAAGATGAAACATCTCAAGTCTTGTTGAATTCATCACTCTTGTTGAAAATCAGTTGAACAAAAGGTCAAGGGTATTCGATTGTGATAATGGGACGAGTTCAAAATGCTATTCTTATAGAACTCGTGGGTCAAAAGGCATAAAAGGGACTATAGTAATCCAAGAACCCCACAACAAAATGGGGTGGTGAAAGAAAGAATAGGACCTTAATAGAAGTGCTAGATCCATGCTTGCAGACTCTAAGCGCCCACTATGTTACGGATGAAGGCTGTTGGCTTTGCGTGCTATGTGCTAAGCAGGTGTCCATTACGGACCACAACTCAAAACCCCATATGAACTTCTCTTTGGGAAGGTTCTGTCATTCACTACCTAAAACCTTTTGGTTGTCAAGTGACCATTCGAACACGGTGATCCGTTGGGAAAGTTTGATGAAAAGGCGATGATGGTTATATTGTGGGTTATTGACTCATAGTAAGGCCTACGAGGTGTACAATTTGCAAGCCAAGAAGATAGAGACATTGAACACGAGATTTTTGGAAGATAAGCATAATGTTCAAGGACGAGGTCATACGTGGTCTTTTGACCTTGACTATAGCGATTCCTTGGGTTACACTAGACACTTGGCTAATCAAAATGCGGGTTCTCAAGCTTCTCCCACTAACAATGCGGGTCCCTTAGATGATGACTACGAAAATGAGTTTGAAGATGATGAGCAACCCATACTTGTGCCTTCTTTCTCTCCTAACAATATTGCGGTACCACCTCCAAGGATGTTCTTGATTCGAGTGATGAAGATGACTCTCATTATCTTTGAGGACCTTGCTAGGCTTGGACTCAAGAATTTGCAGCAAAGCTTGAAGCAGAGAAACTAAATGGAGAGGTTGCTAATGAAGGAGTCGGTGGAAACCATGTTTCTGCTGAAGTTGATTCTGTCACACCTACCTTCCCCAAATCTGCTGAAGGCTATGCTGTTCCTTCTCAAGTATCTTCGGACTTTGGTGAACCCTATACACGCTTTCCAAAACCTTGGATCTTGGAAATCATCAACCCAAAGTGGCATCTTCACCTCACCCTCTTATGATCTTTGAATTTGAGCCAACCATCACTAATCTTGATTCATCCATTGAAGTCAACCCACTACTACTCGGAGGATCAACATAGCTCATCCTCAATCCAACATTATAGGTGATCTTGGCACTGTTAGAACTAGAAGGGCTATCACCGGTCCTCGGTTTGGACAGATTGCTTTTCTCTCTTATGTCTCCAACCGGCAAAGAGACAATCACACGAGACTTCAAGCATTGTCATTTGCTTGTTTTCTTTCTCAAGTGGAACCAACGGTGTTTCTCAAGCTCTTAATGATTCAAGTTGGCTTGAAGCAATGCAAGAAGAGATGCAACAATTTCACAATCGGCGAGGTTTGGATTTTGGTTCCACTCACGATGGCAAATATGCCATTGGGACAAAGTGGGTTCTGAAGAATAAGAGAGATGCTAGGGGTGTTGTGATCAAAAACAAAGCAAGATTAGTAGCTCAAGGTTTGAGACAAGAGGAAGGAATTGATTATGATGAAGTGTTTGCACTGTTGCGAGTTGAAGCCATTCGCATTTTCTTGGCTTATGCTTCCTACATGGGTTTCATGGTGTATCGGATGGATGTTCAAGGTGCTTTTACGTATGGTGAGATTGAAGAGGAAGTTTATGTCTCTCAACCCGAGGGATTTGAAGACCCGGATCACCCAAATCATGTTTATAAGGTTGTTAAAGCTCTCTATGGCTTACATCGGGCACCAGAGCTTGGTATGCTCGGCTTTCATCATTCTTTGAAGCATGGCTATAGGAGAGGTGCTATTGATAAAACTCGTTCCTAAAGAAGAATTACTCCGACATCATTCTTGTGCAAGTTTATGTGGGCGACATTATTTTTGGTTCCACAAAGCGAAGCTTGGTGCGAGGAATTCGAGGAACTTATGAAGGTGAATTTCAAATGAGTGCTATGGGAGAACTTACTTTCTTTTGGGTCTCAAGTTCGTGAAACAGGATGGCATCTTTATCGGTCAAGATAAATATGTGAGGACATTTGAAGAAGTTTGGTATGGAAGGTGTTAGGGCGCCACAACACCTTATGAAGCTCAAAGGCTAAAGCAAATAATGAACGAGATCTACACGTGAATGTTCATCATGCAGGTCCATGATTGGTTCATTGATGTATTAATGACTTCAAGACACGATATTACATTTCTTTGTGAGTGTTTGTTCTCGACATCAAGTCACTCCACTTGCTTCCCATCTCAATCTTTGTCAAGAAGATCTTTAAGTACCTCAAAGGCCAACCTCTTTTAGGCCTTTGGTACCCAAAGAATCTCCTTTCAAGTTGGAAGCATATAGTGGCGGTGATTATCTTGGTGCAAATCTGGATAGAAGATCCCTGGCTGGAGGCGCCAATTTCTAGGCAAAGGTTGATTTCTTGGCAATGCAAGAAACAAACCATTGTGGCCACCTCAACTCTTGAAGCGAGTGCGTTCTTCTTTGCAAATTGTTGTGGACAAGTCCTTTGGATTGAGAACCAATTCTTTGGACTATGGGTACAACTTTATGAACACTACAATTCATATAGATAATCAAAGTACCATCTGCATAGTCAAAAATCCGGTTTTCACGATCGAGCGAAACACATTGAAATCGGGCACCACTTTATAAGAGATGCTTATGAAAACATTTGATAAAAGTGGCTAAAATCCATCTTGATGATAATGTGGCGGACTTATTAACAAAAGCGTTTGATGGACCAAGGTTTCAACACCTCGTGGTCAATATTGGAATGCTAAACCCTTGTTGCATAGTTTAAGGGAGGCATAGGCCTCGGGGAGGCATATGCCTCGGGGAGGATTGTGCAAACTCTGCAGATTTTGTTTGTTTTGTATTTGTTTTGTATATTAGTTTTGTATATTAGTTTGTATTCTAACACTAACTTCTAATATTTCTCTAGTTTGTTTGTTTTGTTGTTGTGTATGCTTTTGTATACATTTTGCGGTTGTCATCTTGCATTTTATACATTCCTTATCGGATTGCGGTTTGTATATCGCATGATCAAGGTCAAATTCATCAAGAGTGGCTCATTTGTACATGGTCGGATAGTGAAAGGGTGTTACTTGTTTCTTACGATATCAAAATCTTGAAGCATACAATTTGATTCCTTGAAGTAATAATCTTGAAGAAAAGAAATTGAAGTCAAATTGTTCATTCATTCATTCAAAAAGCAGTTCTGACTACGACTTACATAAAGTCAACCTACTACTATGCATCTTCAAGATACGTGTACAAAGCTAAGCCTAATCTAGTGTATATCCTTCATTCGAAATCTAAGTGAATGTTGGATATGCATTTGATCTTGGCTTTGCTTTTGTAGGTCTTGCGTAACCACCCATTCCGCTTAGCTGGTGGTTGGATATGCATGACCGGCCGACGAAGATGCTAAGGACCAAAATGGAAGGATGGATTGATGCAAGCGATTGATGATGGCGATGACCACGAGGATGGCGTAGAGAACTATCGTGTCCTTTGTGCTTCATCTATTCATTTCAACCAAAATGCAATCGATCCACCCTCCTTAAGCCCTTCTACTATCGATGTGTGTTCATGCACCAAAAGATGGCGTGATGAGACCAAGAACCACCTCTCTATCTTTGGGAGTGGCGGATTCACAGCACGAGGTCTTTGTTGAGACCGAGTCTTTGGAGGTTGGGAGTAAGAAGTTCCCTCCTTATAGGAGTCATCGAATCATCGGTGATTCACTTGGATTCACTACTTTGTCATCTTGAAGAAGGGAGAAAGGGCGATTTATTTGGTCGTGGATAGGGTTGAGGAAAGTAATGGAACCATGGGTTTGATTCACCACTTGATGATGATGAAGAGGATGATGAAGATGAGGAAGTGAGATCTATGATCTCAGGTTTGGTATTCATGGTGCAATTGGGTTAATTGAGGTTATTTTGCTTCTAGGGTTTGTGGTAAATATTTGGGGATCTTGGTGAAGAGATGAGTTACATTGGGATCATTTTATAGGCGGTTCAAGGTTCAATGAGTTTAATGCAAGTGGGTGGCACGGTAATTCTAGAAACTTACGAAGATATTCTTATCTTTGATGCATTCTTTGAAGCTATAACTTGATGATTGATCATGTGTTTCTTTGAAGTGTTATTTTGGGTTGGGTCAAAGATGTCATACACGTCGACAATGGTCAACCAAGCGGTCAATTTTCTTTGACTATAATTTGGGCAAAACACTTCATCCACCATCACTCGCTTGAACAAACAAATTCCTCTCATTCCACTTTCACAAACACTCACCATTTCAAGAATCTTAACCCTAAACACTCATATTCCTCATGGCTCTTGAATTTAAACATGATCACAACAAAGTTGCATTTACGGGAAATGGCAAGGGATATGAATTGTATGAACCAATGGTGGAATATCTGAAAAGGTCCAAGATTCGTTATGCTCTAACTCATTCTCCAAATGAGATATATGAATCATGATTACTCAATTTTGGGCAGCTGCGAGAAGAGGAGTGAGGCAGAGATTAGGGCGTGATTGATGAAGCAGTACAATGTTCTGAGAGGACACGATTAGGAGGAAGCTTCACTTGGAAGATCTTGATGGAGTATTTTACTCTAATCGGGAAGATGTCTTGAATGGACTTAGGGCTATTGGGTATCGAGGAACAAAACAGATATGTGGCTAAAGAAGGAACTACGCCCAAAATGGAGGTTCTGGTTCACACTTTGCTCAATGCATGAGCAACAAGACCGGAGGATGGGACGATTCTCTACCAAACTGGGATATGGTATTGTGTGTCTTTCTCAAGGGTAACTTTCAATTTTCTAAGTATATTTTGAAAACATGGTTGAAAATATTCAAAGACAAAGGAAAATTTTAATGTACCCAAGGTTTCTACAAATGATTTTAGACACCACTACCCAACCCAATCTTTCTATCCATAGGTGCTTTAGCGCTAAAGCTGTTTGCTACAATGAGAACCAACTTTCGGGGAACATCATCCCTTGCTAGCGACCATGTTGCCCCAAGGTAATGAGGCTGGCGATGAGGAGAATGTGGCTCATAATCCTCCTTCCTCACTGTTGCTCTTGATGGTAATCCATTGGTTAACATTGATGAGGCCCATCTTCAGCTGTTGAAGCAACTCATGTTGCTCGGACCAACCACCATGTCCCGATCCTCCACCCACTTTAGCTACTCATGTTGAGTCGGATCTTAATAGACCACCCACACCAAGTCTGTTAGGGATCCTCTCAATGAAGATCTTCCTCACATTGAGCATGACCATGATTCTCTTGAAAGGTCCAATGAGGCTCCCTTACCACGAGCAATCTGCTTTGGTGGGTGAGGACCCCATTACACTCTCATCTGTGTATGCTCTTGTCAGCGGGTATCTTCTTTGAGGTCACTAGTCGAAAAAGGAGCTTGCGAGACCAAGTCTTCTCTTGGAAGTAAGATTGAAGATCTGCGAGAATCAAGTCAAGGACTTAGAAGACAAACTCAAAGGGCTCAAAGGAAACTTGTGCTTTCTTGATGAAGAACAAGAAGAACCTCATTTTGGGTCTCGGAGATATTGGTGATGTCTCTCTCAATGATCCTTCATCCTTAGTTGCTACTTCCTCGAAGAAGAAGGAACACATTACGTACACGGAAGAAGAGATCGATCTTCATAAGGTTTCTTTGAAGCTTCTAAAGAACCAAGTCTTGATAAGGCGCATCTGGCGATGTGCAAATGGAAGATGTTTCTTGATCATAATGACATGGGCATTGCACGAAGTATTGTTGTTGATTTATCGAAGATGAGTGTGTTAAAAGCGATGACAAAGGGAAAAATGTCATCGAAGATGAACTTGGTCTAACACGGTGAGTGAGGAGGAAAGACTAGGTCAAGCAAGTAGATTGGTGAGTTTGAGAAGTCAAAGGAAAGTGTAGCATTGGCTAAACAACTTGAAGCAGGAGGAATTTTCATCTTTAACTCACGAGAGAAAAAGAACTAGATACATTGAGGGTTCGGATGCTGCTTGAACTTGGGATATTCTAACTCGACAAGTCATTTCAAGACCTTCTCTAGCTCAAAGTATACTAGGTGGAGATTTCCTCGGTGACAATTATGTGGGGCGAATGATGGCTCGGGGAAGACAAAGGAAGCAAGAAGCAATTGCACAAAGAGGGCCATCAAAGCTCGAAGGCCAAAGACAAACCTCCTTCTAAAGATGAAATAAGAAGGGTGGTGAAGAATCAATGCTCAATGTACAACTCGGCCTAACAATGAAACAAGTCAAGGCCTTTCACGATCATGTCTGTATCATAAATATAACCAAATCATGAAGGAAAGATCATCATCTTTAGCACATTCTTCCAACTTAAAAAGGATTTGAGAGAATGAAGCTGCTCGAAGCCAAAAGACTCAAGGCGATGATGCTCAACCAAGGAATCATCTCCGGTCATTCTTTGAAGCAACCACAAGTTGCTTCTCTCTACTAACAAAGGTCAATCTATTTGAACCATCTTCCATTTCTCTGAAGCACACGAAGCATCGGCTCCCACTCCATCGGTGGCTTTGTTGTCATCTGGAAGATTCGAGTAAAGGAAGGCGATCTCACGAAACTAAAGCAGAAAGGCGATAAGGATATTCCACAGGATGAAAGCACTTCGCGCTCCAACCAAGTCTCCATCTACCGATACAAGTCCTACTACCAATGCAGAAGATGAAAATGCTCCCTCTAGGGATATCTATCAGCCTGGGAGGAGGCAGAAGAGAATGGCTAAAATATCTCCTTTGGATCTTGAAGCTGATGACTCTACTTTCATTATAGAAGGGTCTGCTGCTGATTTTCCTGATGGAAACTCAGATGGGGTGATAGAGTGGAAATTAAAGAATGATGAGATGAATGTTCTTCTTCGAAGGAACACCACTTCAATGGAATTCACCTTTCTAAAGGAAATTCTACACTTGATCGACAGGGCAGACTTAATTTCTCTGTTTACTCAAGTTACCACCCATTATTGCAACAAGGAACCTCAAGGTTCTGGGATGTTCCTGCCAGGAGATCTTCAAGTCTTGTTAAACTCCCACATTCCCAATAGCAAAGCATCTTCCATTTGGGAAAACTCACATAGGTGGAAGCTTACATCACGGAGATTCTATCCTCTCCCTCGTGTGTGCGTACTTGAGACTAAGGGTGGAATCACTTTGTTTGCATGTTGTCCGAAAGAAAGTATCCTTTGCCTAAAAGACTTATGGAAAGATCTTTGAGTCGGTGGAAATTCCTCCGGATCCGATTGGGAAATGAAAGGCACTCTGCTTTAGCTTGGTGGGATTGATCAAAACTCAACTTCAACAAGCGCAATAGGCCTCTTCTTCATCCATATCGGGACACTTGGTACTCTGCACTACCTTGTTTTGTTCATTTTAGTTTGCTTTGTTTATGTTATTTGTCTATTTTGTCTAAGTTTTTTTAGAAGTAAAGTCTTTCATAAAAGAAAACTCACAAAAACATCATTTTAAAAATAGTGATAGCGTTTATTTAATAAAAATTAGGTCTTTAATTTTCCTTTTCAAGCTGATTATTAAGCTTTTCGGTGTTATAAACCTGTTCTTAGTTTAAAAAAAAAAAAAAAAAAAAAAAAAAAAAACTAACTTTTATGCGGGTTTGTTTGTTGTCCAATTCGATGGTCTTTAACTCACGGATGTACCTTGTGTATGTCAAAGAGTTGGCTAGTCCAAAGGGCTGACTTTGGTAAAGACACATCAAATCATTGATAAATTGTAATGGTTTGCTCAAAATCATAGGGTTTGCAACCACCCATGCTTATTCTTTGAGGTTGTATGGTCATCAATTCACCATGGTCTATTCTGTTTGGAATCCAAGAATTGGCTAGCCCACATGTATATGGCATGTGGTAAAGGCAGCTGAATCCATATTTGGTGCTCAATTCACCAATTCTAAGAATTGACTAGTCACGAGCAAGCGGCTACGGTAAAGACAAGACAAATCCGTTTATATGGTTCTTTGGTTTGCCAATAAATCGAGATGGTTATCAATGTACCATAGTTTCGAACTCAAACATGTGGCTACTCCGGTAGTAATGGCTATTGGTAAAGAGACATCAAATCCATTAATTTCAATGATTCACCTCTCACGGGAGTTAACACACTGGAAGTGATGAGAATAGTATTGAACTTATATGTTTTGATGTACAAGATGTCATATGTTCTTTGCAAAGATCCGGTGTTTCACAGTTCGGTCATCATGAGATGTTCTTCTTACGAATCTTGGTTCTTGATCCTCAAGATATTGTCCACTCATTGCTCAAACAACATTATGGTACAATCCTCAAGGAAAATGTTACAATCCTCAGCGGCATTATCGATCTATCAAGGAAGCGGAACTTAACCTAGTCAAATTCCGGTTTAGGGAGGATTGTTGGGAATTAAGGTAAATCTCGATTACTAGAAGATCGCAAAGATTAGAAGAAGAAAGGATTCTAGAAGTTATACTTGATGAAGTGTTAAAGAGACATTGTGTTCTTCTTGAAAGTGGGAACCACGTGGGAGAGATAAAGCTCGATTATAGAGTAAAAGTCGGTAGCCGTATTAAAGATAGGTTGGCGCCGTTTATGTAGAGCTCACTCGGAATAAACACGATGATTAACAAAACAATATGATTAGTTGCATGTTTGTCTAGATGCATGCTTAGTCTATGTTAGTTTTAGGAGCGTAAATTGTCAACGCTCATTAGGGTTTCTTGCCTATATAAGAAACCATGATAGATTGTAATAGATAAGCTTTTCTCAAGTTTCTCAAGTCTTGTAAACTATCTGAAACATAGAGTTTCTATAATCAAAGATCCATAGAGGATCAAAAGTGTTCTTAGTTATTATAACTTGTATTCATTTTCCGCTACAATACCAAGTTGTAGAGATCTTCTATTAGTTTGCTTGTGATTACATAGGCAACACTAACGATCTCCGAGTGCTTAAGATCTATCAAGGTCTGCTAAAGCCTTGTATACAAACAAATCCAACAATGTTTCTAACATGTTCAACATGAGCCGCCCATCCATCTCATTCGGCGATTCTCAACTAGACCCGTAGTTACATTTGATGATCAAGATGACCTTATGGTTACCTATGATACTCAAATTGACTCCATGGTTATACTTGAGGATCCGAATAGTGATCATGTTGTGACTCACGTTGAACACGTGAACCTTTTCCCAATCTAGATGTTGATCTCTTACTTAAAGACCAACAATCCGAATGGAAGAATGTTGTGCATTAAATCAAGCAATTGCGGTAAAATGCAATCATAACCGGGGATATTGAATGCTTAAATCGCAACTCAATTTTTCAAAACTCAAGAAAAGCGTGAAAAAGGTTTTGAAGTCGCTTTTCTAAATCACACCAAAACGAAAAATCTTTAGAGCAGACAGTTAAGTGATCTAGTCGCATCGAAGAATGCTTTGTTGTCTCAAATAGAACAACTAAAACATGAACATACAAAACAACTTAACGCTCTTACTTTGGAAACTCAAAAGCCAAGGTGAGTTGTTAAATTGTCAAAAGCAGTTCTCGCATACAAAAGCATTCAACGAAGCGAATAGATGACCATCTTGAAGAAATTGTCGGTTTACAAAACAAACTCAAAGAGTTTGAAATGTTGTTTCCAAACATGGTGAGTCAATCACAACTATTCAAAAGTTTACTTTAAAACCCAATCCAAATGGATATGGACCGAATCTTGCGATTACAAACCAAAGCTTTCAACCAAAGCATTCAAACCAAATCACGAAGTTTCGGTGCAGAATAAAAATTGATGATTTATGAGTGTTGTTGAATATCATCGTCAAGAGGAATTAGATGCGAGAATACGAGAGTCGATCAAAATTAGAAAATGTTGTTTATAACAAACCATTTAACTATTCAAAAGCCGTCACTTTAGTCATACAAAAGGATTCTTCTAACACACCTAGGATTATCACAAATACGTCTGAGTCTTCTAATGTTGCTCCCCAACCAAATTATGCACAAATTTATGGTCCTTTACCTTCACTCGATTGAAGTAAATTCAAAACAGAAAATCGTCAAATTCTCAAATATTTTGACATTTCGCCGACCTCAAACTTTTAGAGCGTGAGATTGAATTTCATTACGAAATAAAAGTTGAACATTTTCAATCGCCTCGGTAGCGTGAACAAAGAGATATTTTTCGAAAAGAATTTTACCCCATGTTAAAATTTTGAAAAATTATGCATTATATTGGGAAATGGAATTTCATAAGGAACTTGGATTGAAGAAAATCGTTTTGAGAAAATAGAAACATCTATTTATAATACAAAACGTAAAAAGAAAATGTTACGAAAAGATGTTGATCGACTCTTGGAAGATGTTATCTGTGTTGATATCCATAAAGTTGTGTTATTGCATTCTTTGTCATATGCATTTGATTATATCTCTCCGACATTGTTGATTCTGTTGAAATTGTTGAGAAATCGATCTTGAGTCACAAATCAAGTTTTTAAGCGATGAAAATGAACATTTATTAAACGAACTTTCAAGCGCAAAACGTCGTCTTCAATGGTGTCAAAAGATTGTCATAATCGTGAACTCGCTTTCTGAAACAAGATCAACCAATTGCATACCAAAACTCTTTGTCCTAAACATGAGCAAGCGGATGACCGAATGTGTCTTTGAAGTGTCAAATCTCAAAATATGAACAAGAAATTTCAAAAGTGAAAAGGAATATAGCGTCATATTTGATTTACTCAAAAGACTCGCTAAAAGCGTCACAAGATGTTGATAATCATTTGGCATATACCAAAGATGTTTCTGACGAGAAGGACTCACTCATTACGAAAATCTAGATTTGTTACACAAAATCCATGATCTTAAAGGCGAGTTGGTGCTATTTAAGCAAGATAAGGATAGTAACACAAGCGTAAGCGCACCAAAGCAGTTGAAATGACTCTAGAACATCTAATGACAAAACACAAGAAACTAACGTGCTTCCTCTCTTGAAAGCAGAATAGTTGCCTCTTTTCCCAACCTCCGCACTTCACAGCCTAGGAGTAATACAAGGAAGAATAGGAAGTTGCGACCTAAGAAAAGAACAATTACGAATGCTGAAGTAGAAGAACACCCTAGGACTTTGAATAAAATTCAAGTTGCACCCACTTTAGATATTGCGTCTGACAAATGTAATGGAAAAAGTGTTGTAACAAATGATGAACCTTTAAGTACTTTTGATATTAAGTCTGAAGCTTCTTGTGTTATATGTCGAAGAGTATGCTTTCGATTGTCATGATAAATGTGTTGCTAAAGCTATCTTGTCTCGTTACGGAATCCTAAGCGGAATACCTCACGCCCACTAATGCTTCTAAGTGCGTGCTTGGTAAACCGTCCTCTGTAGATTCTAAGAAAGCATTGATGTCCGATGAGCTCAATTATCACCTCCAAGGAATGTAGTACCACCTAGTGCATTCACTAAGACTAAAGCAAAGACTAGTTGGAGATGGCGAAATGGATACATAATACACTAGGATTTAAATGGATGCCTAAAATCATTGATGTGTGTATTTTGACTATAATCGCTTGAAACCCTCTAACTCTTGGGTTCCACATCTACTTCTATTCCATACGTGTAAAATGCGTGTGTAATGCGGTGTCTGATCATCCTTTGGATTGTTGATAGCGGATGTTCCCAACACATGATAGGCAATCTCAAGCTGTTATCAAACTTTATTGCAAAGTTCATTGACCTTTGTCGATTAGGGAATGATCACTTGCAGACTATCATGGGCTACATAGATTACATCAATGGCAACATCGAAATTAGCGGGGTTTATTACGTGGAAGGCCTCGGTCACAATCTCTTCTCGATCGGTCAATTACGTGATGGAGATTTGGAAGTTGCTTTTCGGGAGAAAACTTGTTTCATTCGTGATCTACAAGGAAATGATCTTATGTCCGCACTCGCAATTCAAGTCTCTACACTATCTCTATGCAAGACATGATTGCTTCATCTCACATCTATCTTCTTTCAAAGGCAACATCAACAAAATCTTGGCTATGGCACTGTCGTCTCTCACATTTAAACTTTCAAACCATAACCAACCTTGCTCGATACAAACTTGTTGAAGGTCTCCCGAGATTCCGATATTCTAAAGATCACCTATGCTCAGCGTGTGAACAAGGGAAAAGCACTCGTGCTCACTTTCCTTCAAAGATGGAACACATCTCTTAGCATGTGCTTCATCTTCTTCACATGGATTTGTGTGGCCCGATGCGCGTGCAAACGATTAATGGCAAACGCTACATCTTGGTAATCGTCGATGACTACTCAAGATGGAATTGGGTCTACTTTCTTGAAGTAAAGATCAAGCTCCGAGATGATCATCACCTTTCTCACGAAAATTCAAGTTCGACTCTGGAACACGGTCAAACAAGTCGAGCAGACAAAGGCTGAATTTGTGAATCAAACTCTTCGTGCATTTTATGAGAAAGTGGGAATTGAGCATCAAACATCTATTGTCGTACACGACACTAGAACAAAAAGTGGATTTGGCCAACCGAATATGGTGTGACGATATACATATAGTCAAGCACTATGTCACATCCTTTTTTCGACGTTGTGTGACTAAAGGTGGCCACACCGAATATGTGTGCGACCATAGGTACCTATGTGTCGCGTGTTTGACTTTTTAGTCTCTATTGCAAAGAGTAACCAAAACCGTAACATGTGTGACTAATTAGGTACAAATTTTGTTGGATTAATCCGTATTAGTGACCATAAACACTTTGTATAGTCACACAAAGCATGTTTGTTTTGGGTATTTAGTCACATACAATTAAGCATAAAGTGGCAAAAGTGTTAATAAGTGTGACCATATGTTGTTTAAGGTGAAGAAATATGTCTTTTGTGTGACTATTGATCATCTAATGGCCACTTGAATTTTATGTTTGTGTGGCCTTTTCTAACATTTAGTCACACAAAGCATGTTTGTTTTGGGTATTTAGTCACATACAATTAATCATAAAGTGGCTAAAAGTGTTAATAAGTGTGACCATATGGTGTTTCAAGTGAAGAAAGGTGTCTTTTGTGTGACTATTGATCATCCAATGGCCACATGAATTTTATGTTTGTGTGGCCTTTTCTAACATTTAGTCACACAAATCATGTTTGTTTTGGGTATTTAGTCACATACAATTAACCATAAAGTGGCTAAAAGTGTTAATAAGTGTGACCATATGGTGTTTTAAGTGAAGAAATGTGTGTTTTGTGTGACTATTGATCATCCAATGGCCACTTGAATTTTATGTTTGTGTGGCCTTTTCTAACATTTAGTCACATAAAGCACGTTTCTTTTGGGTATTTAGTCACATCCAATTAATCATAAAGTGGCCAAAAGTGTTAATAAGTGTGACCATATGGTGTTTTAAGTGAAGAAATGTGTGTTTTGTGTGACTATTGCTCATCCAATGGCCACATGAATTTTATGTTTGTGTGGCCTTTTCTAACATTTAGTCACACAAAGCATGTTTCTTTTGGGTATTTAGTCACATGCAATTAACCATAAAGTGGCTAAAAGTGTTAATAAGTGTGACCATATGGTGTTTTAAGTGAAGAAATGTGTGTTTTGTGTGACTATTGATCATCCAATGGCCACTTGAATTTTATGTTTGTGTGGCCTTTTCTAACATTTAGTCACACAAAGCATGTTTCTTTTGGGTATTTAGTCACATTCAATTAATCATAAAGTGGCCAAAAGTGTTAATAAGTGTGACCATATGGTGTTTCAAGTGAAGAAATGTGTGTTTTGTGTGACTATTGATCATCCAATGGCCACATGAATTTTATGTTTGTGTGGCCTTTTCTAACATTTAGTCACACAAAGCACGTTTCTTTTGGGTATTTAGTCACATCAATTAATCATAAAGTGGCCAAAAGTGTTAATAAGTGTGACCATATGGTGTTTTAAGTGAAGAAATGTGTGTTTTGTGTGACTATTGCTCATCCAATGGCCACATGAATTTTATGTTTGTGTGGCCTTTTCTAACATTTAGTCACGCAAAGCATGTTTCTTTTGGGTATTTAGTCACATGCAATTAACCATAAAGTGGCTAAAAGTGTTAATAAGTGTGACCATATGGTGTTTTAAGTGAAGAAATGTGTGTTTTGTGTGACTATTGATCATCCAATGGCCACATGAATTTTATGTTTGTGTGGCCTTTTCTAACATTTAGTCACACAAAGCATGTTTCTTTGGGTATTTAGTCACATACAAATTAAGCATAAAGTGGCCAAAAGTGTTAATAAGTGTGACCATATGGTGTTTTAAGTGAAGAAATGTGTGTTTTGTGTGACTATTGCTCATCCAATGGCCACATTAATTTTATGTTTGTGTGGCGCTTTCTAACATTTAGTCACGCATCGAATTAAACAAGCTGTGACCAAAAGTGTTAATAATTGTGACTATATGAATCTTTTAGTCACATATAAGAAATCAATATATATCAAAACAAATTCTAATATATATATAAAATATATTCAAATACAATAAAATTGGAATGTATATAAAATTGTAATGTCGTACATAATAAAATTCTCAATAATTTAACGACTTGACTCTTGATCTTCTTAGCTTCCTTTTGCATGGTATGACTAGAGGCGTGGCGCTTCGTATTTAATTTAGGTGCGATTCTTTCTCACCAATCGTTTTATGGTACTTGGTGGTGTTACTGTAGGAAACAAAAGCCGGGTATCAAACACGAATTAAATATGAAGAATGATATATGTAGGTTTATAAAACACATGCATCTATGTACCTTTTCATCGAAAACCACTTGATCCTTTGGCCATGCATAAAACCACCTCTGCATCCTTAAGCATTTTGAGACCGTTACTTCCTACATCCGGTATGCATGTTGCATCCACTAAAGATTTTTCAATAGATACTCTGTAGCAATCCTTTGGGAGTGGTTTGTTATGAAGCATTTGTTTTCCATCGGTTTTGTACGGTACCCTCCGCAATAATAGTTGATTTCTTTAAGTGCCACGATGCACTTAATTACCTAAAAGATAATTTGTTGCATGTATATATGTATCGATAATTAATTAAACTAAAGAACATATGAAAATGTTTAAATACATACTTGTGGTAGTCTTGTTAATGGAGACTCTGTTCTTGTGATCCGAGAAAGTTGGCGTGAAGAATCCTTTCGTTTTGATCTAGTCGATTTCTTAGATCGATGATTTATGATTTCCTATATGTATAATACACGGTAAATAAATAATGTATGTAGAATTCAAAAATCCCGGGGGTGATTTATTACTTACACTTATTTGAATTTCCTTTTCAAAGTTGCAAGTCCATTAGACTTCTCAATGCTCATAACTTTCTCACGTCCGACAACACGTGTTCGGCATCCTCATCAACCTTTGCTATTTAAAGATTAATGTTCACGGAGACACACGAAATATAAATTGTTTAAGAAGGCTGAGCGATATTTAAAGGGTAAAAAAGATGGAATGTTACTTTCTTATGTCTTACTTCCGTTTACATCAATGGAGTTGAAGTTGTTGCAGCCCCCCCCTTTGTGCGACCAATTGTTTCATCAAATCTGTATTACCGCCTCTTTTTCTTGGCGTTGGCGCCTCTCATCATCAAGTTCACTTTGAAGTAACACCACTCTTTCATCGGATGCTTGTCGATTCGAGGCGATCAAAATACCTCTTGTAGGTTACTCCACCTCCCACTCTCTCGCATATCCTCCCTTTTCCTTACCTAATACAAGCTGTCATGGCATCGATTGCCATGATCAAGCTTCAAGATTCCTTGTTTGATCTTGTCGTCCGTTTCTTTCTCGCACACACAATATGGGAAATAGGTTATTTAATTCTACGGTATTAACTTGTAACTAAAAGTATTAACTAAAACACTACTGTATTAACTTATAAATACGGGTTTAAGTGATGATGTGATATTAACTAAAAGTATTAACTAAAACACTACTGTATTAACTTATAACTAACAGGTTTAAATGTCTGATGTGATATTAACTTATAACTAAACAAACATAATAATAAAATTTGCGGTCAAACTTACAAATTTTTCTCCCACGATCGATATCATCATCGTGATATTCTCCGTCTTTTTCACCCTTCCTTTCAACCACAGTACCGCGGTGGTTCTTCATCTGTTCAATTTCTTTACTCTCGATCTTATAAACATCAAATACATACAAATGTAAGATAAGCGAATATAAGCGAAACTATGATGCTATTAAATGCAAATGTAAATGTGCAAATGTTTCTTGTTACCATTTTTTCTATCACACAGGCGTATCCACCTCGTCCCATTGTATGATCATAAGCAGACTTGGGCGCGACACTTTAGCTTTTCTTGATCTCACCTTGCAACACAAAATCATACTGGCGTTTAGATGTAGTAATCTTGATAGTATACAACTAATACATATGGAAACATATGAAAAGGTGAAAGATATTTGAACTTGAATAAAAATGAATAATTAACACCTTGTATTCCTCATTGGTGTGTAGTTTACAAAATTAACCCAATCTTGGCTTTTATAATTGCACTATACTTTGCGGGACTTCATTTAGTTTTGAAAGGGTATTTTGGTTGGGCAATATGTAGTTTTGTATCAATTTCATTACGAAATTCCTTAGAAGTTGACCAAGGCGATTCATTATCGACTTTCGACCGTCAAGTCAACATCAAAATATCATTGCAAAGATTAACAAATTGTTGTTAATTAGTTGCACATCTTGTAAATCAGAGATAAACTTATTAACACCTTGTATCTCGACGATGACCAACACTACTAGTTAAAAAAGTATATGTGTACCGTGATTTCGTCCCACATTTTATCTCTTGCTTACGAATCAACCTTCCTCCGGGTTAGAATCCGACACCTATATGCTCACGAACCAAATCACCCAAAAACTTGAAAACAATGCTGTTTTTCACGATAACCTATCCGATTGCATCGAAGGTTACCGACCTTTATTCCGTCTGTTTTCCATATTCCTGCGAAACTTAGCTAACCTAGTTATGCCCTCTTAACAACATTCGCATTTGAATGGTTGTTTCGGCATCCTCACCCTCATCGAATCGTCTCGATTCATATTCTAAAGTGTTTTCAATTTCACGATCGAATAAACCAAATCATCCGGATAATTGATTTGCGTTGACATGATTCGTCGAAGTAATGTGTTAAAGAAAATTAGTAAACTTAATTGGTAAATAATGGTGTAAAATTGAAGTTACGGTTGTTTTGCTTGAAGCGATTTATTGGAGTAAAAATAGGGCTAATGATGGGCGATTTTCAATTAAGGAAACCATAATTTCAAAGTAATTTTAAAATTTTGGCTAAAATTTGGCTCCAAATTTGATAATTTTAAAATGTGGCTCCAAATCAAACAATTTTGAAACCAAAAACACCCACAGCGAAATGGTGCTTACCAGGTCCCAAACACTCATATTACTTCAAACCGGTGTGTCAAAACACATATAGCTGCGAGATACACTAAAATCACCACATGGCGCATACAAATGAACAATCAAAAGCTAAAATGGACTTAAAGCAACTAATTAAGCAACTATAACTAATAAGCGGTTCGGATAAACAATTAAGCACAAAAATAGGCAAATCAAACCAAGAGCTGGCGATACATCAAAGCGACCCTAAGACCTTACTTTAAGGCTATAAATAAGCTATTTATAAGCAATTAGATAAGCTCTAACATCCTCAGTAGTCAAAAAATCAAGAAAACATGTAAATGCAATTAACTTAAAGCGAAACAACAACAAAAACACCCAATATAGTGGTTCAATAAAAATAATTGTCATGAACAAACGCCTCGGTTCTAAACTTCATAATCGGTCATAAAAAATTGACAACAATCTAAAATTGAACATCCTAATCCTACAATAATACATTATACTAGTGCGAATATGAACTTTAACACCACAACCAATTCCTAAATTCAAAACAACATGAAAAAAAAGATGAAACAAACTAGCGAACACATTACTTATATTAACAAACATAATTAGCATTCGTATGGATAAACCATCAAAAGATCCATACATATTCCATTGTTAATATATCTACATACCATCCCATTAAACCAAGACATTAGACATTAGACATTAGACATAAACAGATGACACTAGAGCAAAGAAAACATCCCATTCCATAGCGAGAAACCCTTCAACCATTCATCGCTGAATTTGTTCTTCCTTGGTATCGATTTCCTCCTAAGATTGAGTAATGAGATCATTCAACCCCTGACTTAGACCTCATGACCTCCCTGTCATCCCTAAGATCCACCAATCTCTAAGGACCTAATGTTTAAAAGCGGCAAACTAAGTCCTCCTTCTTTTAAACTATGACTATAAATTAGGGGTGTTGATCCGTTCGGTTATCGGGTTTTGTTTCGTTAAATCGGTTATATTTTTATTTTTGTCAACACGAAACCAAAGCGAACCGAACTATAATTAAACCAAAGCGAACCGAAAACCGATTATGAATTAAGTTCGCTTCTTGGGTTGACCGAAATTAAGCTTGATTATTGGGTTGACACATATGGTTTTAAACCGAAAATGGATAATTAAGTTCGCTTCTTGAGTTGACACAAAATTATTTAGATTTTAAGCCATGGCTTCCATAATTAGCAACCTACAAACATAATGTTTGAGTAAATGGGGAAAACGTGCAAAAGCAATTGAAAGCGGCCGAATGTGTGTAAAAGTTATACAAAGCGGACTAAAAGATGAAAAACCGGCTAAAGCGTGCAAACACGGACGAAAACACGTAAACAAAAGCGGGGCGATATAAAACCGATTAAAAGGGACAAAGGCGTAAGAAAGCGGACCAAAGCGTATTAAATAGAAGAAAGCGTGTATAAGCGTGCGAATACGTGTAAAGTGTAAGAAAACCTTTGAAAGCGGTTGAAAAATTCTTAAAACATACGAAAATGGGTAAAAGCGGATGAAAGCAGGGGTAAATGGGACGACGTGCAAAGCAATTTGAAGCGGCGAATGTGTGTAAAAGTTATACAAAGCGGACTAAAAGATGAAAAAACCGGCTAAAGCGTGCAAACACGGACGAAAACACTGTAAACAAAAGCGGGGCGTATAAAACCGATTAAAAGGGACAAAGAGCGTGAAAAGCGGACCAAAGCGTATTAAAGCAGAAGAGAAAGCGTGTATAAGCGTGCGAATGCGTGTAAAAGTGTAAGAAAACCTTTGAAAGCGGTTGAAAAATTCTTAAAACATACGAAAATGGGTAAAAGCGAATGAAAGCAGGGTAAATGGGACGAAACGTGCAAAGCAATTTGAATCGGCCGAATGTGTGTAAAAGTTATACAAAGCGGACTAAAAGATGAAAAAACCGGCTAAAAGCGTGCAAACACGGACGAAAACGTGTAAACAAAAGCGAGGGGCGATATAAAACCGATTAAAAGGGACAAAAGCGTAAGAAAAGCGGACCAAAGCGTATTAAAGCAGAAGAAAGCGTGTATAAGCGTGCGAATACGTGTAAAAGTGTAAGAAAACCTTTGAAAGCGGTTGAAAAATTCTTAAAACATACGAAAATGGGTAAAAGCGGATGAAAGCGGGGTAAATGGGAAAACGTGCAAAAGCAATAAAACATATGAAAATGTAATCGGCCGAATGTGTGTAAAAAGTTATACAAGCGGACTAAAAGATGAAAAACCGGCTAAAGCGTGCAAACACGGACGAAAACCGTAAACAAAAGCGGGGCGATATAAAACCGATTAAAAGGGACAAAAGGCGTGAAAAGCGGACCAAAACGTATTAAAGCAGACGAAAACGTGTATAAGCGTGCGAATACGTGTAAAGTGTAAGAAAACCTTTGAAAGCGGTTGAAAAATTCTTAAAACATACGAAAATGGGTAAAAGCGGATGAAAGCGGGGTAAATGGGAGCAGGGACGAAAACATATGTAAAACATATGAAAATGTATGAAACGTTTGAAAATGTGCGTTAGTATGTAAAGCAGACTAAAACTTATTCAAGCGGACGGAAACATGAAAAACTAGCGGCGTGTAAACACGGACGAAAAGCGTAAACAAAACGGAAGCGTATAAAAGCAGTTAAAGGGGACAAAGGCGTGCGAAACCATTAAAGCAGACAAAAGCGTGTATAAGCGTGTATGAATGTGTGTATAAGCATGTATACAGGCGAAAAAGTTTTCAAAAAGTAAACAACCCCTAACTCATATAGTATGGCTAAACATATGTGAGCATCCTATTGTGTCGACAATTTACGTAATATTGTATGCAAGTAGTTACATGTAAGGTATTGCAATTGATGTTATCATGTGACATCCTATTGTGTCGACAATTCTTGTTGCGTAATGTTGTTGTAACCTTGTCGGGTAATGTTTACGTGGGTTTTGTTATGCAAATTTGCATGGTTCGCAAATTAATAACCACCGAATTCATTGTTTGCCAAAGTTGTAGTGTCTATAAAGCAAGATTAGTCTTCTTGGTTCTCTGTAGATATGACTACATAGTAATGATGACTAACTTTGATTTTTGTCAATGTGCTACATTGTAAAGATGACTAACTTTGATTTTGGTCGATGTATTGCGGTTGACATAAATTTTAAGAATTTGAGCAAATCCGATAACCGCTTAAAACCGATAAAGAAGAAAGCGAAATCGAGAAAACCCGAAACGAAAAACCCGCTTATCACGGTTCATAATGCATTTTACTTATCTAATTTGATCATTTACTAACGTCCATGGATTACATATCATTAATGTGATCGTAATCTATAAACGTCAAATAATTAGTATTACTTATTTTGTTAGATATGGTAATTTGAATGTTGCTATTGCGACACAACAACATTACTATTATTCTAATATCTTTAGTGTTATTTAATTTTACTAAAATGACATATTACGTTATAATTTATGTTATTGTTCGCCCGATTCGATTCGATTAATTTTTTGAATGGTTAACCGTGACCCGAACCGTGGGTAACCGCTCATTCGGATACCGCATGTCGGTTACCCGCCTAATGCAGTTCGGTTTTGGATAGTAGAATGAACTACCCGCCCGTGATGGATAGTTAAAATCTCTAAGCGAATCGAGCGAACCGCCCGTGAACACCCCTAGTATATAGGGGTTGGTTTAGATCAATGAAAAAATGAAGGGTTTAAATTGCAATATTAGATATCTTCCTAAATACTCCTCCTGCATATCACTTTTTCTTTTCTTTTTCTTGAACTATTGCATATCACATTTATGCATGGAAGAATATGAAGGGCTCTGATAACACCCAAAATAAATTTTCCGATGCCTCTTAAGTGTTTTTGTGATTATTTGTGCAAATTGTGAGGTACATTGTAATTATGTATACTTACCTAACCATAAAATCAACCCACAAGTATCAATCATTTTAACTCTAAACACACAACTATCAATAATTTTACCCTAAACACACAAAATGTCTTCCACACCTAATATCGATGAAATGAAAGCCGCCTTTGAATCAAGCAAGCTCGTGATGCTTCGAGTTGTTGATATTGCAAGACATAGCGAGAGGAGAAAAAGTTGATCGGCGGATGGGAGAAAAGCGACGATACGAGAAGCTGTTGCCAAAAAGAACAGACAATCGATGAGGTGGTAGATTGTTTACTCGTTTCAATCTTTGTTGCGACAAGCTGGTGAGTATGCCCCGTGAGATCTGGTTGAAGGATCGAAGGAAGATTGATTTCTTGGCTCGACTTTTGGTGCTATGTCGTCGTAGTGCAGTCGGAGAAGGAGGAGTTCTTGGAAGATTTGGATGAAGTTGATGAGTCGAAGATGGAGCATAGGAAGCTTTGGAATTTTTTTTGTGTTTTGATGATGTATAGTTGATGGTTGTATGGATGCTTGCTATTAGCGCTACTTTGTTTATATAAGTAATTATATGTAAATGATCAATGATCAATGATCAATGATCGATACAATGGTTAATTTTAGGTTTTAATGCTTTATTAACTTGAAGAAATAAGTTAGTTTTATTTATTTATTTACTTTTATTAGAAAATGGTCAAGTAGTGTGTGTTTGACTTTCGATTATTTCACACATTTATCTCTCTTACACTCGGTCAAAAACACAGTTAGATTCTAATTAATAGCGATTTAGGGTTTTCAATCAAGCATAAAATCAATGAAAATAAATGTTAGTCAATGAAATACTCTTGAGGGCTATTATAAAGGGCTTGATTCTCTTCCTATTGAGCCTAATATCTCGGTATAAATGTTATAATTTAATGCTAGTTTGTTAGTTTAGGATGTTTATTGATTTATAGATGATATTGTGTTATGTTAGTTTAGGATGTTAGTCGGGGTATTAGTCATTTGCATAGGAAAAGTAGTTGTTTGATGATTTATGGATCATTAGTTGAGGTAATAACGATTACGTGTTATACATGCGGTATGGATGCGTGAAGAATGAGACACGAAGAATGAGATTAGTAGGCGAAGAATGAGATTTGCGGGTAGTGGTGCTAGGTTGGCTTTTAGGTGTCCCTTTTGCCTCCTTGCGTGTTTTGTTTTTGGCCTCTTTTTGCGTAGTCTTAGGCCCGTCGTGGTTTGCGTTGCTCTTGCTCCTGCGTTGTTGCTCCTTAGGTTGCTACTTTGATTTGCTTTGGTGTGCTTTTGGTGTGCTGGGCTTTTAGTTTTATGTACATTGCGCTTTGCTATTGGCGTATTCTGGCATGCTTGTGCGTGTTTCTTTTCTGTATGCCTGTTTGCTTGTTTGATTGCTTTCTTTTTACTACGCTATTGCCTTTTGGTTTTGTCGTATGCTTTCTCTATCCTTTCGCACTCGCTATTGCCTTTTGTTTGTTGTTGTTGTTGTTGTTGTGATCGCATAATAGTCAATAAGGTATGCGGTTTAGTAAATATAAAAGCATAGTTAAATGTTAATGTATGGGGACTCGGAAGGGTTAACTATGCTTCTTTTTAGGAAAACACTTTTTATGATCTTAAATACACAATCAAACCCTTTACGAGTTCCCATCTTGTTCCTTTTGTTTTTCAACAATCTAGCAATTTGCACAGTGCGAGCAATTGCACAAAGGAGTTGAAGCGACAAAAGGACGATGAGGGATCTCGAAAAGGGTTTGATTGTGTTCTTTATGAGGTGTGTTGATTGCGATAATGATATAGTGTGTATTGTTCATGGCGGGCCACACTCCTTCATTATCCCATTCAACACATACACTTTCGTAGAATCGATAATTATTTACACTTGGTACTTTGAGCTTCCTCGAAAACCCATTCCTATGTCACATCATCATAGCAGGTTTGGTGCAAATCTTTGCGACCATTTCGTGAACATGGCAATGGGATTTCAGTGGACGTTCAAAGTACTAAGTATCTCCACTTGCTTGCTTATAACATATTGACATTTAACTTTTTGACCATTTCCTTTGCATGTATAAACTCTATTTTGTTCATAAGTGTCTTACTTTGATAGAGTGTGATGATATATCTTAATAAATCAATCGGATGATGTGATAGAGGTATGTTCAACTTCCTTTTGAATCAACTATATCATATTGTTCCTTAACTTTTTTAACAATCTAGCAAAACTATAATTATGATTTCAAAAACATAATTAACCCTTCTCGGTTCCATACAGTTCCTTTTGTTTTTCAACAATCTAGCAAATCGCTTTGGTGCGAGCCTTTGCTCAAAGGAGTTGGTTTATTTTGGGCCACATGTGTTTATTTGTGATATGCAAAAGGTGTGATGACGATTATCTTATTTGATATGCAAATGATGTGATTTACCGTATGTTGGCATGGCAATTTTATTACATTATTTTGCGACCATGGCGGTTATATCACGATGTTCGGTGTTTATCCAACCTTTTTACGGATCGAGCCTTGCTAATGCATATCACTGCTGCACACTCGGTTTGGAAGTTTATATGAGTCGATATACTTGTTATAGACTTTTGCTAGATTGTTAAAAAGTTAAGGATCAATATGATATAGTTCGGATTCAAAGGGAAGTTGAGCGTACCAAGGTGGCGCGTTACTTTGTAGATGAGTAGGAATTTCGGCATAGTTACCCATTCTAAATTCCCAAACGGTGCCTTTTGTTTTTCAACAATCTAGCAAATCGCACAGTGCGGGCCTTTGCTCAAAGGGAGTTGAAGCGACAAAAGGTATTGTAGGGGATCGAAGGGTTCACTAAGTTGAAATTCCATACACATCTACAAAGTAACCCGCCACATTGGTATGTTCAACTTCGTTTGAATCGCAACTATATCATATTGTTCTTTACTTAACTTTTTTAACAATCTAGCAAAACTATAATTATGAGGTGTCGGTGTGTATTAAATTTGTGATGACAAGTATCTTATTAAATCATGCAAATGATGTGTTATATCGATGTTTTGAAACTATTGATTTATAGAGATCTGAGCCTCACTATTATGTGCAAAAATGAGTCAATTTTTTTTTTTGTATGGTAGATGGGTTGCTGTATACAAGATCTTATTCCTAGTTTCAACATTAAAATTTTAACCATTGCACTTAAAAGTCTTTTCATCATTGGATAGGCTTTTTGTCTTTTCATCTCTGTAAAATTAACTTTTGTAGAATCGATAATTATTTATTCGGCACACCTTTGGTACTTTGAGCTTCCTCGAAAACCCATTCCTATGTCCTTTGTCATAGCAATAGGTTTGGTGCAAATCTTTATGACCATTTCATAGACATGGCAATGGGATTTGAGTGGAAGCTCAAAGTACTAAGTATCTCCACTTGCTTGCTTATAACATAGGTGTCTTACTTTGATAGAGGCTGTGTTAAGCTTACCATGACCATCAACGCTTTGATCAATTATGACGGGTAGTTTTAAACTTGAGATTGCCCATATCTTGACTGGTTTATAGCAATGTATAGGCGATTATGTCGCATGTTTGTGACCGTTTTATTTTATATGCATAATATTATCACAACCTTGTACTTTAATGAAGTTGGTAAATTTCTTGGTCAATCATGTTTCATTGTGGTGGCGTCCGTTGGCGTCACGTGTATATATAGTTTACATTAGAAGCTATATATAATCATTGGTCCCTATCATACACCCGTCCCAATGAATCATGATTGGCTCGAAGATGTTAAGCATCTGTGTATATAGTCGTAGTAGAATGGGGTGGAATTTGACATCGAATAAGAATGGGGTGGAAGAAGTTAATCTTGGCGGTGCTAAGTTAATCTTGTCGATGCTAAGTTAATCTTGGTAGTGCTAAGTTATTGAATAGTATGTTTCTTATTTAAAAGTACCTACAATTATATACTTTATTACAACGTATAACTTTTTTGTTACTTGGATTCCACGGGTTTTTATCATCACGATGAGCGTGACATTCAAGGATGGGAAACATCGTACAAAAACATTGCAAGCGTTGATGCATTGGCGATGATTCAATAGCTACATTGTATATTCGATTAACCAATATTGTATTCGACATATGTATTTATTTGCGAGAAGTTACGATATCGTGTATGTTAATGTAATATTATTTATTTGTATGTTAAGGTACTTAATTTTTAAGGTGATTCTACCAAATATTTTGTATGTATTTAATCAAGGGTTTAGGTCATAAAATAGTTGCGTACTTTTCAAATGTACCGTTTTGATGCGTAATTGTTGTGTAAAATTTACATATTTGCATATATACCCAAAACATGCTTAAGTTGCATTGTACATCATGCATTAAAAATTGTATTATGGAGAAATATGAAACTTTTGAGTTTTAGTGGGTATATATGCAATGCTCCCATAATACAAGCTAAAAAATAAAACAAAAATCCTTCCCTTAATTAATAGTAATCATTGCGGTTTGAGAACCGTGACATATTACGGCTACACTTAATCACATAGTCAAAGCAAAATATTCAAGTCTATCTTCTTCAACACAACAACCGCATCATCGGTAATGTTACACATTTTCTTTTTTTTTTCTTTTGTTTTTTAACCATGAGCGCAAATGTAAAGTGATTGATATGCACGCATGTTTACGATATGTTGATGGATACAAATGCATGTTTGGTAATTTTTCGACAATGTTTAACATATCCTAAAGAATATAGTATCCTTTGATCATAATGTAACAACCGTTTTATTAGAACTATATGCGATTTGATTCTTTAGAATATTGTGTGACATGTAAATATATGATTTGGATTGTGGATAATGCGATTGTGGACTATTTGTTAAATAGCTAATTAGACAACTTGTAAACATATGTTTAATCTAGGTTAGTATAGCTTTTATATGATTTGGTAAAGCACTACACCTTATGTAATTAATTATCGAGCTTAGGTTTAAACATTGGATGAAGCAATGGCGTATGGTATGTTGGGTATATTATGGATTTCTTACTAGATTTTAACAAGCGTATGGGGTAAGATGAATAAGCGTAAAAAATCTGATTTTTACTCTAAAAGGACTATATGATTATTGGTTTTGAAACATAGTTAAATATGTAGTAGTACATCTTCAATCATATTTTGTTTGACACCTTAATGATAAAGATGTATTGATCATCTAAGACTTGTATTAGTTGAATGTTATGCATATGAGATAACCTTATTGACCATTAAGGCGATTGTGGTTTTAAAATAGAATGAGCATCCAATTGTTGGTGGAGGCAAACCGCACAAACATTAGGACATTGCGGTAAGTTGTACTTAAAATGCTTACTTAAGGTTATAAATTTATCGATGTAACCATCAAATTGATATCGTGCTTACTTTTTAAATTTAAGATGCTTCTCCTTTGTTTCTTGAAACACTTTGTACCCAACAAGCTTTGGATATACCTAATCCACAATAGGGGAACCAAACATAAGGTTCTTGGAAATTGGTTCGTGGTCGCATTACTTTGCAAGGGTCCGAGTGGCAAGCTTTTATTGATCAAAGCCAATACATCAATGTGGCCACATTCCATTTCATTCGTCGGAAGAAGGCATTATTATGTAACATGGTACAACGATGCATGTCACGAATGCCACGGATACGATCGGCTCTTCTAGGTTCTGAGACAACGTAGGTGCACAGTTACGTTGGATGAATATCTGCACAACCTCGGTAAGAAAAAATGTTAATCAATACATTGTATAAGTTTGTTGAAAATGGGGATTATTTTAATTGTTTGACCCGCTAATGTTTTCTTTAAACTAAAGCATTACGTAGGTCATTCCTTGCAATTTCGGGACAATACCGACAATAACCAATTTGACGTTCTTGTTCTTTGGCGTGCCGTGTTGCAATTTCCGTAGCGACTATCACTCACCGTCAAATTGAAATCTGGAGGAAAGCAGAACACGTGCATGAGTTTGGTGGGCACGGATGGAATGTATTGGTTCACGATGAAAAACATTTCTTTGGCACAAGAGTTGTTTTCACAAATCTCTAAACAATACTCTTTCCACGATGCCATTTCTTTGAAAATGGGTGATGATGCGTTACGAACTTGTGCAGCGTATGGAGTGAATCGTACAAGACCGTTCATGAGAAACCCGTAGATGAAGGTATGTTAATCAAAGTGTAGACATAATCTATGACTTTATTTTAAAATAAACCTTTCCATATAATAGCTTTTAAATTATTAATTACCATTTTATTAAATTCCAATTGCGGATGAGTGTATGAAACACATATGTGCATGGAGCGAATGTCTGAGCATGAAAGTGAAAGGGATTGTTTTACGCACCCATCCTTGCATATGTCACGGACGAGTCGTTTGGTAAGTAATGATACAAATCGGACCATTTCGGTCATTATACGCTTTCATAAAAACTAATATATGCTTCAACACATGGACATACTTTTGATTAGCATACTACATTGTTCTTTTAATGCAGAACATACCACATAAGTTCTGACGAAATCACATGTGGAAGTACCATAACGCATTCTTTGAGATACGGGAAGACATGGAGTTTTATGTGAGCGTGAATCGCAACACCACGGCGATAGGCCTAGAAGCAAGAACCACGTTACCATAAGCGCCATATGGAGAGATTGTTGAGGAGTGTCGGTGGGAGCGAAACAAAATGGTCGATTCAATCTTGTTGACTTTGTCATCGACGACCAAGCTCGGTGTCTTCCGTAATCCGATTATAATTCGATATTTAGCATGTGCTAAAAGCGTAATTCGAGCGTTATCGGTTGTTATTGATAGACACGTTTATAAGCATTTTAGGATTGTGTAGGATTTGGTTGGCTTCATTTAGGGTGTGTGTTCCCAAGTAGTTGAAGCCATTCATGAGATGGAATGTAAACTACTTGGTATAGCCCTATCACGGAAGTGTATGGTTCATCTTGGTGCATTAAAAGGTGTTCTTTGTGATGGTTTTGTCTTGGTTGTCATCATCCATGGTTGTATGATATGGGCGGTGTTGTTTTGTTATCGAGACTTATAAAACAGATATATCGGATATTGAATAGAGTTGCCTAGTATGCAACTTGATATGGGACTTGTCCATATCGGTGTGTGTTGATTTTTCATTTTACAAAGTTTCCTTGATTAATACAAGTTCATCTTTGCACCAAAAAAATATATATATTTTGTGTTGTGGTATACTTATAAACGAGAAAACTTTAGTGGTTAAAGCTTCCGATTACAAAGTTAAGTCGGTAGGTTAGTTTTAGTGGTTAAAGCTGCCATTACAAGGTTAAGTCTGGCGGAAATAAGATAAGTCTGTTTAGTATTCGTAGTTAGTTACATTTATGAAAAACATAATAGTTTTTGTGTGACTATTGATAATCCAATGGCACATCAAATTTCTTTTGTGTGGCCATTTCTAACATTTAGTCACACAAAGCATGTTTCTTTGGTTATTTAGTCACATACAATTAAGCATAAAGTGGCAAAAGTGTTAATAAGTGTGACCATATGGTGTTTAAGGTGAAGAAATATGTCTTTTGTGTGACTATTGATCATCCAATGGCCACTTGGATTTTATGTTTGTGTGGCCTTTTGTAACATTTAGTCACACAAAGCATGTTTGTTTTGGGTATTTAGTCACATACAATTAATCATAAAGTGGCTAAAAGTGTTAATAAGTGTGACCATATGGTGTTTCAAGTGAAGAAAGGTGTCTTTTGTGTGACTATTGATCATCCAATGGCCACATGAATTTTATGTTTGTGTGGCCTTTTGTAACATTTAGTCACACAAAGCATGTTTGTTTTGGGTATTTAGTCACATACAATTACTCATAAAGTGGCTAAAAGTGTTAATAAGTGTGACCATATGGTGTTTCAAGTGAAGAAAGGTGTATTTTGTGTGACTATTGATCATCCAATGGCCACATGAATTTTATGTTTGTGTGGCCTTTTCTAACATTTAGTCACACAAAGCATGTTTGTTTTGGGTATTTAGTCACATACAATTAACCATAAAGTGGCTAAAAGTGTTAATAAGTGTGACCATATGGTGTTTAAAGTGAGGAAGCGTGTATTTTGAGTGACTATTCATCATCCAATGGCCACATATTAAGTTACGTGACCATATGTCTTTGGATTTTGGCTACACTTGAATAATATGTGTGACAAAGCGTTTAGTGTGACCATATATGGCATTTGGTCGCGGTGTTAGTAGCAAATGTGACTTTATAGATTAGCTTTCGGCAAGCTAACACAAACTAAACTTTAAACACACATATTAACTTACGTGAACATATGTCTTGGATTTTGGCTACACTTAACGAATGTGTGACAAAACATTTAGTGTGACCATATATGGCTTTTGGTCACGGTGTTCAAGTGTGTGACATATATTTGTCCTTTGTTTATATATATCGTGACTAATGCTTCAACCTTACTTTTCATTTGTCACTTGTTCCAATTTCGATGTGGATGTGGCTAAATAAGTTGGCAAAACTTGATCTATGATTTCACTTCCTGACTAAATAACTTGTATTTGTGACAAAACTTGACTCTATGATTTAGCCACACAACACAAAAACAATTACTTCATGTGTGTGACTCAATTTTCGCATCAATGTTACTTGTATTTGACCGCGTTCCAAATTCATATGTGGCTAAATGATACACGAAACAAAATCACAAGATACCTTTAGTGACAAATCAATCAAGGACCCGTTCAATTGTAGAATGGCGATCTCGATTCTAATGGTCACAAATAGAAAGAAAGACAATAGATCAAAATATTTCATGATTTGTGACTAATTGGCTACATGTTGTCAAATTTTCGTACCTTTGATCCGGCTAGCACAAATATCCGCGAATGTGTGGTTATGGGTCATGGGTTTCCATGGGTTATTCGACCATGTATCGTGACCAAATCCGTTTTGTATGGGTTAAGATCCATGGGTTGTGATTTTACCCATCCTAATTAACTATTACAACAAATGCTTTAGTTACTACATTTTTGTATTTAAAAGATTATATGTAAATGCTTTACAAAAATAACATGTATCCTTATAATTATACTTAAGACAACATTATATATGTTATCAACAAAACACAAGAGATCGCAAAATATTAATAAACGTTTTACGGTTTATTTGTATTAACAATCTCCCCTTTTGTTGATGACAAAATATAATGTTATGATGAGTAAAACTTAAGAATAGATGTAAGTTTTGAAAGCTCCTAAGTTTTACTTCTTCTCCCCTTTGTCGAAACAAAAGTTAACCCTTGGAGGAAAAAGTAGTCACGTATTTCTTACTCCCCTTGTAGCTCCCCTAGTTTGGGCGTCAAGAGAAGAAAAAAATCCTACAAAAGAAAGTTAGTAACATGCTTAAATGATCTTATGGTTGTCGAGAATCAAGATAGGGAGCCAAGGTATGTAAACAAGGCCTTGTAATAAAACGACAAATTGTAGTGGTAGTTAAGCCACTTACAAGCATGTAAAAATAAGAACAAGACTTGTTCTTGAAAATGACAAAAAAATTTAATACTATAAGTGAAAAATAGTAGTAGAGATTCCTTCCATGCTTGCATAAGGTTATGGATGGAGGTTTTGATGAGTAATGGTATTGATGCGATCAAGGATGAGGTTGAGTATGAAATGCATTTCTTCCTAACTTCTATTGCAATTTCCTAGTGGATTGGCAATGTTCACAATGTAAATGATGTGGGTAATGAGTGCGGAAGTTTTCCGGGTTGTTTTGATTTGAGTTATGCGGAAGTTGTGGTGGAAAAATAGGAAAATATGGATCAAAATCCGGAATGTTTATGCGTGGTGGTGGAAAAGAACCTAGATTTTTTGTAATGTGATGGGAGCTAGAGGTGGTGATGTTTCAAGATCTTGAAAAATAGTATTTGGTGATGTGGGGGTGTTGAAAAGACTATTTCTTTTCTTTAGGTTGGGTAGATCTTGTTGGAGTCCTAAGGAGTTCCAAAAGAGTTATTTTAGGTGGTGATGAAGTTGGTGTACTTGTTGGTGGTGAGGGTGGTGCTATAATGGAAGCATCTTGTGGTGAGTTATTTGTTGAGGATGAATCATTTGAGGTTGGTTTTGCTAAACAACAAGATCGGATAATAATCCGTGCGGATATCCTAGCATTTGATTGTGGTATTTTGGATGGTGGAAGTACAAAGGTTTGGATATCATGATTGTTTGTACTAGATGATTCTCCTAAAGGGTTTTTGGATGACATGATGAAGTGTGTTTGTGAGAAGGAGATGGAGTATGCAAGCATTTTGGGAGTTATATACATAGAAAAACAACACATTGTAATGAATGCTTGACCCAAAATGTGGATTAAAATCTAATGATTAGATATGAATTCAAGGCATGTGATCATGAAAATACAAGCATTAAAGAGCATACTCCCAAAAATAAAACAAATGTGGATTTTTCATCCAAAATAACAAAATAGAAGTTGAAAACGACACATTTACACGGATCCCACGGATCCTTCCTTGAGGATCCGGTCCGGCATGAAGGCTGGGATCCGTAGATGCAGTGATTCAGCGAGACAAAATATATTCTTTTGAAACATTTTTGCCTATTGTGTGCCTATATGCAAACTATTTGGAGTTGTGGTTTCTCGACCTCTAAAAAAAGGAAAATAACTAGAGAAAAATAAATCCTAATTGAGATAACCCGAAAACACACATTTGGTACATAAGTACGTAATATTGTGTTATCAATGCTCTAATTCATTTTTGCTTAAATGAATGTACCGAAAACACATATTAGTTATATGTTCCTTTAGCATTCAAAAGTCATGAGATACAATGAAAGCGGGTTTTTACTTTGTATTAATAATGAAAAAGCGATTTGTCCTAGGCGTGAGAAATTGCTTTTGTGAAATTGATCTGGAAGGTATCATTCCTATTAGAAAACATTTTGAAAGGAGATTTTCTTTAAAATGTGTATGTAGTTAAAAAAATTATAAATGGAATACTTATCTTGGGTTTTGAAAATTCCGTATTGTTTGTGAGTTGTGCGTGAAATAGGAATCCTAGACTAAGAAAGAAGAAGGCTAGTGTTTACATACCTTGTAGAGTCAATTTAAGTTATGACGTTTGTTCCATTAGACCAAGACCAAGGCGAAGTAGGTTGAATTGTTCCGCTTCAGCGGTTTGGTGAGGACGTCGGCTATGTTGTCTTCGGATGCAACCTTCTCAATAGAGATGTTCCCTTTGAACATTGTCTCTTAGGAAGTGATGATGAATCTCTATATGCTTTGTGCGAGAATGTAATACGGATTCTTGCTTAAGTCGATTGCACCTTTGTTGTCACATAGAATGGCTATGTCGCTTAGATGGATGTCGTAGTCTACTAACGCTTGTTTCATCCATAGTGCTTGTTGGCATGCTTTGCGGTGAGACGTGCTCGGCGGTTGTTGATATTGCAAGTGCTATTTGTTTCTTAGAAAACCAAGATGTTAAACAACATCCCATAAAAGTACATACCCACTTGTACTTTTTCTATCAACGTAATCACCTACATGGTCAGAATCTGCATATACAATTGTTTCTACTCCCGTGCCCTTAGGATACCATAATCATAATTGTGTTGTACCCTTAATATATCTAAATATTCTTTTTATGGCTTCTAGGTGTGATATTTTAGGGTCTTCTTGAAACCTAGCACACAAGCGAACACTAAACATGATATCCGGCCTACTTGCCGTGAGGTATAGAAGGCTACCTATCATGCCACGATATTTAGTATTATCAACGGATTTTCCATCATCGTCTTTTGTGAGTTTGGTGTCAGATGACATTGGAGTCCTAATTGGTTTTGATTTTCTAGACCAAATTTCTTTAACATCTCCTTGATGTATTTAGATTGATTAAAGAAGATACCATCTTCTACTTGTTTTATTTGTAGACCAAGAAAGAAACTAAGTTCTCCCATCATACTCATCTCGAACTCGTCATGCATGATTTTAGAGAAATCATCACACATGTCTTGACAAGTGGATCCGAATATAATATCATCTAAATATATTTGTACTATGATTATATGTGACTCTCTTTCTTAGTAAAAGTGTGTTGTCAACTAACCCCATGGTGTAGTTGTGTTTAACTAGAAATGACTTGAGTCTATCATACCAAGCTTTTGGAGCTTGTTTAAGACCGTAAAGGGCTTTCTTTAATTTATACACATGTTTGGGTTTTCAAAATCAATGAAGCTCGGAGGTTGAGCTACATATACTTCTTCATTTATGACACCATTTAGAAAAAGCACTTTTGACATCCATTTGATAAAGTCAGAGATCATTAGCACAAGCATACGCAAGAACTATTCTTATAGACTCTAATCTAGCCACGGGGCATAGGTCTCATCAAAGTCTATTCCTCTTGTTGGTTATACCCTTGAGCAACGAGTCTAGCCTTGTTCCTAGACACTACTACTGTTTGCATCTAATTTGTTTTATAAACCCATTTGGTTCCTATTATGGTTTGATTACTAGGTGGAGGGACAAGTGTCCAAACATCATTAGAAACAAATTGATTTAGTTCTTCTTGCATAGCCATTACCCAACTTTCATCTTTTATGGCTTCTTGTGTATTCTTAGGTTCTAAGGTTGAAACGAAACAAAACAAGCTACTTTGGTTTTGAACTTGAGACCTTAATGTTCGTTCGTTTAGCATTCCTATGACTTTATCTACGGGTGATCTTTGGACTCTTTAATGTTTACTATTTTATCACTTAGAGGTTCTTCTTCTTCACTTATCTTTTTCTTTATTACTATGGCTTCACTTTCTATAACCTCGTCATCGACAAGAGGTGGAGAGGGTTGGGTGGACTTTCATCAAATTTTATATTTAATGACTCTTCTACCTTCATTGATTCTTTGTTTAATATGCGTAAGCCTTGCTATTTGGAGAATAACCTAAAAGATACCTTCGGTTGATTTAGGATCAAATTTTGTAAGGTAATCTTTAGTGTTAAGAATAAAACATTTACTACCAAAGACTCTAAGGTGATTTAACGTAGGCTTTTGCCTCGAAATAACTCGTATGGAGTTTTTCCTAAAATTGGTCTAATCAAGACTCGATTGAGTATATCGTTGAAGTATCAACGGCATTACACCAAAACTTTTGAGGTATGGATTGTTCATTAAGCAATGTTCGACTCATTTCTTGTAGAGTTCTATTCTTTCTTTCTACTACCCCATTCGATTGTGGAGTGCGTGGAGCCGAGAAGTTGTGAGTAATACCATTAGCGTCACAAAAGCTCGAATTGCACTTCATTATCGAATTCCTACCATGATCCGTCCTAATAGACACTATGGGTTTTCCTAGTTGTCTTTGGATCTTTTGCTTAATATTTCAAAATAGTTAAAGGTTTCGTTTTGTTCTTTAAAAGTTTGTCCAAGTATACCTAGAGTAGTCATCCACTATTACCAAAGTATAGTAGTTGCCTCCATAACTTTGGATAGCGGATGGACCAAATAAATCCATATGTAGTAATTCTAGACACTTAGTTGTGGACACCATGTTTTTAGCTTTATATTTCGAATGAGCTTGTTTTCCTATATTACAAGCATCACAAAATGATGTTCATATTTTAACTTAGGTAGATCTCTTACTAGATCTTTGGATGATAGCGATTGAAGAAGTCGCATGTTGGCATGACCCAATCTTGATGCCCTAAGGTCAAGTATCATCCATAGAGGTAAGACATAGTTTGTCTTTAGGTTCATTACCGATTTTAATGACATAGACTCCATGTTTCCTAATTCCTCTTCCTATGGTTATGCCATTTTAAGTATCTTACTATCGGTTTCGTTAAAAGTACATTGCACTTTTATCACATATTTGTCCTATACTTAAGAGGTTAAAGTTTAGGTTTTCTACGTGACACACATCGTTAATGGTTAGAGATTTGTTAGAAACCGTACCTTTACCGATGATTCTACTTTGCTATTTCCAAACACCACATTACCTCCATTTACGGTTCATATATGGAGAATAGATCCTATTGCCGGTCATGTGCCTCGCACCCGCTATCCTGGACCCATTCATCGGGGTCTAGGTCGACTTTTAACACACCTAAAACAATAATAAACTCAAAAGTTTGGTCCCCATTTATTCATGGGTCCATTAGTGTTAAACATTCCATTCATGTGAGACATGTATGGATAAGATGAGTATGCATTCCATGGAGCAAAGTTTTGAAAAGAGAAACCGTTTTGCATATTAGGGTTCCATCCCATTTGATGGTTACTTCTTGGATAAACGTTATTAGGTCTCCTAGATGCATTATGTTTTTGAAAAGATGGTGCTTTGTTTCTTGCAAAGTAGGATTAATTTTGGAGGTGGATGTCTAGTGGTGACATGAGTTGGTTTCTTCTATTTACGATAACGAACTCGGTTCTAGATGATGACGCTATGTTATTACCACTAGTTGTCACTGCGGATCCACGGATCCCGGTTTGTACACTAGTCGGTTCCTTTTTAGGGATCCGTGGGATCCGCCACAATGATGGTTGGTTTTCTAATTCTTTAACAAATTTTGTTTCTTTACTTTCACTAGTTGATGGATCAAGTTGTTGTATACCTAGACCCTTTTGGTTGTTGCGGTTTTAACACCATAGAGTATTGTATCTAAGGTGTTTGTACTCATTCTAGCAATTTTAGAATCTAAATGATCAACTAGTGTTTGAAGTTGAACACAAAGTTCACATTCACCACTTGCTATTTTACCCTTTTCCAAACGTTTTAGTTTTGCTTTTAATTCTATGACTTCTTTATCTAAGCGTTGGTTTTACTCTTTAAAAGCTTGTTTTTGTTAATTAGTTTTAAGCTAATATTGCATAGTTTATCATATTCATTATGCAATGAGTCGTCATCAAGTGATGAACTACTATAGTATTCGTGACATACCTCGTCATTTGCCATGAGACAAATTTCTTCGTCCTCCTCGTCGCTCATTCCCCACGTGCCGCTCACGAATGCCTTTTGATCATCCCGTTTGGGACACTTACTAATAAAGTTGTTTGGGTCCCCACATTTAAAGCAAGTACGATCATCCTTTGGCTTCTCGTCCTCTTTGCTTTTCCGAAAGCCTTTCTTATCGTCATACGGTTGTTTGACGTATCTACCCTTTCTTTTAAAGAACTTTTAAAGTCCCTTACGCCATAGCGTACTCTTCGTCGTCACTACTAGAAGATGAGTTCTCCTCATCGCTCGAAGCCTTTTTGGCTTTAAGGGCAAGAGATTTGTGTTTCTCTTTCACCTTTAAGGCTTGGAATCTTTAGCAAGGACAAGCTCGTAGACTTTTAGGTTGCCTATGAGTTCATCGAGGTGAGGATTGTCAAATCTTTTGACTCTTCGATTGCCGTCACCTTGGATCTCCACTTGATGGAAGTGCCCTTAGATTTCTCCTAACATGGTTACGGTGGAAAAGGATTCATCAAGTGCTTGTAAAGATGTAATAATAGTATTAAAGTTAGCAAATGAATGATCTATAGTTTCCTCATCCGATATTGAAAATTGTTCATATTGTTGAACAAATAAATCAATTTTATTATTTTTAACTTGTTGGTTGCCTTGATGAGTTACAACTAAAGAATTCCAAATTTCTTTAGAGGTTTTAAGCATAGAAATTCTTTCGAATTCCTTTTTCGGTAAAGCGTTATATAAAACCTTTTTTGCTTCTCTATTTTTAGAAAGCTTTTTCTTCATTTCATCATTTAGTTTATCATGAGGTAGCCTCAAAATCACCTTCAACAATAATGTACCAAAGATCAATATCTTTAGACTTCACATATGTTTCGAATCTATTTTTCCAATATATAAAACCATTAGTTTCAAGTAGTGGTGGTCGTTGCATAGATTGCCCTTCCTTATAATTTTCAGAACCCATAGTGATCGAAAAGTTTTAAAATACAATTTTATTTTAAAACTTTTATAAACTTAGCTCTTGATGCCAATTGTGTAAAACTAGAAGGGGGGGTTGAATAGTTTCTTGATTTTAAGTTGATTTCAAAAACTTTAGATTCGATATTATGTGAAATCGTATGGATGTTGAGAACGTATAGATCTAATGATAATGCAAGCAAATAAATAAAGATAAGGGATAGAAATGACACAACCGATTTATAGTGGTTCGGCTACAAGGACACCTTCCTTGCCCTACTCCACTCCCGAGTCACCTACTCGAGAGTTCAAGCACTATGTCAACAAAATCCTTCACTTGGCGGAGAAGCCTTCACAACGTTGCTTACACTTTTCCGGTACAAAGCTAGATACCGAGTCCGTAGCACGGTGGACCAAACCAACACAACTATTACACAACAAATATGTGAAATATCAAATACAAGATCTTCGCCATCTGAAATCTTGCGGAGTTACAAATCAATCAAGGACCCCTTGCTTGGATGACTTGTAGAATGCTCGTGATCTCGCCTTAGAGAAGGACCTATATGAGGATCACAAATAGAAAGAAAGAAGAACAACTCTCTAGATCAAGTGATCTATATGTTAGAAGAGAATGAGTGTATATGAGATCTAGTAAGAAGAGGGTGAGTTAGAATGAAGAAATGGCTCTCTATTTATAGGCAAATTTCCTCACTTGTTCCCACGGATCCCACGGATCCGCTAGCATAAAGCTAGGGATCCGTGGAGCGCTCCTCTTTGCCCATGGGTTTTTGGTTATGGGTCATGGGTTGGTCCATGGGTTATATCTAGATTCAATGTATCTAAGTATACATTGTATCAAGTCTCTTTGGGTATGGGTTAAGATCCATGGGTTGTGATTTTACCCGTCCTAATTAACTATTACAACAAATGCTTTAGTTACTACATTTTGTATTTAAAATATTATATGTAAATGCTTTACAAAAATAACATGTATCCTTATAATTATACTTAAGACAACATTATATATGTTATCAACAAAACACAAAGAGATCGCAAAATATTAATAAGCGTTTTTACGGTTTATTTGTAATAACAGCTTATCCACAACCATAAACCGAACCTCAAACACTTTCATGTATTTGGATCCCTTTGTTATCCGAATAATGATCGTGATGACTTTTGTGAAAATTCTAAGGGTTCCGGATCTAAAGGAATCGTCGTACAAAGAAAGTTATGGAAGCGATTCATGCAAATTCGATGAGCTTACGAAATGGCTTACGAGCATAACGACTTGGAACCCGACATAACCATTTAAACTTACTCCAAACCCCATCATCACCGAACCAAGCCCCCAAACACTCGTCAACAAATGGAAAAGCTATTTGCTCCTACATTTAGTGATCATATTGATGAACATACTAAAGGTGTACCCAATGTTTCATTGCTCAACTGATCATATTCCAATACCGATACACTACCTAACAACTCTTGAAGAAGCACCACCGATTGACTCTACAACAACAGTTGAACAAAGCGCTTCAAGGGCCGAACTGAACCGGTGATGATGTTACGAACAATGAAGTACCCCACTGCAGATTTTGATCCAAATCGTTCTTTAACCCGTTTGCTAATGAAACTATTGCACGATGTTGCGGAATCATCTACAAGCCATTTGAATCCTCAAAATCGCACTGCGTATACCAACATCAACCATCTACACATCGTTGGACAAAAGACCATCCTCTTGAGAATATTATTGGTAACCCAAATCAACCGATCGTAACTAGACAACGTCTTCGCACAAATGGTGAACATTGCATTTATGCACTCACGGCTGTCGCCAATTTGAACCTAAAAACATTAAAGGCGGAATGACCAAAGACAACTGGATTGAATCCATGCAGGAAGAACTCAATCAGTTTAAGCGTCTTGAAGTATGGGAGGCGGTTGAAAGACCAACAGGGGTCTATGTCATTGGTCTCAAATGGATTTGGAAAAACAAATTGGATCTTTGAAGGGAACGTAATCGAAATAAGTCACGTCGGTGGCTAAGGGTTATAAACAGGAAGAGGGTATTGACTTTGAAGAATCATTCGCTCCGGTTGCTCGTCTTGAGGTCATTCGGATATTTACGGCATTCGCGGCTCATATGAATATAACGGTCTTTCGGATGGACATCAAAGCGCTTTTACGAATGGTCAATTGAAAAGCGATCAATGTCGACCCGACGGAAGGATTCGTTGATCCGAGTTCCCGACCCAGCGTCTACAAACCGAACAAAGCTGCATGCGGACTCAAACAAGCTCCAAGGCGTGGTGCGATAAGTTATCATCGTTTCTCATTGCCAATAAATTCACCAAAGGTTGGTCGATCCTACACTTTTCATACATTATCACGGGGCTCACATCTTAATCATTCAAATCTATGTGGATGACAACATTTTTGGGTCAACACATTTAAAATACTCAAACGCTTTTGCAAAACTTATGACAAAACATTTTGAAATGTCAATGATGGGTGAACTCACATTCTTTCTCGGAATGCAAGTTATCAATCACCCCGTGGTATTTTCTTAAGTCAGTCCAAATATGCCCTTGAACTTCTTAACAAATTTGGAATGCAAAACTGTGACACCTATGCCACACCAATGGCACATACCAAGAAACTTTGATTGACTTACATGGGAAATTGGTGGACCTACCAAATACCGTAGTATCATTGGGTCTCTCATGTATCTAACGACTAAAGGAGCCCGATATTGTTTTGCCATATCTTTACTCCGTTATCGATCGAGACCAATCGAAACCCACTCTCTCGAGGCTAAAAGAATCCTTCGATACATAAAGGAACCATTAACTTGAGGATCCGGTATCAGAAGGATTCGGTTTTGAACTAATAGCGTTTTGAGGCGATCAATTCTTGAACTAATAGCGTTTTCAGCAGGATACTTAAACTAATAGCGTTTTCACGCAGGATATTAGACTCACGGAATAGTACTTGAGCATTACAATTTCTTGGTGATAAAGCGGTGTCATGGCAATCGAAGAAGCGAGGATTGCACGTCGCATCCTCAGCAGAGGCGAGAATATGTAGCCATGTGTCGTGTTGTGCTCAAGTCATTTGGATGCAAACACAACTCAAAGACTATGGTTATGTATTTGACAAAATCCCGATGTCTTGCGACAATCGAAGTGCTATTGCAATCTCGTGCAACTCGTTCAACATTCCAAATCAAAACACATCGATCTTTGATATCATTTCATCAAGGAGCACGTAGAAAAGGGTTGTTGAATTATACTTTGTGGTCTTGAATACCAATTGGCGGATCTCTCACCAAAGCCTTGGCTCTGCTAGGTTTAATGAGTTGGTCCACGGATTGGTATGCGGTGTTTGACTCCAGAAGAACTGGATGAACTGTTTAAACATTCTTAATATCAGTCAAACACCAAAACCTCTTTTGTAAATATTTTTCAAAAACAAAATACAAAATTATAAAATCTGATAAAACAACAAAAATATTCTTCTATCTATATTTCTTTTAACATGGCAAGTACAAATCTTCCGTCAACACTATAATCTTTCAAAATTCAGTATTTTTTTAATTAAGTGTTGAGGGGGAGAAAGCTAATATTTTTCGGTTACATAAAACCTTGTACTTGCATGTTACCTCATCCCGGTTGTTTCTTTAATAATGGTGGTCACATTTCTGGTTTACTGACACTCCTCGGACTAAAATTTATATAATTTCATTATTTCTTAAGACGAGGGGGAGTGTCGTCAAGTTTTTTCTTTTCAAATATCATTCGTTTGGTAACCAAAATGGAAGTTATGGGTAGTTGTTGTAAATGGTTAAGGTGGAGGGACTAAAACTGTCAAAAGCTCAAACTCTTTTTTTAACAAAACACCTCCACCAAACTAATACTTCACATTTATTACAACATTTGTTATTTCACCAACCATCATCCTACGCATAACAATCCAACGACTAATCCGTGTATTTGATCTTCATTTTGTAAGTGTTTCTGTGTTTTTAACAAGATTTTAAACAAAGGTTTTGAGTCGTTTTAAAACTAACGGTTAAATATTAACCTAGGAATGATTTTGTGTTCTACGCACAAGCGTATGAACACATAATCAAATAATGAGTGTTTGTGGTTGAAATGGTAGTGTCAAAAGTTTGTATAATCTCTATGATACTATTTTATCATCAAAACTCACCCGGATACTAATTGAATGAGATTGAAATTTAGGGTTTATGCGTTAGTTTGGGGGTTTTTCAAATGTGAATGTTTCTGGTTAAAAAGATAGTTAAGTGATATTATTTACATGATTAATTAACCAAATCTATGGCTAGAACTTACCCAGAAACACTAACACTGTGTTCTCAAGTTGAGTAAAAGGGAGAAAGTAAAGTGAAAGTGAGGAAGTTTGTGTTCTTCAGTTTTTTTTAGGAAGTAAAGTGAGGTAAAGTGAAGTAAAGTGATGATATTTTAGTTATAAAACTTTCACTCCATTTTTGGGGTGAAAGTCACTTTACTTCCTCTCTCTTACTTTACTTCCTCTTTCTTTCACTTTCATTTATTTTTTTTTCTTGAGAACGGAGCGTAATTGCGTTCAAATTGAAAGTTAGGTTTTATGTTCTTAGCATTTGGGTATTTTTGATCCACTTAGGTTTTGATGTTAAAAATTGCATAAAACAACTCACTAGCCTTCTTAGACTTACCAGAAAAAGTTTGGTGTGATTCCTATGGTTAGAACTCTTACACGTAGGAATTGAACTCTAGGGTTTATGTCTACGCGTAAATGATCTTCTACGCATAACTGCTTTAATGTGTATTCATGATTTGAACTGAAAAGAATTGAATGTATGTGTTAATATTGGTGTTATGATGAACTTATTTCGTGATTTTCTGGCGTGAAAATTCGAGAATCAAGGTTACTTGAACATCTACGCATAAGGATCACCTTACGCGTGAGAATGTTATCTTGTAAGAGAAATCTTACGCGAAGGTTCTACAATGGGGACCACGGCGTATCCTCGTGAAGGATATGCGTAAACAAGAACCTCCACGCATAAGGTTCACTCTTCACGAGTAAGCCTTACACGTAAGGTTCCTTATCGCTTCGCGTAAGCTTTACGCCTAAGGCCCTCTTTTCCTACGCGTAATATTTCTTACGCGTAAGTCAAGAACCTACCCATAAGCTTACGTTTACGCGTATAACCACTCCTGTTTACGCATAAGCTTGCAAAATCTAAGCCTAAGCCTAGTTTTAACCTTAATTATAAATTGTTACGCGTGCAAACTTGTAAATAAATAAATCATAACGCCACGAAACCAAAATGTCACTAATAAGCTTGAATGTTTAATAAGTTGTGAAAAATAAGTGAAAACATAGACATTAAAACTTAAAGTTAATCAACTCACGAAACTTATCACGACGTCTTTGGACTATTGGACTAACAAGTGACATTGGACTCGTAACAATCATTGACATATCACATTCAATAGATAGACAATAAAATCAACTATTGACTAACGTAATGTCTTTCGATATGTTGGTTCTTTTGGACAAATATCCTTCAGATCACGACGTGGACGCTCAAATGCATAATGTGGAAGCACCAAACGTTCTCACTATTGAAGATATCTTCCCTCATGGTTATCCAATGAAGATCGGAAAGAATAACCTCAAAGTTGATTTTGATAGCTTCTATTGTTCTGAATCTCCGTGTCAAAAAGCAGTGGATATTCTGAAGACTCACCCCTATCAGAAAATGCTCTCCAACTCTGCTATAGTGCCGGAGATCTACATTCACCAATTCTGGCATACAATGCGAACGATCAAAGGTCAAAATGCTGTGACGGTGACGCTCAACCACAAACAAGTCACCATCACACCAGCAGATTTGAGGGTTGTTCTTCTTGTTCCCGTCATCGAACCTACTGAATACAATGCCACTCCAATTGAAGATGTGGTTCTCAAGTTCATGGTCGACATCGGCTATGATGAAGCTACTGGGGTTATCACAAAGCACTCATTTGTTGATCTAAAGAACATACCCCAGCCCTGGAGAACCCTCTACATCATGATTGCAAAATCCGTTTCTGGACGTGATAGTGGTCATGAGCATCCCAAGCTCGTGGAACTACAGATATTTTGGGCATTGGTCAACATGAAACACATTGAAGTTGATGCTCTGATATGGGATGACATGATGACTTACCTTAAAAAGCTTGGCACCAAAATCCCGTATATCAGATACACCAAACTGTTGATCCAGAGAGCTCTAGGGTATAATCATGATATTCCCTTAAGACTCGATGACCCCAAACAACACTCCACGTTGTATGAGCCCACACTCACTGTTAGATTTAAGGACTCGACAACAAAGAAACAAGGTGCAGTGTTGCCAAATCATCTTCTTTCTGATGACATCAAACAATTGTATTCGTACAAAAGATATCTGGTAGCAGTTGATGAAGGCAAAGTAGGTTTCCTTGATGAAAAATCCTCTGGTACACCTACTAGGAAAACCGGAGAGGCGATTGGGAAGTGTTACAAGCGAGAGAGTCGAGGAAGTTTCCTAAGAGATCACATACTCTCAAAGGAAAATTCCATCTAAAAAGCCATCCCAATTCCCAAGCTCGACGCATGACAAAAGCTAATGGATGAAAGATCCGAGGATCTTGAATCAGACGAAGAGGTCATCTACTCTGAAACTCCAACCGATGACACTCAAACAGTAGCAAAACCTCCAAGTCCAAAATCTGATAAAGGAAAAGGGAAAACTCCAGTGCTTGAGCACGAAAAGGAAAGCTCGGAAGAAGAACCACTTGATGAAGACAGAGAGTATAGGAAACAATTGAAGAACCTCAGACTCAAACTTCTTGCCAAAGAGTTCGAACTGCAACAAACTCGTGGCCCCGGAGGGTCAAGTGGTGCTGCACAATCTACACCAGTTTTTGATGCGGTTAATCAACCCGATAAGGGGCTGGTACCACCACCCACGAACAACAACAAAGGCGATTGAGGATTCTATCAATTATGACTTTGAGGATCCGAAAAGAGAAGTGCGAGAAAATTTCGATGAAGATGTCATGTTACTAATGAAGCTCAAGCTAAAACAGATGAAGAAGCCAGGATCAAGGCTGAAGAATTGGCTAAGTCTAGACAAGATGACGAAGTTGATTATGATGATTTTCTTCTTAACAGCCCAGCTCGCTCCAAGGAAGAAACTTCTAAGCCACCAAAAGACCCTGAGTCTCCTCATGTATCATCGTCATCAGACTCGTCTTCTCACTCTTCCCTTCCACCATCCAAAGGCACAACCAGATCCACATCCAAATCTGTGAAGAAACCAACTTGCTCTTGGATATCCCGAGCTAAAACCAAGATTGTAAAAGGCATCAGCGGTCGGGAAGAAAGACATGACCAACAAAAAGTTGAATCAACTAATGACGGTATCAATCTTCTACATGACGAGATAGACAAGATGTCAAGTGAAGGGAGCATATCCAGTTTATGCAGCGTGATGTCAAGGGAAATGAGCGAGATGATTAAGGGCTATACTACAAGTTCCTACTCGAAATTGTTCCGGAGTGACAAAAGAGATGTTCACCGAAAATATATCTCGAATCTCATGCAGATAGCCAAGCTGAACTATAAGGTCAACGCAGCATACTTGATTACAATTAATCCAACTGACCCTATAGCCTTCTCCGATATTGAATTGGTTTCCAAGCCGGTAACACAAATGTCTAAGCGATCGCAACATTTACTTGGCGAAGGTAAATTGTTTGAAGCATTCTTTGGAATACCAACTCAAAGCGACTTGCGAGAGTTGGTGAAAGGCCTAAGCGTCCAAGAGATGATGACGATAAGGAAAAGGATAAGGATAAGGATAAGGAGCCAAAACGTCCAAAGAAGTCTGGTGAACCCTCCTCCATGCCACCACCACCCCAAAGGACTCCATCTCAACAACGATCTCCTCTACGCTCTTCTCCTTACAAACCTCAGGACTCTGAGTTACAACCCTGGACAAAGAAAACCAGTGATTATTTCTAATACACTGGTGGTGACGATGAGGGAGTCCCTGAGCCCCAATAACAATCCACCTCTCCCTCCTCAGCAAAGAAACCAGCATCCTCATCTAGGCCAACGAAGAAGAAGAAGACGTCTAAGGCTGATGTCGTCTCATGGCTAGATGAAGATGACACCGAATATGAATGGTTTTCTACACTGTTGATGCTACTCCCTCCCTACTTGAAGGTCAAGATATGGTAGAAGGTCGAACATTGGAGCATGCTAAATTACTTCAAGAAAAGTTTCGGGTGAATAAAATGACCAAGTCAGAGTTAAAACGCATCAAGAATGAAGCTTTTCAACTGCTCAAAGACAGCTCAGAAAGTGCTATTGAAGTTGAATATCATCTTGAAAACATAGCACGAGCCATGTCTAACAACATCGATTGGCTCAACCCTAAAGCGAACATTGACTTCACCGGAACATACAAGGCTCCATATTACCGGTGGTCGGACCTCTACCAACGATTGTGACGGATCAACCAAAGATTCCATTTCGCTACTTCTTCAACAAAGACTTGGAATTTCTTCTACGGTAGTGATGGGTCAAAGAAATCGCTACATCACCGACACTTCCGTTCCCGTGACCATATATTCCAAGCGCATAGCCATCGAAGAAAAGGCTTCTCACATGTTTGCTAACAGCGTGGAGAAGTATGACATTGATGCGATGTATAGGATTCACCATTGGCCTGAACGCCGAAGAATCTTCTACAAAAGCTGCCAGGTTCAAATATCTACACATGAAGTGTTTAGTGATAAAGGGATCGTTGTTGTTAAGCATGTAACTCTCGCGTCTAAATAGGACTACACATTTCTCAAGACAATCGTGGTCAAGAGACAAGACGAAGAGGACTATGTTTTTTGTGAAGCGGACTTTTAGAATTTGTCTCTCAACGACATTGAAGATTTGTATCTTGCCAAGGTACAGGGAAGAATGAGACAATTCTCGACTGAAATCCAACGTGAATACATCAAGTCCGTGCTCATCTTCATCAAGTATAGTGATCCGAGGCGTGTAGAAGACTTGCAACTTGCCGTTGAATCGTATCGGACACGTGTCAACCTCACCAAATCTCACCGATCTCCCGACATCAATCATCTTCCTCAATACACTCTCATCAACAAACCGTTTGGAGTAGTCTACCGTAGTGAACTACGCGCAATCGCTTGATGGCGTGTAAAGAGATTCATAAGTTTAGAGATCACACTTGAAGAAAGTCAGGGATGGCTTAACTTATAGGTTGAAGGAGATACATGAAGGCATTGGGTCACCAAAGCGATGGAATTCGAGGGAGAAACGGGATGTAAAGAAAATCATCACTCGCATCGATGAAAGGTTATCTGAAGGGACGATTCGAACTTTGGAGAGCTTTGTAGGTGGTCGTCGAGATTACTCTCACAGCTATCAATGCCCGGTTCGCATTCGGAGATATTTCGGACTACCGAATACCTTGGTACCCCTTGATTTCGTTTCATTTTCAATATTGATTTGGATGTGTGCTTGTTTAATGACAATGGCTTGTGCACACATAATGATGTACAACCCGTTCTTGTAATGAAAGGACCATGTGGTGCGCTTGATGCCACAATCCCTATAAAAGGAGCTTAAAGCTTCTTACTTTTGAGTAAAACTTATCAAAACTTTCACTTTTCAAAGTTTTGCTCAAAAGGACAAGTACTTCCCCTTATGTTTTTCAAAACCTCAAAAGTTTATATCACTTGTTGAAGGGGAGTATTTGCTTACTAACTTTGTTCACAAAAGTGTTCTTCATGATAATCTTCCCACAAAACTCAAAATGGTCATATTCGATATCAAAATTTCGTCAAAAATAACATTTATATGCCATTTTTTAGGGAGAGAAAAATTATGTGATAAGAAATATGTTGTGAATTGCTATTGAATCCTCGTGTGAAAATTCTTCAACCCATGAATTGACGGGATCTGAACAGTCATACATTGAAAATATTTGTCTTCCAAGACTTATCCAAGTAAATTGTACCTATTCGAGAAGCTCTTGATAGACATGAACTTTGACGGGTTTGACAACCTTTCGAGGTTTGTCCACACCTTCAAGGTAGTTATTAGAGTTAGTTGTCACCTAAAAGCTGACAATGTAACTCTTTAACTATACAACATAACCGTGTCTCGCGGGGAATTATCTATCTTGAGTCGATCAATTCAAAAAGTGCGCGCTCTTCTCTCACCATGCAAATTTCATCAAAACACTTAAGCATGTGTGAGGGGAGTATTTACGAAAAATAAAACTCGAAGTGTTTCAAAATGTTTATTATTCATAAACACTTTGAGAAATTTTCAAGAAATCGGTTTTATGGCAATGGAGTTATAAGGTGACTAAGGTTAGGAATAACAGTCTATGATCCGCTGAGGCGGAGGGATCTACCCAAGGACACTACTAATAGTTAGAATTAGAAGTCCTTAGGTATGATTATGAAAAAGGAGAAAATGAGAATCGGAGAAAGAAGGAGTTGAAGAATTAAAAGAAAAGCAAAGAAAAGGGTGAAAAGAAATAGCCTCTCAGTTATTCAACTTAGAAAGCGGACACGGGTTCAATTCATATACTCTTGGTTGTCCCTTGATAATGCCGGTATTGAAGATTAAAGTCGTCATAGACCCGATGACGCATGCACTAAACCTTCTTAGCCACTCAAGTTTCTATCATGAAGCTTGTTTTATTCTCACAGGGAACCCTACGTAAACTATCGGCTTTCTCTTAGAGATTCTTTGGTATTGAAGAAGGAGACCCTCTCCTAGTCTCCGCTCGGGAAAACCAAAGTGCACTATTGAGTCTAGAGCCACGAGATTCATCAAAGATCTCTTAGGTACACTTGACAATTCATCGCTTGTCGTTCAACAATAAGAACACAAGTGATATATTATCGTCCTTCACAGATCTTAGCAATTTGTCGAGAACATTTATGAGAGGTTCACATATGTGATCCTCGGTGATTGAATGGAAAGTCCTCGCCAAGGTCAACATCAAACGACCACAGCGGCAGTCACTTCAATAACTCCCGTGGATTACGCTTAGTGTGTCTCAAGCGGTCTACGATCGTGAGGTGATGCTTGGTGTACCTTAGCGACTCATCCGAGTCATAGGTGTACTTGATTACATCGCGTTATCTCACTGTGGGAATCCGGTTTAGGAATAGCCTTTGTGAGAATTAGAGTTGTGTTTTCACACTATGTGTTAACACGCTCGAAGTTCAAACTTGTAAGTCTTGGAATCCGCTTATCACTAACCATTCTTATGTTTTCTTCTTATGGAAGCTCGGAGCGGATGATCGTCTTGATTCTTCACATGCTCATACCAACAACATCACTAATTGAAGTTCTCTCAAAAGGCAACACAAAGTCGAATGATACTTTGTCAAAGTCAAAGAATCTACAAAGTTTAAAGACTAAAGAGAACTACATCGATCTTGAAATCCAACGTTAAAGGCGTGTGAGCATGTTAGAGAAAGGCGTGGAGACCTTGGAGCAACAGAAGCGGACCGAGATGCGGAACATGACAACATACTATCACTACCATCACAAAAACAAAGATCAAAGAACAAAGAAAATGATGACTTCAAAGCGAACTTTTCATAGGAAACAATTTCTCTACCTTGGGAGATTGTTCGAATCAAGGCACTTCTCCTCACAAGAAAGAAGAATGTCGGGAAGGCGTCAAAGCTTCTATTACATCGGCACCTAGCGTTTATATCATCAATCACTAACACTTAGGGGGAGATTGTTGGAATCACTCCTAAACTAGATTTTAAGTGTTAGTAATTAATATGTAATAGTTAGCTTAATATGGCTTTTATGTTAGTAATCATGCCAAGGCTTATGTAGAAATCCCATGAGCCTTGGCCCAAGCCCATAAAGGAAAGGAAGGGAACTTGCATGTTGCCCTAGTTCCTTCCTATAAATAATGCTTGTAAACCCTCACTTGAGGGTTGGTTGTTCAATTCACACATTTACTCTCTACGCATAACTATTCAATATTCATACGTGTGTGTGTGTGTGTGTGTTTGTTCATTTGATTACTTCTTCTCTATTTCTTCTATTGATGCTTGTGTTATAAATATGGGAACCTAACAGTTAGAGATTGAGTTATGGAACCATAAGGTTAATGGTACTGACATGACGACTTACAATCGTCATTTCCATGAGTTATCATTGCTTTGCCCTGATATGGTTTGCACTGACGACCTTAAGATTGAGAGGTATACTGATGGATTGCCTTTAGCTACTCTAAATGATGTCATCGCTGCGAAGCCAGTTAATTTGCATGAGGCAATTAATGTGGCTCAGCGTTTGATGGACTCTTATGTATTAGAAGTAGGAGACAAGGTTAAGAGGGATAGGAGTGATAAGAGGAAGAGGAACGAAGTTGTTAAAAGGAATGGCAACAAACGGCATGAGATAGCCAGGATGTTCACTATAGGAAATGGAGAAAGGAAAGGTTATGAAGGTAGTAGACCCATGTGTGGTCGTTGTAACCGACACCACCATGGACTGTGCCCGAATGTGTGTAGGAAGTGCTCTAAGGTAGGACATTTGGCCAAAGACTGTAGGTCCCGACCACTTGCTGCAGCTCAAGCTGCACAAGAGTGGACCTGGAAGGCCATTGTCACTGTTTTGGATGTGGAAAGAAGGAAACTTTAAGAATGAGTCTTTGAGAGCCGTGGATGAGAGGAAATCCGGTAATGTAGGAGGATTTGCTAACAGGGTGTGGGTAGTAATGGCTTAAACCCTGTGAAGCATGAGGTTGTAGAGAACCGGGAAACCGTGGTACTAGGAATCGAGAGAGACATGGGGAAAGGCGTGTGTATGCTATTAGGAAGGAAGGTGGTGAGGACCTAACGTATTCTGGTATGTTACTTCTCAATAATCGCTATGCTTCCATCTTGTTCGATCTTGGTGCGGATATGAGTTTTGTATCCACCAACTTTATGCCATTACTAGGAATCTCCCAAACACCTCTAGGATTTAGTTACGATGTAGAATTAGCTAATGAAAATAGGGAGAAGATAGACACCGTAGTCCGAGGTTGTACCTTAAGTTTCCTAGACCACCCGTTTAGCATAGACCTATTGCCAGTTACCTTAGGAAGTTTTGACGTCATTATCGGAATGGATTGGTTGTCGAAGAACGGTGCACACATCATCTGCGATGAGAAGATCATGCGTTTACCGTATGACCAAAATGTTCGGAGCATACAAGGAGATCGGAGCGACCGTGGAAGTCCTTCCGGTTGAGCATCATCTCTTGTATTAAGGCCTAGAAGTACATCGATGAGGAGGTTGTCTTTTCTTGGCTCGAATTTACGAAAAGCGAGGAGAAGAGTGAAGACACCTTAATGATGTACCCGTCGTTAGAGAATTTCGGATGTGTTTCCCGATGATCGCAGGGATTCCCCCGTCCGACAAGTGGAATTCCAAATAGAGTTGATACCGGTCTTTGCACCGTGGCGGGCACCTATCGACTTGCTCAAGAGAATTGGAGGCTGTCTAAGCAGTTGGCGAGTTGTCGAGAAGGAATTCATTCGACCAAGTTCATCACCGTGGGGAGCACCGGTATTGTTTGTGAAGAAGAAGGATGGATCGTTTCTGATGTGTATGGATTATAGGGAGTTGAATAAGTTGACGGTGAAGAACCGATATCCGTTACCTAGAATAGATGACCTATTCGACCAACTCCAAGGAGCTAGTGTCATTTCCAAGATCAACTTACGATCTGGTTATCACCAGCTTAGAGTTCGAGAGGAGGATATCCCTAAGACGACATTTAGGACTCGATATGGACACTATGAATTCCAAATGATGTCGTTTGGTTTGACCAACGCGCCAGCGGTTTTCATGGACCTCATGAACCGAGTATGTAAGCCATAACTGGATAAGTTTGTGATAGTATTCATAGACGACATCTTGATATACTCTAAGAGTAGTAAGGAGAACGAAGAGCATTTGAGGCTCATTTTATGTTTGTTGAGAGAGGAGAAGCTGTATGCCAAATTCTCTAAGTGTGAATTTTGTATTCCGTCCGTGTAATTCTTAGGTCACGTGATAGATAGTCGAGGTGTTCATGTAGACCCAGCTAAGATTGAGGCTATTAAGGAATGGGCAGCTCCTAAGAACCCATCAATCCTTGATTTCTAGGTTTAGCGAAGCTATTATAGAAGATTCATTGAGGATTTTCCAAAATAGCTAAGTCGTGACCAAACCGACACGAAGGACGTTAAGTATGAATGGGAGAAAAGGAAGAAGAAGCATTCCAACTTTTGAAGGAGAAGTTGTGTAGTCGCCCATCCTAGGTTTGCACGAAGAAGCGAAGACTTTGTCGTGTCTTATGACGCTCGCATAAAGGCTTAGGTGTTGTTTTGATGCAATGGGAGAAGGTGATTGCTTATGCATCCCGACAACTTAAGAAGCATGAGAAAAACTACACCACCCATGACCTAGAGTTAGGTGTTGTAGTGTTTGCCCTTAGGATTTGGAGACATTATCTGTATGGAACCAAGTGTGTAGTGTTTACCGCCCATAAGAGCTTGAAGCATATCTTAGATCAGAAGGAACTGAACTCTTAGTTCAACCCGAACTCCCAGAATGGAAATGGGAGCGAATCGCCATGGACTTTATCATCAAATTACCAAGAACAGCTAGCGGCAATGACGCTATCTAGGTAATTGTTGATCGTTTAACTAAGTCTGCTCACTTCTTAGCCATTAGCGAGACCGATAGTCTCGATAAGCTCGCTCGACTGTACCTTAAGGAGATAGTATCGCATCATGGAGTACCGATATCTATCATTTCTGATCGAGATAGTCGTTTTACATCCCACTTTTGGAGATCCTTACAGTCAGCGTTAGGAACAAACCTGGATATGAGCATTGCTTATCACCCTCAAACCGATAGTCAAAGCGAGAGAACCATTCATACCTTAGAGGACATGCTTAGAGCATGTGTTATTGATTTTGGCAAAGGCTGGGAGAGAGGCCGAATTCTCTTACAACAATAGTTATCATTCTAGCATTAAGGCCGCTCCATTTTAGGCACTGTATGGCTGAAAATTTTCGTTCTCCTGTTTGTTGGGCTGAAGTTGGCGAGAGTCAACTTACAGGTCCCGAACTTTTCATAGAAACCACTGAGAAGATAGTTCAGATTCGTAATCGTTTGCAAACCGCTCGTGATAGACAAAAGAGTTATGCCGATAGGAGACATAAACCCTTAGAATTTCAGGTTGGAGATCGTGTTATGTTAAAGGTTTCTCCTTGGAAAGGAGTGATTCATTTTGGAAAGCTTAGAAAACTCAATCCTCGATATATTGGTCCCTTTCCAATCCTGGAAAGAATTGGACCGGTAGCATACCGCCTGGAGCTACCATCAGAATTGAGCAGTGTATACAATGTCTTTCATGTTAGTAATCTTAAGAAATGTCTTTCGGAGGAAAACATAGTTGTGCCTTTAAGAGATATCCGTATTGATGAAAAATTGAATTTCGTTGCGGAACCTATTAAGATTATGGATCGTGAGATTAAACGGCTGAAGAATAGCCGTATTCCGATTATTAAAGTTCGTTGGAACTCCTGACATGGACCGGAGTTCACTTAGGAGCATGAGGAAGTTTTTCATAGGAAGTATCCTAAACTTTTCATGACATCAAGAAACTCAGAGTGAAACCCGGGACGGGTTTCTTACGAGGAGGGAACTGTGACAACCGGCAATTTAGAGTCTATTTTAGGTAACCGCATTACGTTAAACTAAACCGAGCTTTTGCCTTTAACACTATTTTTATCAACCGTGACTTGATTTTATATCGTCTATTGGTTTTTATGGTTTATTTCATTATTGAACGAGTTATCGTATGAATTTTAACTCTTTTTGGTAGGAACTATTCGATTCGGCACTAGAAAAGCCTAAAACGAGAAATAATGTAACTTTTAGACCGTAACTCGAAAATTGACAAATAAATAGTCAAAACTTGTGGAAAAACATAAATAACGATATTATAAAGTCGAATGAACGTCGTGGGACACTCGGGAGACAATATATGTGCTCGGGAATGGGTAAACGGGATAGTTTAGGAAAAATGGCAACCACGGCTCCTCCTTTTTCCTTAGGCCCCCTCCTCCCATTTCATTTATTTATTAGTCCCTAGTCCCAAATATATATACCCCTCCCCTCCCCATTTCATCCCTTTCACTCTCTTACTAAAACACACACACAAACACACCTTTCTCTCTCTACTCTCTCTTTCCTCAAATAATAAAACCCTAACCATAATTAAATCACCCACCGCCGCCACTATTCCAGCCCCCTCCGGCCACCCTCCAGCGCGTGACCACCCACCTCCACCACCATCTTGAAGCTCTCTTTCTCCTCTTTCTAACCATATATTACACGCTCCATATAGACCTCCATAACACCTTCAAATCTTAAGATTAAGATTCGTACTTTTAGCGTTTTCATTCAATATTGTAGATCGGACTTGAATAAGGTAAATGGAACATGGGTAAAGCTTGTTTGAGCTTTAAGAAGCCACGTATGGCATAAATATGGCTCGACCATATTGTAATTTTTAGGGCTTTTGGTTTAAACGTGGGATTAAATCTAATTAACACCTAAATAAACATGTAGCTAGTGTTTGGGAATCATGTGGTGTATCATATTGTTGGGTTTTTGCATTTTAGGTCTAATTTCATGTTTTTGGTTAGAATAGTTGATGGGTTTGATGTTTCGTTGATGATTGGAGGTTGATTGATTGTATTTGGATGTTGTGGTATTGATTTGGTAGTGTTTGGATTGGATGGGAGTGGTGTACGAGCCACCAAGGCCACGTACGTGTGCCTTGGGTTGCGTGCAAGACCCACTTGGACCACGGGTCCGGGTCGAGTCGTTGTGGTAGCTTGTTGGTTGATGTTGTTGGTATTTGGATGAGACGCGTGGAGCCGAAAAGCTTCTAGACCTTGTTTGGTTCACGTGGTCTTAACCATGACCGTGTCATGACCATTAGGGTCATAACATTGGTTTTGGGTATATTTGGTTGATTGATTGGTTGGCAAGATTTTTTTGAGTTGATTTGGGATTGAATTGCGCTATTATGACTTTTAATTTGGACTTGATATATAAATTGTCAACTTTGAGCGACGTCGGTGTTACTTTGACTTTTTAGTCAATAGTTGACCCCGACAACGCCGTAACATGGACTTTAGTGTAGTTTGGACTATTGATTTATTTAAAAGCCGAGAAGTCATGACTCGTGCTTGTGGACTCGAAACGAATAACAATATGAAACTAATATTGGAATTTGACGAAATATATATATATGAAAATGCTAATAGACTATGAAACATAAATAATAAAAAGGTTTTCATACCAAAAATATCGATAACAAGGCTTATCTTGTTGTTTACGATTTTAAATAGAAACTAACGACTAAAAATGGAAATGTTTTATAATAAATAAGTGATTAATGTTTCGAGTACACGTTTATCGATATATGCCAATTATGGGCATTTAATACTAGTTTCAAGTATTTATTTACTTACGTTGTGTGCATGGGTTACGGATAACCTAACATTAATAGTGTTGATCCACGTGGGTAGCGGACTTATTAGGTTGACGAATCTAATAAGAGCCCGCTAGGTACGTTGGGTAACCTTATTAATGGGTGAATTATCCATATGACTCTTTAGGATGCGACTGATTTATGGGATAATAAGAGACATGAATAAACAAATGAGTTTATCGAGTTGACGAATTCGATAAGGTCTACTATTTATTCCGAAACTTATTGGACTATGGAGCTTATCGCTTAGATGTCTCATCGTGTTGCATTGAGTCACATATTGGTTAATTGAGTGCATTTATGGCATCATATTGATTCGATACACCCACATGAGGATACCAAACACTGGGATTAAATGGTGAAACGAGACATTTTTGGAAATAATGAAATGGAATACATTGAGGTAGATAAGGTTGATTTTGGGAAATATATATAAAAATTTGTTTTAATTAATAGGTTGTGCCGAGTCGATAGTTGTTGTGCCGTGATTACCTGTTATCTTCTGCTAGTGTTTATTCGTACGTTGCTTGCTTAAGGTGAGTTTCATAGCCCCACTTTTATCTACATTTTTAACTAATTTGGGGTGAGAATCATGCTACTGTTTTTGGACTTTTAAAACTATTTGGATTTGCTTATGTGCTTGACTGTTTAGATAGATGTGCGGTAGTTGTTGCCTTAGACTAGGGTACCGTTACCTAGCTAAGAATAAACCTCTACCTCGACCTAGTCCGGGGTTGGCAACTGTTCTAGAGGTTGCCAAGATAGTTCTGGAATAGAGTCGCGGGGCTCGAGTAATCCCTTGGATGCGGGATATGGTTGGTGATCCGGGTAGGATCAGTTTGTCAACGGTGTTTATCTATCTTAGGTCTTGCATAGCAAATAAACTCCTACATGTCCACTATGATTATGTTGAATTTAAACCTATGAACTCACCAGCGTAAGCTGACCTTTTAGCATGTATTCTCAGGTATTTGAATGATGTTTGGAATACGTGATCGGTGGAAGCTTGGCAAGGAGGCATGTTTCAAGGATCATATTTGACTCTGATAAATTATGGGGACCTATTTTATTAAATCAGGTTTTATGCCTAATATTTATACTTTTGGATTAATTTTTTGAATATTTAAATTTGGGATTGGTTTTGAATGAAAATTCCTATCTTGTTTGCTATACTTGTGTGAGATACCAATCCAATCGTAACGCCCCAAAAACTTGATTAAGTCTTCCGCTGTACCGAGATTTGGGGGTGTTAACCTTTCTATCGTACATTTAAAAAAAAAAACTGTTATCTTTAAACACTTGCTTTGGGAAAAAGCTGCCCAAAATACTCCACCAAAGCAACCTTCTTAGACCATGAAAGTGCTCCTGGGATAACTGATACGCGTACAACGCGCGTTCGGGGTCAAAAGAAACTTCCTTTTCTTCGAGCAAGTTTTTCAGCCACCTAGGCAGTGAACCTAATCGTTGTAGTGTAGTATTAGGGTAAGCCTCGGGATTGATATCGTTCTCAGGGAATAGGAATGCTAGTGAGAAATTACTACGCTAAGGTTGGGGTTGAGGAAGATTATTTTTATCTTTTGATGTTTTTAGGAAATTGAAAGGTGCGAATCTCGGGTATTGGAGTTGGGGTGGTATTTCTACCAATTACTCTACTATTATCTATTCTAATTAACTAAGCTAAGGGGTAGTCTATGTCTAATTGATGTGTGCTCGTATGATGATTAAAGATGTGTTTACCTAGATGCTATTACTCCCTAGTTATCTCCTATTAATGGTTGAATTGCCACGTCCTTATTCTTAACGCGATGTGTCTTCTAAGGACATAGGGTATGATTTCTTCCCTAACTCTTTGAGACTACCTTAAGGTTATTGCCTACAAAATCTCTAGGATTCATAAACTAACTCTAAGGTTATCTTTGGATTTTTAGCCTACAACAACTCTAGGAGATTATAAACTAATGTTCACAAAGACTACTCAAGCATTAAAAACACAATGTTGACCTATCGCAATCCTAGGCCAATTACAATTAAGATAAGAGACAACCAATCAATATTCAATACCTAGGTTTCATAGATCTAAGCAAACACACAAGTAAATTAGCCGGACATGGTGAACATGCAAGCATACACACATACAATTGAAGACATAATTGAATCAATGAAGTAAATTACTTATCTTGTTGTAAAATAGGGTATGAGAACCCTAAGATACTGCCCAAGATAGCCAAAAATCGTTATTAGGTTTTACTCCACAAAACTACCTCTTTAAAAGTCTGAAAATTCGAATTCTATATATAGAGTTACAACTTGCGACAGCGTCACTCTTTAATTGTGACGCCGTCGGATTGCCACCATTAGGGTATCGTCTTGACCACGTCAACCTTGTGACGGCGTCACCCTGTGGTTGTAACGCCATCGGCTTCATCTTCTGACGCCGTCGGATTCTGAATCTAAGCCGTACGAGTTGTGACGCCCTACTCTTTAAAGCTCGACGCATCGGTACAAAATATCAAATTAAGCTCTTGGCCGTCACAATTTTGGTGCATGTTGCGGCGTCTCCTCCGACGTGGCCGTCACCTTCAATTCAACGACTTGAGTGTCTCGATCTTGACTTTGGCCATTTTCTTCACATATTCACGCCTTTTCGTCCAAATAAGTGTCATTCCAGTAATTTGCCTTCAAGAGACCTAAAAAGTGAAAAGGAACGAAATTAAGTAGTAATGGATATAAAATTGGTCGATTAAGGGCTTAAATGACCCCTCAAAAGTATACCTTTTAAATCCTTATCAAATATCCCTACACTTGGTATTTACTTGTCCTCAAGAAAATGTGCTTTTGGCCAATTAATTTATAAGTTAGGGGTCATGAAGCATTAGTTTAGAAGAATTCACAACAAGTAAAAGCCCGCAAAAGTCATAACAAGCACGAATATTACATACTAGCACCTCACAAGTGGTGTTTGGATACTCTCATCACTCGGGTGTATATGAAATATATCAAGTTGGAAATGGAAGATAAACACTCATTAACCGGTCCTAGTACATAGATTACCATAGGCTTGAGACTAGATCAAACCTCCATCGCTTTGGCGTAAGCACCTAGGAAAAACTATCCATGAGGTCTTTTAAAGGGTTGTAATGTTAGGCTTACGGTAGGGAAACAAAAGGGTTTGGTTGGATAGGCGATTTAGTGGTGGCAAGTCAAAAATCTTTATGTTACAAGCATGAGAAGAATGGCGTTGCTAAGCCAAGAATCGACACTCTAAACTCTAGATAACTTTGAAACAAACAAACATAAATTTAAAGATAGATGTAGGATGGTAGCCGTATGTTTTTTCATTTTTATTTTATTTTTATTATTTTTGTTTTTTTTAAACACTCTCTTTTTTTCATTTTTTTTCATACACTTTTACTCTACCATCCTCTATGATAACATCAAAATAATAGGGATTTGACCCCGAATTGAAAAGATCAAAATACTTGGAGTACATTATTACGTAAATAAAGGGAATTTGAATTTAACGTTCCTTCCCGTCACTTCATAAAATTTAACTTTTCCCATGAGTCCCAATCGTCCCAAAAATGTGTACAAAGGATATGACTCGACTTAGCAACTTATGCAAGCAACTAGATAATTGAACTAAGGGTTTAGTATGATAATAATAATGCACTAAAAGTGAGTGCATACATAGTAGGCTAAGGCGATTTGGGTGTACATTTGGGGTGGATTGTAAACAATGCTCTTCATTGATATTCAAAAACCGAAACATCATGAGAACCGCGAAGGATAGGCTCGAGGGTTAACTAGGGTATCACGTACTAAAGATGAGTACAACGCAGGGTGTGGGGAATTACTCAACCGGCGTGGAAGAAGTAATTATAATACGGTATCAAACAAGGGTTATCCTAATGCCTCTTATCATTTAGTTATTCCTAACTACACAAGTGTAGTCTCACTAGCGATCCGGGAATGCATCACAAAACAAGTTCTAGAATCTATTATACTACCGGTACACTCTCGAAGCATTAAAGATGAATGCTTTAATTCCTACAAATCTAAGGGCGATCCTCAAATTTTTGGGGTGGAATTTGAGTAGTAAAGGGTTTTGTGCTAGTCATATAACATCCTATCCATGAGACACTTTATTAAGACTAATGGCCCACTCCTACATGTCATGAAAAATTTTAAATTTGTTGCCAAAATTACCCTAACCGATATTTCTCATGGTTTATTACACAAATGAAATTGGCCAAGGCAAATAGTCAAGGATAAGCATAGTTTCAAAGTTCACGTTTTATTTTCCCTCCCTACACTTAAACTGAACATTGTCCCCAATGTTCCCCAAAAGTATCAAAGTTATGATAATGGAAGGTAATTAAAAACGAAAGAAACTAATACTCCCCTGATTAGCTCGGTAGGATCCGTGTGAAGTAGTGGTTAAATTCTTCTTCAAGAAGAATGTATGCGTGAAAAGCTCCATCCAATCTAATGTATCTTCTTCTTGATAAATAAAACTTGCACACTTTAAGAAAACAAACGAAACCTTCGCATAAAATTGGTGTTAACACTATATATGACTCTACTATACTAGGATATAATGCTTGTGAAATGAATGTTTGCAGGTTTTCTGAAAAATTAAGACCTGAGAAATTCCAAAAATTTATAAGTAGCACAGGAAACGAGAAAAAGTTATAAGCTATTTCTACTCCTCCGACGCTGGTAAGTTGCGATCTGACACGTCAGTTATCCCGACAGTAAACCGGTCTGCGATTTTTGAAAAATTTCGGAAAATTTATATCTTTAGAATCTGGATAAATTGCTGCAAAACATTCATTATGACTCGATACAAGCATTTGACTCTAACAAACACACATGTATATCTTTTTTAATAATCATAATTCTCATGTTCACGTTGTTTTTGAAAACATGTGTAATCTTCCCTACACTTATCCCTTTTGTAAAATACCTTTATATGTAATTAAGACGAGGTTAAAGACAAAATAAAGCATTTTCACAAATTCAAACATGAGAATAAACAATCAATAAAAAGATATACGACACACAAACAAACAAACAATTAAGCATGGGTTGCCTCCCACGAAGCGCTTTTCTTTATTTATGAGTCTTGTAGCTAGACTCGAAGTCGTGCCCCTACGTGGTCTCGTGCACACCACGTGCCCATATCTAAGCCATTCCATTGTTCTCTCACTTTTCTTGTGCTCATCTCCTAACTCTAGGCATTTTTTATAGTATCGCTCATTTTTTCATAAGTATGCCTAAGTCCTTGTTGTTTATCTCTCTCACTAAGTATTGGAATGGGAGCCATCCGATTGCATGCCTCTATATCTTTGTGCTTAAACCTAGGATGTGTACGGGGCATTTGATAGACAAAATCTTCAACTCCATCGAAGAATATGATTAGACCATCAATCATCCGTTCATTCAACCTAGTCATTTTCATAAAGTTTGTTCCAAATATCACTTGAGTAAGGCTTCCATCAATGAATTTTCCTAAATCTTCTAGGACCATGAATTCGACAACATAGGCAAAGATTCCGACAAACACATCCAAGTAAGTGACCGCATCAACAAAATTATCCCCTTGATAGGCTAATTCATCTACCTTTATTTTGTTATATAAATTTCTTGAGATTAAGTTTAAAAGTAAGAATGAGTGCAAGTTAGCATCAAGACTTTCAAATCCTATCTTACAAGGGAATTGCATGTTAAAGGGGCCATTAGCCTCGATTCTACACCTAGGGTAAAAACATTGTGAGAAGTCTTCTTCCATTTCAAAATTAACTTTATCGATGACCTCCCCATTATCAAGTGCTTCACCATAGTCAAACTCCTCATCGGAATCCGAGTCATAGAAGAGACTATGTTGTTGCCAATTTACTTCATTATGCCCTAGGTGATTTCCAAAGTGGTGAACGGGGTGAAGGGTTTTGTGGGATTGCATTTTCTATTTCGGGATTAGGAGGAGGATTGGGGGCGGGTAGTGTGAAGACTCTTCGGCGAATGATGTGAACCATGGTGAGTGATGGGTTTTACGAACAAAGGTCACGAAGAAGGGGGATAGACTACGAGGAAGCTAAAAATGAGAAAAAAGCTTACTTGATAGGAATCAAGCAAGAGAACCTAAATGAGGTGGACTCCTAACTAGCTATTCTATTCCTCGGCAGCGGCGCCAAAAACTTATAACGCGTTCAACGCGCGTTCGGGGTCTAAGGAAACTTCCTTTTCTTCGAGCAAGCTTTTCAACCACCTAGGCAGTGAACCTAATTGTTGTAGTGTAGTATTAGGGTAAGCCTCGGGATTGATATCGTTCTCTAGTGGAATAGGAATGCTAGTGAGAAATTACTACGCTAAGGTTGGGGTTGAGGAAGATTATTTTTTATTTTTTTTTTATGTTTTTTAGGAAATTGAAAGGTACGAATCTCGGGGTATTGGAGTTGGGGGGTGGTATTTCTACCGATTACTCTATTATCTATTCTAATTAACTAAGCTAAGGGGTAGTCTATGTCTAATTGATGTGTGCTCGTATGATGATTAAAGATGTGTTTACCTAGATGCTATTACTCCCTAGTTATCTCCTATTGAAGGTTGAATTGCCACGTCCTTATTCTTAACGCGTTGTGTCTTCTAAGGTCGTAGGGTATGCTTTCTTCCCTAACTCTTTAAGACTACCTTAAGGTTATTGCCTATGATGCGTGCAAAACCGTCAAGGTTTCTCACACAAGCCAGCCACTTGTGAATGGCAGACCGTAAGAACCTTAAAACAGGTTGAACACGAACTCAATGAAGATCTGAGGAGTATAGGGTCTCCCCGGGTCGTTATGTCCCAGCGAGCTATGCAATGGATCAATCAACGTATAGTGATCGAGAAATTTGAACGAAAAGGTGAATGAGATTATTATAACTACAGAAATATCAAACAAACACAAAGGCTTAAATGTAATATTAAAGGAAACTAAAAAGATAAAATCTATTAAATAAACGCTATCACTATACTTAAAATGATGTTTTGTTTTTATGATTTTATAAAGCGAAATTAAAAACTACATGACGTCTGACTAAAAGGTGAAACTAAAGCAATATTAACCCTAAAAATATGAAAAGGATATTTTACAAACCTAATGATAAAAGAAAATTATTAGAAAAGAAAATTATTTTTACAACTAATTATCTAATTAAAAACTATTTTAACTATTAAATAATTACCTAAAATACAAGAAAATAGGAAATTAAGCTAGAAAAATAAAATTAAGACTTAGAAAAATCTAAAATATCAAAATAGAATTTTCAAAACTATTATTGTATTTTTCTCGATTATTTTCTATTTTCTAGGAATTTTAAACTATTAAAACTAATTAAATTACTAAAATTACCAAATAAACTATGAAAAATCTGGAAAATTACTTTTTTTACTTTTTATATTTATCTAAACCTATGAAAAATGAAAAATTATTTTTTTTGAACCTTTTCTGAATTTTTTGTATTAAAAACTAATTAAAAATGCTTAAAAACTACTTAAAATCAAGAAAAATAGCAAAACAGCTAGGAAAAATCTGAAAATTTCAGGTAAACTCTAAAATAGTAATGAGAATCTAGGAAAAATGGAAAAACAGGCACTTGTTTGCAAGAAAATGAAACTGATGAATCAAGTGCTTATAAATAAGCACTAAATTAAGCCAAATGAACCAAACAAGTTACCAACTGTTAACAGAAGCTATATTATGCAAAAGTTACTTTAAATGAACTAAAAAGAACAACACTTAACCACTGAATTGCAAGATAAACAGATTTGGTGATTTTAAGATTGAGCTAAAAACAGTTTTGGGTACTAACTTGCAGTCCCAAAATAAGCACCCAAATAAGCTTAAAAGCAAAATCCAAATATTAAGCCCTAAATTAGACCTAGGCAACTGCTTATAACCAAAAGACCAGACCTTAACAAGCTTTTATAAGCTCATGCGAGCTTGCACAAAAGCTGAGAAAACACCGAGTTGTGGCACCAAGTCCTAACTTTGAGCTTATGCAGAAGCTTATTTAGCAAACAAAAGCTAAAACGGATAAGAGGTCTTAAAGACCACCTAGTCAAATGCTTATATCCCAAAAATGAGACCCTAAAAGCTTTAATGACACCTGTGAGATGTTGAATATCTCTGACAAACCCAATTTTGAACCTTTTGACTTTTTGAGACAGATAAGTATTTTGACCAAAATGAACTTTGGATCCAATTTAATGACTAATGTTGATGTGTTATGATGTTATGAGACTACCACAAGCTAACTTTATGATTTTTAGCACAAAACAAGAATTTGCTTATCCAAATTTTTAACAGTTGAGCCTTATGAGATGATTAAAGAAGTTTTGACTTTTGGTGGTTTTCATGCACAAACTAAGGAGATGTGAGTCTATTAGGACTAAACAAACCTCAAACAACCAAAACCTAACACTGAATTCACCTAAAATACAGTTAAGACAAGAAACCAAACACCCTTTTATGGATTGACTTGCAATCTAAATCAAAGATACTATCGATTCAAAAAAACATTAACATTCAAACTAAGTCTAATTTACCTAAATACACCTTAATAAAAAGATTTTAACTACTTATAACCACATACACAGATTATGCTATGATTTTGAGAATCACTTACAATGAGTCCAAAGCCACTATGGCTAGCCAACAGTGAAACCAAGGCCCCTAACCTATCAAATCAACCCAAATGCTTCCATTTCAACCCATTTCCAGTTCTGAATCAACCCAGATCATCCCTGCATCAGTTTTGCTCCAAATTTGACTTTTATTGACCAATGTCCAAAGTTGTGTGAGATGTAAATGTAAGCTTAAATAAAGCTTTAACAAGCTTATTAGAGCTTGTTTGAGCTTAAAAATGAACTGCTAACAGATTTGACAAGGATTTTGAGAATGAGAAATTCAACAGTGATATAAAATTTTGAAATTGAACTTAGAACTGAATTGATACTTAAATTAAGTTGAGATACACTGAAATGATTAACTTGAATACAATGGAACTTGAAAATACAAGTACAAAACTAATTTAGACTAAGAAATTGAAATTCGACATACAATTTTAAAAAACTAAAACTAACTACTTCCTTGTTGCTTCTCTTGGTCTTCTTATACACCCAAAGTGCTTTTCTCTCTCTTCTGGACAAATCCCAGCATAAATCTAAGCCATTGATTGGCTAGAATTCATCTTGGCCGTTCTTTGGAATTTGGCGCCAAAACCTGGTTTCCATATCTTGGACAGAGAAGGAGGAGCATTTAATGTGGTTTGAGAGGTTGGTGAGGAGGGGGGAGACAATGAGTGAGGTAGGGTGGTGGTAGGTTTGAGGAGGGGGGAGGTTGCAGACAATTTGGTCGGGGATGACAGGATTTTGGGGGCGGGTCTGTTTATTTTAAATCTTGGGTTTTGGGTTGTCGGGTTGGGATATTGGGTTAAGGATTGGACCGGGTAATATAATTGGGCCAAGGGGGTTTGTTTTGGGCTTGGGAAATTAAATAAGGTCCGGTTGGTTTGGCTAAATAATAACATAGGGACCAAATGTGTAAAACTTTAATTCCGGGGACCAAACATGTAAATTATGAAGATTTAATCCAAGGACTAATGTTGCCAACCTTTAATAGACCAAGGTCTAGTTTTGACATTTTGAAAATTTCAAGGACTAATTTTGACCAATTTTGGATTTTCGGGACTAAACTGTAATTTTCTCAAAACTTTTAGATTTTTCACCAAAGGACTAAATATGATAATTTATGTTTTCAAAAGAACCTTTGGTGACTTTTCTTTAAAATAAATGCCTAGGGACCGATTTTGCCATTTTTCGAAAGTCGGGACCTGAAAGCGCCAATTATGCAAACTTTGCTCGTTTTCATCGATTTTGAACATTTTGCATCTAAAACATATAAAATGCATTTTTAAGATATTTTCGATATTTTGATGCATTTCGAGCATTTTAACCGTTTTGCGATTCGGTTGACTAAAATGATGAGTATTTACACACTCATCAATCCCCACACTAAACTATTGCTAGTCCCTAGCAATCTTTTGAGAAAAACTAATGGATTTGAATCTCTTTACCAAAAGCCATTACTTCGGAGTAGCCAAATGTTTCGAGTTCAAGTAAGAACCATGGTACACCGATAACCATGTGATTTTGAGCAAACCACCGACTTCAACGGATTTGATTTGTCTTTACCGAAGCCGTTTGCTACGGACTAGCCAACTCTTAGATAAATTATCAATATTATCTTTGGTGAGTGATTACCAATTATGGTTTTCCAATCGCCTTTACCACAAGCCATAACCTTGCGGGCTAGCCAACTCTTCACTTTTTAGGATATGGTGAGTTGAATACCATACAATTTGGGCAAATTGCAAGCCGTCAACGGATTTGAGATATCTTTACCAAGAGCCGTTTGCTCTGGATTAGCCAATCCTTTTGTCTTACGAGACATGGCGGATCGATAACCAAATGAGAAAGTGTAGAACACTTACTCCAAAAAAAAATTTTTGGCCAAAAGCGGGATTAGGCGGTATAATTACATGATAAAATTCGTGAGAATCCCCCACACTAGAGATGAATATTGCCCTCAATATTCAAAGTACCGTGGTTATGCGAAACAAAGAACGTGAAAGGGAAATACTAAGGCCATTATTTAGAAAGATGATTTTTTTTTTTTTTTTTTTTTGAGTACTTATGTACATAACATGTGGGCAACCCCCACACTAGGGTGGTAGAAAGAGGTAAGAAGGCGAAATATGGGTGAGAACCCATATGGCATGCTCTTGTTTTTGATTACCGAGTCGCTAGCTTGACTCGATCCCGCATTCATTGGTTCATGGGGAAAGTTTGAAGATCCGGACAACCACCGGGGGTATGTCCTCTCCAAAGTAATGCTTCACTCGATGACCATTCACTTTAAAATTAGGACCATCGGGTTGAGATAACTCAATTGTACCATAAGGATAAACCTTAGCGATAGTAAATGGACCGGACCGGTGGATTTGAGCTTTCGAGAAAATCTTCAATCTTGAATTGAAAAGAAGGACTCGATCACCAACGTTGAAAACGCGGTTTTGATTTTTGAGTCATGAATCTTCTTTGTCTTTTGTTTGTAGATCAAAGAGTTCTCGTAAGCTTGATCACGGAGTTCATTTAATTCATTCATTTGAACTTTCCGGTGATCACCGGTGTCTGAATATCAAAGTTGGCATGTTTCAAGGCCCAAGATGCCTTGTGCTCGAGCTCAACCGGTAGATGACATGCCTTCCGTACACCACTTGTATGGAGTGCACCCGATGGGTGTTTTATAGGCTGTCACGGAAGGCCCGAGTGCATCATCTAACCTATCCGACCAAGAGGCACGGTTTTCACCAACCGTCCTCTCCAAGATTCTTTAATCCCCGGTTAGAAACCTCCACTTGCCCACTTGTTTGTGGGTGGTACGATGATGAGAGGTGCGGTGAGTTACACCATACTTTGCATGACTCTTGCAAATTGGTCATTGCGAAATCGTACCACGATCATCGATTATGGCTCGTGGAGTTCCAAACCTCGCAAATAAGGATTTCAAGAATTTCACCACAACTCGGGCATCGTTGGTGGGTAAAGCTTTAGCTTCAACCCATTTTGACAAGTAGTCAACGGCCACGAGTATGTATTTGTTACCATGGGAAGAAGGAAATGGCCCCATAAAATCAATGCCCCATATGTCAAAAATCTCACATACTTGAATGGCATTTTGCGGCATTTCATTCCTTTGTGAGATGTTCCCGTGACGTTGACAAGCGTCACAGGTTTTGACGAATTCATGGGCATCCTTATAGATCGTGGGCCAATAGAATCCGGAATCAAACACCTTCTTGGCGGTGTAGTTGGGGCTATGATGTCCCCGGTCGGTCGAGAATGGCAAGCTTTGAGAATGTCAATAGCTTCGACCATACACACATCGCGGATGACTTGATCCGCACAAATTTTGAACAAGTAGGGTCGTCCCGAAATAATGTTTCACATCTTTAAAGAATTTATTTTTCCGTTGGGACGACATCCCTTTCACAACAAAGTTACCCGCATGGTAATTTGCAAAGTCGACAAACCATGGGGTAGAAGAGTCTCCACGAAAAGAAACCACATTGAGTGTTTCGAGAGGAAATGTTTCATTTATTTCCTTTTTCTCGAACACATTTTGGTGAGGTTCTCTAATCGGGACGAGATGATCGTGACTGTGTTCTCGACTCCTTTTTATCACGAATAATGATATCAAATTCTTGTAGGAGGAGAACCCAACGGAGCAATCTTGGCTTTGCATCTTGTTTTGCAAAGAGATATTTGAGTGCCGAGTGATCCGTATACACCACGCATTTGGTCAATATAAGATATGGCGAAACTTCTCAACGCATACACCATGACTAATAATTCTTTTTCCGTAGTGGTGTAATGGGTCCGAGCTTGATCATAGTTTTACTTGTGTAGTGGATCGGCTGGAAATGCTTGGTTTTGCGTTGCCCCAAGGCGCACCGATAGCAAAGTCACTTGCATCGCACATGAGCTCGAAGGGTAGATCGATCGGGGCAACTAGAATGGGTGCTTAGTAAGCTTTTTCTTAAGTGTTTCAAAAGCTTGATGCACTCGGGAGAGAAGATAAAAGGAGCATCTTTTTCGAGAAGATGGGTCATAGGCGAGCGATTTTAGAAATCTTGAATGAATCTACGATAAAACCCGGCATGACCTAGAAAACTCCTAACACCTTTGACAGTAGTAGGATGAGGTAGTTTAGCAATGACATCAACTTTTGCTCTATCTACCTCAATCCCATTCTTAGAAATCTTATGGCCAAGGACTATGCCTTCTTTGACCATAAAGTGGCTCTTCTCCCAGTTTAGACATAGATTGGTGTCTTCACACCGTTTAAGCATTTTGTCTAAGTGGGAGACATGTATGAAATGAGTCCCCAATGACCGAGAAGTCATCCATAAACACCTCCATAGTTTCCCGATCATGTCGTGGAAAATGGCCATCATACAACGTTGGAAGCGTGCGGGAGCATTGCATAAGCCAAAAGGCATTCGTCTCAGAGGCAAACGTCCCGTATGGGCGGTGAATGTGGTTTTTCTTGATCCGGCGGATCAATGGGGATCTGAAAATAACCCGAGAAACCATCAAGGAAACAATAGTACTGTTCCTCGCTAATCTCTCAAGCATCCGGTCCATGAAGGGTGAGGAAAATGGTCTTTACTGGTGGCTTCGTTTAACTTTCGATAGTCAATACACACACGCCATCCCGTAACCAATCGAGTTGGAATTAACTCATTCTCTTCATTTGTGACAAGATTATGCCACCCTTTTTGGAACACAATGAATTGGGCTAACCCAAGGACTATCGAGATCGGGTAAATCAAACCGGCATCAAGAAGTTTGAGAACCTCTTGTTTGATCACCTCGTGAATCTTAGGATTCACCCTTCTCGACTTTGAATTTCTTGGCTTGAAGTCATCCTCCATTAAGATTTTGTGAGTACAAAATTCGGGGTTGATACCCTTAATATCGGAGAGTTTCCAAGCAATTGCTTGCTTGTGTGACTTCAAGACCTTTATGAGAGCGTTTTCTCCTCCTCGATTAAGTCCTTAGCAATTATGACGGGTAATTTATCATCACCCTCCAAGAATGCATACTCGAGATGAGGAGGTAGGTCCTTAAGTTCAACCTCGGAATTCTTCAGTAGATGATTGTCGATTTGATTTCCTCAATTGTGATTTCTTTCGGAGGGTGAAGGTAATGGATCTTCATTAAGAAATTGCTCAAGATAGAGAATATCCCCTCCGAATCATAAACACCATCAATTCCGACGGAATTGATTCATCGATAACCAAGAATTCATCGATCTCTTCGGAAGAAGTCACCTCCTTCAAACGGAGTGAGAGAGGGGAAGAGTCGGCAATGATAGGTTGAGAAGATGTGGTGGAATTGGAATTCCCACTCACGAATTATGAAGATAACCAAGAAACTCTTGAGAGTACTCCTCGAAGCAATATCAATTAAATCGACTCGATTAATTGATTCAAGATCATAATTTGAGGAGTACCTCGAAGTTTGATCAGGTTAAAGGTATGACTTCATTACCCACACGTAGAGTGATCTCTTGCTCAAATACATCGATAAGAGCACGGCCCGTCCTCAAGAATCCCGCCCAACAATGAGAGGAACTCGAGGATCGGCATCGAAATCAACGACCACAAAGTCGGTGGAAAATGGAACTTCCCTACTTTCACGAATACATCCTCGGCAATGCCAAGAGGACGCGAGATAGAACGATCCGCAAGCTCAAGATTCATGCGGTAGGAATAAGTTCAGGAGAAAGTTTCTTCCATCTCGAATACGGCATCAGTTGATGCTTGCACCAAGATCGGCGAGGGCAAAGCATTCAATCATCCCGGAAAAACACAAGGAAGAAGAAATTTTCCGGGATCTCCTAGCTTCTCGGGAAGCTTCTTTAACAAGACTGGCGAGCAATTCTCATTCAAAGGATTTTTAGCCATTTCAAACGACTTCTCTTTGTTGCTCAACATGTGTTTTGAGTGGATGCAAACTTGGGCATCAACATGATAGCATCCATGAAGCTTATGTCAAAGTGTAGCTCTTGGAAAATTTGAAAGAATTTTTCCATCGATGACTAGCTTTCTCATGAGCTTCGCTCATGTAAGCGTGAGGATAAGGAATAGAAGTTTTGGATTTAGGGTCACCAACCGGAGGTTCAAAAACAACTCTGTGCTTGGTTTTGGGACAACACGAGGATGGACATTCTTGGTACTTCCGTTATTAGTAGGAAGTTCCTTGTCCTTTGTCGCCTCAGTTCGCCTTCCACTACCTTCGGAGAGAGGAAGAAGAGGTAGTAGGAATAGCGGGTCCAGCATAAGAAGCACCACTTGGTTGTGATCGCCTTTGCATCGCCCCTCGGATTAGCGATCGTGTTGCTAGGTAAAGTACACGAGCAGGGTCGATCATTTAAAGACTTCTTGATGTCGACAATCGGCTAACCAACAACCGATTCATTTCTTCTTGGGATTTCATGAATTGTTTCAACGACTCATCGATGATGGTCCAGTTGGAACAATGGCTTGAGTTTGCAGAAAATTCGGCCTCTATTGTTAGGATTAGGGCCTTGATTTTGAAAATTCCCAATTATTGCCATGAAAATACCCTTGGTTGAAATTTCCGACTGGTTTCTATTGTAATTTCCTTGATGTTGGAAATTTTGATTCGATTTTGAAAATCGTTGTTTTGATTGAAATGACCTTGGTTTTGAAAACCTTGGTTTGGTCTATTTTGATTCTCGATTACGGTTTTGGTTTTGATTGAAACCGGAGGTCTAGAGTAGTGGTTAGGGCGATGGTTCGGGTCTCTGTGAGCACGATATTGATTGCCTCCTTGATTAGACATCCGCCCCAACATTGGCTTCAAAGGGGTTACCATCGGTGGCCATACGATTATAGTAAGCATGGGGCCACCACGGTAACAAAGACTTCCACTTTCTTAACTTCAGGGAGGTGAAGTTTGTGGAAAAGAGACTTTCTTCGGTTGGAAAGAACCAAAGCTTGAATAGCTTCCGTGAGTTTATCAATCTTAGCATCGGTGCTAGATTGACTCACGGCGATGAAGAAGAAGAAGGTCCAACACCGACTTGGGAAACAACCGGCTTGCTTCGTGCGGGCGGACTTTAGACTTGTTTTCGATGATCGCTAAAGCTTCTTTGACAGCTTTGCTTAGGAAATTTCCTCCAGCGGAGGAATTGAGAGAATCTTGGTCGATTGACTCACTCCATTGTAGAAAGTATCGAGTTGCATTAACTCGAAGAAACCGTGGTGAGGACATTTGCGAAGCAATTCCTTGAAACGATCCCACGATTCATCGAAGGATTCATCAAACTTCGAGTGAACTTGATGATTTCATTTTAAGACTCGTGGTCTTGGAAGGTGGATAGAATTCATTCACAAATTTCTTCACGGATCTTCCCATGTCTCTATAGGCGGGGGTTGTTTTTCAAGCCAACCGGGCTTTCCCTCAAGAGAAAATGGGAGCAGGAAGAAGCTTTGACATCGGTGGGGACATTCTTATACTTGATGGTAGATGCAATCTTGTTAAACCATCGAATATGAGCATGAGGATCATCCGCTCAAAACCAAAGAATTGATTAGAGGTTACAAGATTGATAACCGGTCTTGAGTTCAAAATTTTCACCATGATGGTCGGTACAACGATAGCATCTCCATACCCGTCGATGGGTGCACGGAGAAGCTCGCACATAGGAATTTCATCCGCCATGACAACGGAAGTAGTGCGAGCAGTCCGGATCTCGGATCCGGCCGATGGAGTAGAAAGTCTCTGAACACGCCTCCTTGGAATCTTGACAAGCTCACGAAATGGGCTTACGGATCTAGAAGAGCGAGTGCGCATACTAGAGTTAACTCTAAGGAAACTTAGAGTTAAGGAGAGAAATGGAATTATGAAATCTTCGGATGAGAATGAGAATTATGAAGGCGTTTTATAAAAGTGGTGTGAGGAGAATCTTTATGGGTTTTACGGTTCGAAGCGTCGATATCACAACAAAATCAATTAACACAAATTCGAGGCAAAACAACGATGAACTTAACCAATAATCCAAAATGAATGGCTTCTTTGAAAAAGGTACACCAATCTCAAGGACACAAAGGCAAGTTTTAAATCTTTAGTTCGGGAACTTATTATGGTCGCACCCCAGTTAGGTAGTGCCTTTTGCCTTGGTTTCTTGTTGGTAATCTTTTAAGTTGTTATTATTAAAGGAAACGACGATTCTTTTTGTATTTTTATTTTTGATACATATATAGAAACAAAAGGAAAAATATTTTTGTGTTTTATACATTTTTGGTCATTTTGGGCTTTTGGATTTTTAGAAGAAAATATGGATATATATATAGATATCAGAGATGGATGATATAAACAAATGAGTGAGTGTCCAAACAACTAATCGCTACGGAAGATAGATCGGCCTGACTCTCGCGTGGCGCCAAAATTTGATGCGTAAAACCGTCAAGGTTTCACACAAGCTCGCCACTTGTGAATGGCGCACCGTAAGAACCATAAAACAGGTTGAACACGAACTCAATGAAGATCGAGGAGTATAGGGTCTCCCGGCGCCTAAAATGCAAATTAAAGGAAACTAAAAAGATAAAATCTATTAAATAAACGCTATCACTATACTTAAAATGATGTTTTTGTTTTTATGATTTTATAAAACGGAAATTAAAAACTACGCGACGTACAACTAAAAACGTGAAACTAAAGCAATATTAACCCTAAAAATATGAAAAGGATATTTTTACAAACCTAATGATAAAAGAAAATTATTAGAAAAATAAAATTATTTTTACAACTAATTATCTAATTAAAAACTATTTTTAACTATTAAATAATTACCTAAAATACAAGAAAATAGGAAATTAAGCTAGAAAAATAAAATTAAGACTTAGAAAAATCTAAAATATCAAAATAGAATTTTCAAACCTATTATTGTATTTTTCTGATTATTTTTCTATTTTCTAGGAATTTTAAACTATTAAAACTAATTAAATTACTAAAAATTACCAAATAAACTATGAAAATCTGGAAAATTACTTTTTTACTTTTTATATTTATCTAAACCTAAGAAAAATGAAAAATTATTTTTTGAACCTTTTCGAATTTTTGTATTAAAACTAATTAAAAATGCTTAAAACTACTTAAAATCAAGAAAAATAGCAAACATTAGGAAAAATCTGAAAATTTCGGTAAACTCTAAAATAGTAATGAGAATCTAGGAAAATGGAAAAACAAGCACTTGTTTGCAAGAAAATGAAATCGATGAATCAAGTGCTTATAAATAAGCACTAAATTAAGCCAAATGAACCAAACAAGTTACCAACTGATTAATGAAGCTATATTATGCAAAAGTTACTTTAAATGAACTAAAAAGAACAACACTTAACCACTGAATTGCAAGATAAACATATTTGGTGATTTTAAGATTGAGCTAAAAACAGTTTTGGGTACTAACTTGCAGTCCCAAAATACGCACCCAAATAAGCTTAAAAGCAAAATCCAAATATTAAGCCCTAAATTAGACCTAGGCAACTGCTTATAACCAAAAGACCAGACCTTAACAAGCTTTTATAAGCTCTGTGCAGGCTTGCACAAAAGCTGAGAAAACACTGAGTTGTGAGCAGGGCACCAAGTCCTAACTTTGAGCTTATGCAGAAGCTTATTTAGCAAACAAAAGCTAAAACCAGATAAGAGGTCTTAAAGACCACCTAGTCAACTGCTTATATCCCAAAAATGAGACCCTAAAAAGCTTTAATGACACCTGTGCAGATGCTGTAATATCTGCACAAACCCAATTTTTGACCCCTTTTGACTTTTTGAGACAGATAAGTATTTTGACCAAAATGAACTTTGGATCCAATTTAATGACTAATGTTGATGTGTTATGATGTTATGAGACTACCACAAGCTAACTTTATGATTTTTTAGCACAAAACAAGAATTTGCTTATCCAAATTTTTAACAGTTGAGCCTTATGAGACAGATTAAAGAAGTTTTGACTTTTGGTGGTTTTCATGCACAAACTAAGACAGATGTGAGTCTATTAGGACTAAACAAACCTCAAACAACCAAAACCTAACACTGAATTCACCTAAAATACAGATTAAGACAGTAAACCAAACACCCTTTTATGGATTGACTTGCAATCTAAATCAAAGATACTACTGATTCAGCAAACATTAACATTCAAACTAAGTCTAATTTACCTAAATACACCTTAATAAAAAGATTTTAACTACTTATAACCACATACACAGATTATGCTATGATTTTGAGAATCACTTACAATGAGTCCAAAGCCACTATGGCTAGCCAACAGTGAAACCAAGGCCCTAACCTATCAAATCAACCCAAATGCTTCCATTTCAACCCATTTCGATTCGAATCAACCCGGATCATCCACGCATCAGCTTTTGCTCCAAATTTGACTTTTATTGACCAATGTCCAAAGTTGTGTGAGATGTAAATGTAAGCTTAAATAAAGCTTTAACAAGCTTATTAGAGCTTGTTTGAGCTTAAAATGAACCGCTAATGATTTGACAAGGATTTTGAGAATGAGAAATTCAATGATGATATAAAATTTTGAAATTGAACTTAGAACGAATTGATACTTAAATTAAGTTGAGATACTTGAAATGATTAACTTGAATACAATGGAACTTGAAAATACAAGTACAAAACTAATTTAGACTAAGAAATTGAAATTCGACATACAATTTTAAAAACTAAAACTAACTACTTCCTTGTTCTTCTTGGTCTTCTTATACACCCAAAGTGCTTTTCTCTCTTCCGGACAAATCCCGGATAAATCTAAGCCATTGATTGGCTAGAATTCATCTTGGCCGTTCTTTGGAATTTGGCGCCAAAACACAGTTTCCATATCTTGGACAGAGAAGGAGGAGCATTTAATGTGGTTTGAGAGGTTGGTGAGGAGGGGGGAGACAATGAGTGAGGTAGGGTGTACTGGTAGGTTTGAGGAGGGGAGGTTGCGACAATTTGGTCGGGATGACAGGATTTTGGGGCGGGTCTGTTTATTTTAAATCTTGGGTTTTGGGTTGTCGGGTTGGGATATTGGGTTAAGGATTGGACCGGGTAATATAATTGGGCCAAGGGGGTTTGTTTTGGGCTTGGGAAATTAAATAAGGTCCGGTTGGTTTGGCTAAATAATAACATAGGGACCAAATGTGTAAAACTTTAATTCCCAGGGACCAAACATGTAAATTATGAAGATTTAATCCAAGGACTAATGTTGCCAACCTTTAATAGACCAAGGTCTAGTTTTGACATTTTTGAAAATTTCCAAGGACTAATTTTGACCAATTTTGGATTTTCAGGGACTAAACTGTAATTTTCTCAAAACTTTTAGATTTTTCACCAAAGGACTAAATATGATAATTTATGTTTTCAAAAGAACCTTTGGTGACTTTTCTTTTAAAATAAATGCCTAGGGACTGATTTTGCCATTTTCGAAAGTCTGGGACCTGAAGCGCCAATTATGCAAACTTTGCTCGTTTTCATCGATTTTGAACATTTTGCATCTAAAACATATAAAATGCATTTTAAGATATTTTCGGTATTTTGATGCATTTCGAGCATTTTAACCGTTTTGCAGTTCCGATTTGACTAAAAATGATGAGTATTTACACACTCATCAGCCTACAAAATCCCTAGGATTCATAAACTAACTCTAAGGTTATCTTTGGATTTTTAGCCTACAACAACTCTAGGCGATTATAAACTAATGTTCACAAAGACTACTCAAGCATTAAAAATACAACGATGACCTATCGCAATCCTAGGCCAATTACAATTAAGATAAGAGACAACCAATCAATATTCAATACCTAGGTTTCATAGATCTAAGCAAACACACAAGTAAATTAGCGGGACATGGTGAACATGCAAGCATACACACATACAATTGAAGACATAATTGAATCAATGAAGTAAATTACTTATCTTGTTGTAAAATAGGGTATGAGAACCTAAGATCTTGCCCAAGACACCAAAAATCGTTATTAGGTTTTACTCCACAAAACTACCTCTTTAAAAGTCCGAAAATTCAATTCTATATATAGAGTTACAACTTGCGACAGCGTCACTCTTTAATTGTGACACCGTCGGATCGCCGCCATTAGGGTTTCGTCTTGACCACGTCAACCTTGTGACGGTGTAACCTTGTGGTTCTGATGCCGTCGGATTCTGAATCTAAGCCGTATGAGTTGTGACGCCCTACTCTTTAAAGCCTAACGCCGTCAGGTACAAAATAGCAAATTCGCTACTGAGCCGTCACAATTTTGGTGCATGTTGCGACGGTGTCGCCCTCTGACTATGACGCCATCACCTTCAATTCCATTTGGCCATTTTCTTCACATATTCACGCCTTTTCGTCCAAATAAGTGTCATTCCAGCAATTTGCCTTCAAGAGACCTAAAAAGTGAAAAGGAACGAAATTAAGCAGTAACAGATATAAAAGTGGTCGATTAAGGGCTTAAATGGCCCCTCAAAAGTGTACCTATTAAATCCTTATCAATAACATCAAGGTCCTTACTCCACCAAAGGCAGCTCTGGGTAGAAGACTCTGTTAATACAAATAAGCCATAAAAACGTTTATTTATATTTTACGATCTTCGAATATTTTGTCGATAACAAACGTAAAATCATTTTAATAAACAAATAAAATACGTAAAAGGTTTGAGCCAATAGTTTACTAACACACTTACATTTTCATATAAAACACTAAACAAGTATAATTGTTTACATCTTAAAGAAATGCATATGTATAATAACTAGTGTTTACATAATATGGAAATGTACATATATACTTTGTATATATTGTAATGGGTAATGTAATGAGTAAAAACCTAAGTCCATGACCCTTGACCCATGGCCTATGATCCATTGACTAGGTACAATGAATGTTGTTGGGTAAAACCCAAAGTCCATGACCCATACCCATGGAGCTTGATCCATAACCCATGACCCATTGCATGACATCATGCATGAAGTCATGTTGGGTATTATCCATGATCCATGACCCAAGACCCATGACCCAATGTCTAGCTACATTGCATCTTGTTGGGTATCCATAAAACATTACCCATAACCCATGGCTCATAACCTATAACCCATAACCCGGTTTGCAACCCGAAATCCAGACTTAAGCTGACCCAGCAACCGGATCCCTAGGATTGCACTAGCCGGATCCCTCTGGGGAAAGATCTGTGGGAACCTTGGAATAGTAGACAATTTTTTCTATAAATAGTGAGCCACTTCTCTCTTGCTCATCACCCCTTTTACACATACTCTCTCTTAGTATTGTAACATCTCTAACCTCAGATCCAAAGGATCATTCAATGTAATTTTATGTTTGTGTGATTCTCTAGGTTCCTCTTAAAGGCGAATCATCACCTCTTGGAGACGTGCAAGCTCAAGGTTATGAGTTACTGATAACATCAAATAGTCCTGATTTTCTAAGTGTTAATTTCCCCCTATATCATCACATTTTGAGTAAAATACTCGTGAAAACATCCTTATTCCTTATTATTTTATTTTATGACCTATTCAATGTAAGGAAGCTGCAATTGGACGTTTTCAAGCCCTATTGATAAGATTGTCTCTTAACTACGGCGTAACCAAGTGATGAAGTTACGATATAAAATACAGATTATGAAGGTTACGGCGTAACCCTCAGCTCAGGTTACGCCGTAACAACTGATAAGCACCCAATTGACAAAGACTATGGAATAACCCTCAGCTCAGGTTACGCCGTAATGAAAAAATACACATGATTTACGAAAGCTACGGTGTAACCCCAGCTAAAGTTACGCCGTATCCATGGATAAGCACAAATGATTGAAGAGGTTACGACGTAACTACCTAATAAAGTTACGCCGTAACTAGTTCGAAGCTTATAAATAGTCGAAAGTTTCACCAGTTTTAATCATCTCTCCTTTCCCAAACCTTATAGGGTTTGGGGAGATCAAAACACAGAAGAAGAAGCATGGCTTAGGATCACTGAATAACGAAGTCCTCGTCTACGATTTCCATTGTATTCGAGTTTGAATTCTTTTTATATTTTTCTAGGACTTATACTATGAATTCATATCATTAATTGAAATTTTCATTTATGTTATTGTTATTATCTTTAATTCTTTATAGAAATTTGCTAGTCTTTTCATAGATCGCTAGCCTTGGTAGTATAAAGGGCTGGGAGATATGACCAACTGACCTCAGTCTGATAGATTGCGAAGTATGGGAGGAATTGGCCATAGTACAACCACTCTTCGTGTGCGAACTAACCAAATGATCACCTATCAAGTGGAGTATTTAAGAGGTTAGGGAGAATCTAAGTTCCTAACGGCCGGGTTCCCACCATCTAGATCTAGTAGATTTGGTGCTTAATGACTGCTATTAGGTTGTCGAATGATCCCGGGTGACCTGTTCATCTTGGTGAGGAATCTAAGAACCATAAGCCATGACGAATTGACCAAAGGAGTCTGGTGATATTTAACCACTATATTGAACCTTCATATCGAGAATCAATTCATATTTGTATTCTTCGTTAAGCTTCATTTATCTATCTCTTTTCCCTAAATTTCTGGTGTCTGTGTGAGTTGAATAATAGCATATAGATGAATTATAACAACTTTGTCATACTAATATATTATCAATATCATTTCTAATCATATTAGTTCTTTCAAGGTCACAGCTCTCTTGGGATGATACTCGGATTTACCTAAGGCTTTACTACATCTGATCGGGTTCTCTGCCCGTTAGTATGTGTCTATCCTAAGTTATCTTAGTTTTATAAATATTAAAAGCAGGATGAAATAGCACATCAGTTACTAAGCTTCGTCATCATCAAGACCACTAAAGTGTATCTTGTTGATAGTTCTTTCTCCTTCCATAGAAGTGTTGTGTTGAAGGCATTAGTGAAAGGTGCCAAAGGGTCGTGTCGAAGGCATTAGTGAAAGGTTCTGAAGGGTCGTGTCGAAGGCATTAATGAAAGGTGCCGAAGGGTCATGTCGAAGGCATTAGTGAAAGGTGTCGAAGGGTCGTGACAAAGGCATTAGTGAAAGGTGTACATTCAATATGGTGCATCGATGTACAAGATAGTTAGTTTGGGTTAAAGGATATTGATATCCTTATGATGCTATAATAAGGAGTGTGTCTCCTTTGGGGTAGTCGTGTAGTGGTGTAGTGTTGGGTAGTGGTTCCTCCTTTGTAATTGAACTCGGTATCTAGCCTTGTACTGGATAAAGTTTAGGCGACGTTGTGATAGGTTTGGTTATACCTCGTCGAAGAACTCGGTGTCTAGCCTTGTACCGGATAAAGAGTAGGTGACGTTGTAAAGGCTTCTCCGCCACATTAAGGAGGTTGTGTTGTGTAGTGCTTACGAACTCTCGAGTGGGGAACTCGAGGAGTGGAGTAGGGCAAGGAAGGTGTCCTTGTAGCCAAACCACTATAAATACTCGTGTCGTGGTTTTGTGTTCCTTTAATCTTTATCTTTGCATTACTTATTTATATGCTTATCTATCATCATCCAACACACACATTAAATAGATTGACATAAGTCGATCTAAATAGTTCAAAATGAAGTTTTAATCGGTAAAACTATTCAACCCCCCTTCTAGTTTTCCACAATTTGTACCAGAGCTTCGTTACCAAGTTTCTTAGAGTATATTCTACTTTAAAAACTTGATACTATCCATGTATGTTTGAAAACGACAAACAAGGAAACTTTCTAAAAACAATTACTATGTTTTAAGAACACTCTTGTTGGATATTGATTGGATGACAACATCAATTTTTTTACATCTTATTTTGTATTACAAAATGCACTAACCTTTCTTGTCATTTTGTTTAGTTAAACTCATATTAAGCAAGCCATCAGGATTCCTTGGTAATAAGATAACCTTTTCAAAAAGGGTGTCTAAACATACTACCAACTAGATCTCGAAGAAATCGGAGTTGTCCATTGGTACATTTTGTCAAAAGAAAGGGACGCTCAAAATTGTATTAGATGTATGATTTTCATAAAACTAATCTCTAAGTAACATTAGCTAAGAATGAGTATGCTTGCATATCACTAAATGGAAACTTATATGGTTATATTTATTTTTCATTTATTTAAATATGCGTTCTATGTTTGTGATATATGTGGCTTCATTAGAAAACCTTTGTGCATACGTGTTCTCATCCGTCTAAACCTAGGTATATTATTATGTGTTGTTTTAACCTAATTCCTAAAAATCAATCCTTCTAAATACTAATAAAACAAAACACAAATCTCAAAAATTCCTCCTTCCCCATAAATCTCCTCCGATCGTCCATTTTCACCAAAAAAAACCCCATTTTTTCAAATCTTTCACTTTCAAATTAACTCACATTCAAACTTCATCTTCTTCATCATCTCACTTTGAAAAATTTAAACCAAGAAAGATCTTCATCACCATGGTTTACATCGCCTTCATGCTCATCTTCATATAGCTCATCACTCTCGTGTATCCCATGATCAAGTTTTCTCATGGAGACATGTACTTTGTTTTGTTGATCTACATTTGTATCATCTATCCAATCCTTTATATTGCTCTAAGCATTGAAATGAAATATAATTAATGTCGTAGTTTATCTCGTTTATGCATGCTTAAGTAGTAACATTGGCTAAAACACATTTCTCCTTATAACATAAAAGTTGCAAAAATCAATTTTACTTCAAGATCATTTTTCTGTCAAAACTACAGATCCACGGATCCATGACTTTTAACTATCCGGATCCCTTTTAAAAGGGAACCAGCAGAACCGTGGACCTGGTGACAGAAACTCATGTAACATAAAAACCACTTCATAAAACTTACCATAAAAGGAAAATCCCTACTAAAATATTAGAACAAAATAAGTTAAAGGTCATTGTTAATAAAAATAGACTAGTCTTTAAAAACATTAGGAAATCATATCATTTCAACATTAAAGAAGGGTTGAACTAAGTTGTCACCATTTCAAAAACGTCACTCTTGAAACATTTCTTTGTCCTAACATATTCATGTAAATTATTTATTTCATGTCTATAGGTCTCATCATGACTCATGAGTATGAATTTGATCATCAACTCACTTGTATCTACATTCCTAATATATCTCTTGAGCCTAACACACCTGGTAATCATGTTCATGGGTTCAATAATCTCAAAACTCGTTTCTTTCATGAAGGACGTGTTGGTGACTCACTTCTATTATACCAAGAAGGTATCAATACCTCATTTCGCACCATAGGACTAGAAGGTCTTCTCGGGATTAACGAGAAAATTTGTCTGCGGTTTGTTTTGGAATTCTTCCGTCAAGTTGAACTCGTTCGTAACGAGGATCACTCACTATCACTATCGTTTTGGATCAAAAACAAAAAGTTTGTTTTAACTCTTGAGAAATTTGCTCACATTCTTCGAATTCCAAATCATGGACAATGTGCCTTCACTAAAGATTGGTCTCTTGATTCTCTCTTTAACTACCATGAAGAAAACAGTCCATATTGTTCATACATACCCTCTTTTCAAGAAATAACTCGCATTTTATGCACTCCTCAATCCAATTACTCAAATCCAAACATAATCCATACACATAATCTCTGAGATGATCTTAAACCTCTCGCATTCATTCTACGTGAAAATTTTTGGAGTCTTAGAGGAAACCGTGAGATACTTCCTGCATGTTATGCTCACATAATCTACTGTCTCCTAACTCAACAACCATACAATCTCGCCTACTTCTTCGCAAGACGAATTGTAAACCTCCAAGGAAACAAGAACAAGCTAATTCCAGATGGAATGTTCCTAACACGCCTCTATCATCATGTCTTGTACTATCATCCTCAATTTCAAAGTCCTTTATACATACTTGTGAACAAAATGATGGAACCTTTGAACACATCTCTCATCACTTCATTCTTCGTTCCTGAATCATCCACTACTCACAACCTACTCGATGATCCATCAAACGAAAACACATAAGGAATTTAGTCCCTTCTTTAAATAAAATCAATTCCTAGGAATTGTCGTTTATCTCCCTTTGTAGCTTAATCATAATGAATCGTTAGTTGATCATTTGATGTTCTTACATGACTCTCTAACCATGTATTGTTTGTACATTTACTGTGGGGATCATTAGTTTTAAGACTTACCATCTAGAACAAATTATTGCATGTATTTTGTGGAATAACCTGTCTCAGAAGCCGGATCCCTGGCTTATAACTAGCCGGATCCCTTTAGTCAGGGATCCGTGGGATCCGGGCAACATGAAATAGATTTTCAATCCTTTTTCACATCAATCCAATTTTCCAGACCTCATTAGATTAGTTTAACATGATACTTTAGGATCACTTAAGTCTTCCTCAAGCTCAGTTGGTCTCACATCCACTCATAGATAACTTAGGATCACATTTAAGGTGCTTTTTGATTTATCACTTTATCAAAACTCACCACATTTCCGCTCCAATGCTCATACATTGTTTATCTCATCTCAAAACATCTAGTTTTTATTTCTCTCAATTTTAGCAAATTGATTTTAGTCATCCTTACCTCAAAATAGGCTAGAAACTAGTTTTTCATTTCTTATGATTTTTAAAGAATTTTTCAAACTTCTTTTAAGTTACCATCTGATCTCTAAGACTATTCAACTCCACTTGACACTCTCAAATTTCTTAGTATCATATTTGATCACCCATTGGTATTCATAAAAACCCCATTTCTTTCCATAAAAGACAATCATTAGCTACCCCCACTCATTTCATTTGATCATTTAAGTCTCATATCATTTAAGACACCTGAGGAAACTGAAACACTCAAGATGTGTAGGTACTAGACCTTACAAAACATCATATTTCTCTTCCTTGGCTGCTGAGAGCCGGATCCTTAGGTTTAGCCTAGACGGATCCCTCATTTAAGGGATCTGTGGGAACCGGCTGCTCAGACAAAGCTAATCTTACTTATAACAATCATTTCAAGCTCTCTTTGTTAACTTGAACACTCCACCTTGTCTTAATTGACTTCCTAGATCAGTGCAACTCTGTAGTTGACTCTTATGCATGCAAATCATTGCAATTTGAAGAATTTTAGTGGATTAAGCCTCAATTCACTTGCCAATCCTTTCCCCTTATAAACCTCCTTGTTAGAACTTCCAAATCACCACTCACACACTTATTCTCGGTAGCTAAAACCTCTTTTTACACCTTTCCTTTCTACCACTTCACCATGAGGAAAGCACCTAGTGTTAACTCATCTACTAAAGGACCTCTCAAGAAACTTGCTTGGGTTGTTCACGAAATCTCTTCAACCAGATCATCACTCGTTAAAGCCTTAAACACTAGAATTCCCTCACAACCAACTCTACCAATTAAACCAATTTCCAAAAGGATTGTTCCCACAAGACAACTCTTGCCAAACATTACTATACCTCCTAAACCAAACACCCCTACTTCCACTAAACCATCACCTTAAGTAACTAGAGCTATCTCTTTCACCACTCCACTATCATCTCCACACATCTACAACTTAGAGGACTTGCCTTCTAGGCCATCTCATCCACTACCATTGCCAACATTTTCCTCAATTGAGAAAATAGCGCAACAACAAAACTTTGGTGTTGAAACAACATAGCACCCGTATCCTTTTCTCTATCACCCTCAAATAGTCCATTTTAGATTATGAGGAATCAACAAAATCAACAACCGGATAACATGGAAGTACATACCTCTCTATCACCATCTTCAACAAATATTCCACCACCTTCACTCTTAGTTGAACCACACCCTATGGTATGTGCAAAAACACATACCTTTTCTTTATCAAATCAGACCCAAAATAACCGGAAACGAGCCGTTAATGTCTAATATTTGCGTGTTTCTAAAGTTTATGCATGTGCAGGTACGGATATGACAAGACAGACAAAAGAAAGCCGAAACCAAAGAAAACCGAGCACGAGAATGAGAAGAGAACAAAAGCCGATGTCGGGATGCTATTTTATGGGATTTTGATGCTCAAAAGTACAAATTACGTAGCTTTGGACTGTGATTGGAAGTTTTCACAAATCACCATTCACTTTCTCAAAATTACACAACACACCCTCATTTTAACCCAAGTCACACTTTACACCCCAATATTTCACAACTTACACATTGGGTTCTTGGAAATTACAAGTTGGCAAATTTAGGCCTTATACCTCATTTTTACTACTAGTCCAAATATAATACATAAAATACCAAATCCATGTCCATATATCCAAGTCCAAAATAAGCCACCTATTCTATAACCCAACTAGTCCATAACATCCTTACAAGCCCAAGTCCACAAATACAATTTCCCATTTACCCATTGTATCTATATACTAAAACACAACGAGATTCCATGGAATTTTCCCTTTTTTTGGGCTTTAGGCGTTTTGGCCCAATTTGTGTGTTAGTCCGTTGGCGTACAAGTTTAGGCCCGGTAGCCAGTCCGGTTTATTCTACTTTTACTTTGATGTCCGGGGATATATCACTACGCAAAGAACACGTGTATTCAAAGAAACACATTAAAAAACACGTGTATCCATATCCAGATCCAGAACGTAGCATCATCATCATTATTGTGATCAACCAAAAAAAAGCAGCCACATACTCTCTAACTTCATCCTTTAATCATTATCCGACAAAAATCGGCTTTAGATACTACTCTTTAATTAGGTTTTATTATGACTTTTGAAGTCAATCGGTTGAAGATCGCATCGACGTGATTACGAATATGTATAATCTTTTTCTTTTAAAGTGACTCATGTGTATTTAATTTGTTCTTTTAATTAGTAACCATTATGATCTATTGTCTTGATTGATTTTCTTTTGTTATATTTCACCTTAGAGACTTGGTATCAAGGTCTTTGTTTGCTACCGAAATTTGTATTTAATTTTAGTTGTTGTATTTAGGTTAGGGTGGTTACTTATGCTAATTATGAGTTTTGTGGCGGGGAAGGTGATCTTGGTCCTTCTTCGTGTTTTCGTGATAAGAGGATCCCGAGTGTACAGTGTTTGTTTTGATAGGTATTCGAGACTTGATATCAATAAACACAGTTGCATAGTTGAAGATTCATATCAATTTGCAAAATACAAGTCTTAAGGTTAAACAAATTTTCTCAGGTCAGTCTTCTAACTATGCTAACCCTAATACCTAAAATTAGTTGTTCTTTATATTCTTGCTCAATGTTTGATTTGAATTACGGGTGTCAGCAAAATTTTGGATTTTAGATGTTAAAGGTGAATTAGCGAGTGGGGTTGTGGTTGATGGAAGTAAGGGGATTTTGTGCCTACTATGTGTTTGATGAAAGCCTCGAAAGAACTGGGTTTGTGGTAAGTGTTAATTTTTGGTTTTTTTTGTTTTAACTTTAACACAAGTTTTAATTTTGCATTGTCCATATATGACATCCAAACATGTTGTGCTAATAAGACTGAAAAACAATTGGCCATATATTGTCCAGCATTTTTATCTTACATGAATATCTTTTTCATACATTTGCAGTTCATGAAGTTATCTATTTTATCTCCATCGAAGGAGGAATTAGTGGAAAAGGTAAGCGCTATATTATTCTTCGTGGCCTTTTATGTCCTAATGTAATAGTTAATTTCATTCGACCGTGACTTGCCACTTTCATTTGCGCACTTCTTTTGAAGCTGCTAACATCGTTTGTCTTAAGTTAAAACTCATTATTGTTGTTATGCACGGTCCGCTCAAATAAAGCAAAGTTTTCACGTGATAATTATTGTGGAAATCTTCTACCATGTGGCAAACGCTTTTGCACTAGAACCCGTCACGCCCTTAAGATTTTCGGATCGGGCAAGCAATGTGAAAAGTGCAGTCTACCTTGCGAACGGGTTAGCTTCCGTATATTTTTTTTCATTCTTAGTTGTGATTATATCAGTTTGTGATTCTTTTATACGTAAAAAATGCCAGCTTTTTTATAAGTTTTGAATTGTTACAGGAGAGGGAACCTTTATGTCAATACCCATGTCCCTTAAAATGTCATCCTGAAGAATGCCCCCTTTGCAAAGTGCTAATCAAGCGTTCATGTTATTGTGGTGCTATGATTCATGTTTTCGAGTGCTTATATTACAATACCTTATCTGCAAAAGAGTAGATAGATGTTCGTTCATGTAGTGGACCCTTCCACAAGTAAACTTGCATTTCCTTTATAATCTTTGCCAATTTTCTAAGCCAGCGTATTTCTCCAGTATTTCTAACATTAAGATTTTGCGTTTGTGCATAAAGCTTCCCAACTGCACACATTTATGTCCGGAAATATGTCATGTTGGTCAATACCCATCTCCAAGAAGATGCTCCAAAAAGGTAATAAGTTCAAATTGTTAAGCTTTTTGCTTTATTTTTTTATATTGGTTTTGTATTTTTTTTTAACAGGTTATAGTAAGATGTGGATATCAAAGTATTTATGTTGTTTTGTGTGTCGAATGTCGTTTGTTGCATTGCCTTATGTTTGGTGCATACGTTTAGATATGGTTGACGGTTGTTTGGATTAATACAGTTGGTACTTTAAACTGAAGGATAACAGTAAATAAGTAATGTAACATTTATTTGGATTATCATTTTTTGAACCGTAATAGTTATAGAAGCATTAGCTAAATCTGAAGCCCATAACTATGAAAGGTTGTCTTGCTTTCCATTTTGTTTTTTGTTACTGAATCTGCCATTACTCGGGTTTCGGATACTCTTTTAAGGATGGTAAGAGTGTATACATGTGAGTTAGTATTGCGTATGTTAACCCTATAAGTTCTTTGTTGCTTATGCATAACTAAGTACGTCAACTTTGCCATAAGGTATGTGTATAACGTGTGTGATCAAATGTTTCAGGATTCAAATTGCTTATACGACTAAACTATGACTTTGAGTTATGGCTGATTTTGCAGCTTAAAAGTGAATATTTGTATATTGTAGAATACAAAAAGGAACAAACGATGGCGCTCAAGCTCATGAACTTGCTGGGCTACGAAAGGACAGATACGGGGGCCAGGTAAATTTGAAATCACTTATATGCTTAATAATATGGCTGCAAATGGGTGGGTCATGTGGATTGAATCACAGGTCAAACAGGCCGAGGTCAAAACAAGTAAAGTTTTGTACAGGTTGACGTATTGTGCATTAAAATTTGCATGAGATTTTTTTACCCATTTGACCCACTCATAAGTAACTTCATCAGTGTTTGTACATACTTTGACAGAAAAAACCAAATATTTTCAAAATTTACAACTCTTATTCTGCTCTTTAATCCTCCTTATTTGTATCTATGTTTACAGAGGCCATATGTTTGATTAGGTAAATGTCAAAAAGGGTGAAAAGTGGAAACAATGTTATTCGACGACTTTCAGCATATTCCAGTGACAATCACATTCTTTTTCATTAAAGGTCGAGATCAACTTCTCTGCTTCTAGCATAGTTTATACGGATTTGGGTTGAACTATGTATTTGAGCCGCAATTGAATCTAAGTATTTTCTTCAATTGATAGACTTAATACTTCTGTCTGTTCATGAAGAATACATTATTGAAACAATGTTGATTATGCAATAGAATCGAACCATACTGCCAGAAAATTTAGATGCTCAAAGAGTGGCCGCAACGCGGCCGGGCCGACTCCTTGTTTCTTACTAAAAACCCACGGTCAAAGGATAAAATAAACCGGTCAAACATTCCCTTTTATATCTAGTCAACAAAATAACTCATTAGTCAAACCCTTTCACCCCGCCAAGACCACCATTTCTACTGTTCATCCCTTTCCCCACAATTACCCTGTTACACCCAAAAGTTAACCACATACTTTAGTACTTCTAGAACCCTCTGACAACGTGTCAGAGGGTGTGACGCCTTTGGATTGCCAAGCTGGCAGAAGGAAGTAATTTCATTGGCTTAGACACCTCATTCCTTTGATCCAAGGGCTGTGAGAAGAGATGGTGATTAGATGGTAAATCAAAGGTCGATATTAAAGCTCTAGATGCTTCTGATGATCAATCCCAAGCTCCTACTTCAGCTATTTATACCCTCTCATCACAGTTGAAGAAATCGTCCAATTTCATGCTATAGAAATTGTTACCATTTTACTTTCATGTCATTTAAACTGATTTTTGTAGTGTAATTTGTAATTTCATTTCATATTGTAAGTTCACTTTTAATGCAATTTAAAGTTTTCATTTAAATACCTTGCAAGCATCTTGTTCAAAATCCATTTTTTTCAGCTTTCTTAAGTTTTATTTGTAGCACTTATCTACTGTCCACTTAAGCTCATTTAAGCTTAATCAAGCTTAAGTGAGCTTACGTTTGCTGTTAATTGTCTTAATTCTAAGTTTTGCACAAAAGTCAATATAAGTCAAACTTCAATAGTCAAATCAATTTCAAGTTAATTATTGTTTTAATCAGTTTTATGAATGAGTTTAATGTTAATTTAATCATGTTAATTCAGTTTAAGTCAAGTTACATCATGGTTTAGAAGTTAAATTGCATTTTAGTTATATAATGTAGTGTTTGGTTTAAGTTTGATTTTGAGATTAGAATAGATTTGGTCAGTTGATTTTGAGTCATCTGAGTTTAAAATTGTTTTTGAATCATTCCATGTCATAGTTTCTAGTGTGTCAAAGCAGTTTTTAGTTTTCAAATGTTTTATAACATCTGTTCACCATTTAGTTTCGGTCTTAATTAGGTATGTTCATCATTTAATTTTAAGGTCATCAAGCTTTTCAAAGTTTGTCTAAATTGATTTTTCTTGTTCACTGGTTATCAAACACAATCTGTGTTCATTAATTTTGGCAAATAGAGGTTCTTAGATAGCTTATTTTGGTCTCAAAATTCCTTGTCTAACCATTTTTTGTCTGCTGCTATCACAGTCCAGATGATCAAGTGAGCTTCTTTCTTGACTGCTTATTGGCTTATTCTGTTCATAATGTTGTTTTATTCTTATTTCTTAGGTTAGTTTCTAGTGTAGACTTTAGTTATTTTCCATTCATTCTCACCACAATGCTTATTTAGGCAGTTTATTTAGGGTACAAATTCACCTAGTTCTGTCCCTTTACTTCTGCTGCAGTACCATATCAGTGATTTCAAGACTGCTTTTCTGCTTATTTAATTGATGTTTTTGATTGATTTATGTTTCTATTGGTAATTAGTAGTATAGATTTAATTAGTGTAACCTTCATTCCCTTTTAAGTGCTTATTTAGAAGTTGTTATTAGGTCTGCAAGTCCTTATAATCTGTCCTTAGTTTCTGCTACTACACACAATTTGGCCCATGTCAGCTTATGGTTAGCTTAATATCTGCTTATCCATTTGCTGATTTTGTTAGATTTTTGTTTCTTTGAATAGTTCATAGTACTAGTTTTATTTGTCTTACCTTTAGAGCTTATCCTTTAGCTTAATTTAGGCTTGCAAAAAATGCTTTTCTTTCCTTTTGCTTCTGTCTTATCAGTTAACCATGTAGTGCTTATTTTGCTTATAGCTTGTGCTAATTTGGTCTAATTCAGTAGTACTAGGTAGCTTTTATTTAATTTAGGCTTATTTTAGCTTTAGTTAGCTTCTGGTAGCCTCTTGCTAGCTTTTGCTTATTACATTTTAGCATTTCAAATCAGTTGCTTACCCTATAGCTTAATCAGTCATCTCTAGTTGTATTTGATAATTTTCATTGATTCTCAGTTGCATTTAGGACTTTTCTGCAATTTTTCATAAATTTCCAAGCTCATTTACTATTTTTATAGAATTAAAATCACTTTTAGCACTTTTTAAATAGCTTTTAATTCAAATAAATTAGAAAAGGTTCACAAAAATAAACATTCAATTTTCTTAGGTTTAGAATAAACAAAAAGTCTTAAAAAGTATTTTTTTTTTAGATTTTTCCTAGTTAATTTAGTATTTTCTAGACATTTAATTAGTTTTAAACAGTTTAAATTCATAATAAATTGAGAAAATATCGAAAAATATAATTTCGCTTTAAAATCATTTTAGTTAGCTTATATTTTGAAAAATAGTTTGGTAATTTTCTTGTAAATTTTCATATTTTCTAGCTTTTAAATCAATTTTAAAATTACAAAAATAGTTTTTAATTCATATAAAATTAAGAAAAACCAAAAAAATTAGTTTTAAATTTTAGATAATTTTCAAATCACATTTTTATCTGTAGAAAAATATTAGTTCATTTTTAGGGGTTAAAATAAAATAATTTGCATTTTAATTTACTTTTTAGAGTTATCGTAATTTGCGTTTTAAGTTTACTTTGCATACTTAGTTATAATTTCTTGTTTGCATCATATATTTAGTAGTTTTAATTGCCTTCTATTATTATTGCTTTCCCCGTAGTTTAGAAATCATCAAAATCCTCTTTAACCATTCAAAAACCCGAATAACGCGACGTGAGTTTAAAACTCCATTCATCCTTCGCTGGGAGAACGACCCGGGAAATACATTCCTTTGTATTTCTTCAGAAAATTTCTATACTACGAAAATGAATTATCAAAATGGCGCCATTGCCGGGGATCGAACTCGGTCACCGCGTGACAAAGGGAATACTTACCACTATCCCACCATCCTCGTGGAACCCCTCAAAACATTCCATCTCCTCATCTCCTACTCATGATAATAATTGCTCTAATTGTCAACTCACCCTGTTAGGATTTAGAAAATCCGAGTTCGTTAAAGTGTCGGTCACCTCAAGTATATGTAATCGTTAAGCTCGTAGTCGTAGTTATTTAATGTTAGTTAGTATTTAGTTAAGTAACACCGTGGAGGACGGACGGGTCTTTACCCCCTTGTATGCACGATCCACGGCCCGTAGGTGGCGTTTTGTGTAGTACTATAAATACCCTCTACCTCCCAAGGTAGAGGGTTGGAGCTCATAATAAGATTTTACTTTCTCTCTAAGTTCCCAAACCTCTAAACTTTCTCTCTAAAACCTATAGTGTATCGCCCATATTAATCATGGTTTGATGTGTTTGTGAAATCAATATGTTACAAATGGTATCAAGAGCCATGGTTTGATCATCTCTCTTACATGTTCTTGGATTTCTAGTGGTTTTATATGGTTTTTGGGTTTGAAAAAGTTTAGTGGTATTTGCATCATTTGGACCATTTCTAGTGTTAAAGTTTGGATTTTGATTGTACTTTTGTGTTTAGAATCATTATAAGTGCTTAGGTTTTGATTTGGAAGGCTTGAATCAGTGTGGTTGGGTTAGTTTTGGATTGAAAAGTGTTGTTTTGAATATTTCTACCTAGCGACTTGTGTCTCGGACTTGAGTTCTTCGTAGCGACTTGTCTCTCGTTTTGAGCGACTTGTCTTTGTTGTGGAAGCGACTTGAGCACTAGCGATTTGTCTTTTGAGACAAAGCGACAAATAGTACAAAGTAGTGGTCGTACTGTTTTGGCTAGCGACTTGTCATCTAGCGACTTTGTCTCGTTCTTGATGACTTGACTTTGTTGTGGGAAGCGACTTGTGCTCTAGCGATTTGTCTTTTGAGACAAAGCGACAAATAGTACAAAGTAGTGGTCGTACTGTTTTGTCTAGCGATTTGTCCCTAGCGACTTGTCCATCTAGCGACTTGTTATTCTAGCAAGTCGTGTCTAGCGATTTGTCACTAGCGATTTGTCTTCATAGCGACTTGTGTCACTAGCGACTTGCGACTTGTTCTTCTAGCGAGTTGTCACTCTAGCAACTTGTGAGCCTAGCGACTTGTCCATTAAGCGACTTGTATACCTAGCGACTTGGCGACTTGGTGAAAGCGACTTGTCTTCAAGGTTTGAAGCGACTTGGTTAATTATTGTTTACGATACGGTTTTCTCTTGATTTAGTAAAATCCGTGAAAGAATCTATTTCCGGTTTAATCATAGAGTTATAAAATCCGTGAAATCGTAATCATGTCTACCAACGTGCCTACAATCATCTCTTACATGGCGAGGGCGTTCAGCGGTGGATCGGATACTCGTCCACCTATGCTTGTGAGGCGATTATGACTCATGGGCTCAACGAATTAGGTTGTCTTGTTTGGGAAAGGAAAATGGGGTTAACATTCTCAAATCAATTGATGAAGGACCTTATCGATTGAGACTACAAGAGACACACTTGAAAGCTGCTGCGGATGGTACGGTGATCTTAGGTTTGGACGGACCAAAGGCGTATGATGAGCTCAATGATAAGGAGAAAAGAGATACGATCTTGATATCGGGGCTTCAAACATTATACTTGAGGTCTTCCAAAAGACATCTACAAGTTAATCAATCACAACACTGAAGCCAAGGCGGTTTGGGACAATGTTAAGATGCTTCTCTCGGTTACGAATTGACCAAAGAAGGCAGGGAATCTCAATTGTATGATGATTTTGAGAACTTTGAGATGAACCACGGAGAAAGTGTCCTTGAATACTATGTGAGGTTCCACAAACTTGTGAATGATATGAGGAATATCAAAATGACCATGCCAAATATTCACTCAATTCAAAGTTTGTGAACAACATGAATCCCGAATGGCACAAATTTGTCACCTCGGTCAAGTTAACCAAAGGATTAAGGAACACCAACTATGAGCAATTGTATGCCTTCCTACTTGAGAATGAGAAGCATGCTATGTTTGAGCGAATGATTCTTGAAAAGTTCAAATCTAATCGGGGAGAGGCAAGCTCATCAAATGACTCAACAACATTCTACACAAATGTAGGAATTACCACCAAAGCCTCTCAAGTCATACCAATGGGTAGCGGTAACCACAAGCTCATTCGGATCCAGCATATAAGCCTCCGGACTCAAACACAATCATGGAACATTTCATCAATCAATGGCTCTTATGGTTAAGCAAAATCGAACCTCACTCCACACACTAACAATGAGATCGAGCGCATCCAATCTACACAATCATGCTATTGTCGAGATGGTAAGATCATGGTGCAACCGGTGCAAGGAAGACAGTATGAACAAGGAAAAGGTGGAGTAGGTGGAGGGTATGTGGCTAATCGAGAATCGTGGAAGGAATGCAAATCAAGGACAAGGAAAGCCAATCAAGTGCTACAAGCTGTGGTGGTGAAGGACATATTGCAAGGCGCACATCTCAAAACGCCCTCAAAATGCGAGTATTTGAGGACAAGATCTTTCTTTGGTGCAAGCTCGGGACAATGGAGCGGTTTTGAATGAAGAAGAGTTGTTGTTTCTTCTTGAGGAAATGCCAAAACATATGATCTTGATGTGGATGAGCGACCAATTAGGAAATAGGTCACAATCATCAAAATGCCTTTCAAGTTCTTGTTGTGATGCATTTGACTCGATGTCGATGATGAACCCTTGCTTGAGACAATCTTCATGGCTAGCATTTCACCAATGGTCTCTCAAAGGTCTCATCACCACAACAGTGGTCCATCCAAAGATTCAATCATTTCGGAGGTATTAAAACTATACGATGAAGTTGATGAGCAAAAGATACATAACAGTACAATCTCATGAAACTAATGAATCGGATATAGATAATGTGGGTAATAGTAATATTGTCCCATATGATCAATATGTGATACAAAGTGAAAGTGAGATTGTACCAAGTGATGCATCTTCTGCGATCAATGATGACTATGTTTTTGATGAATACTTGCATGTGCCTGATGATTCTATTATCTACGAGGCGAATGCCTATAAAGAACAAGTTGCTATTTATGAACAACGTGCTAAGTTTGAGTTAACTACCCGTGAGCGGAAATGGATGACCAAATGCGTACAATTATTAGAAAAAGTAATTTTAGGGAAGAAATATTAAAACAAGAGCTAGATTCCTTAAAGACAAACTAAACAAAGCATTAAGCAAAAGCAAGAACTTCAAGAAAATGTTAAAGTGCTTAAACAAGAATTTAATGCTAAGGAATCAAAACTTTTGAATGATTTTCCAACCTAAAAACTTTGAAAAACAAGCTTGAAAATAAGTTGTGCGTACAAGGAATACCATTTGATTGCTCACATGATCACTAAGCACGAGTCTTAAGCGATAAGCATAGTATTCCCCTAGTAGAGGAGCCAAATCCGAGTATTGTAAAAGGCTAAAGCTTTCCATACGATTGTATATGATGGTAATGAGATCCTCAAGCCTAGGCAAACACCATCATGTATTGGAAGCACGGAAGAGGATAGAAAATTAGAAGATGCCTCTAGGGAGAAAATGGATAAGAAGCTAAAAGATCACGAGTGTAAAAGAAAAACATAACGATCAAACCCCATGATTACACTAAAGAAAATTGGATTTCCACGAACATGTTTAAGCCTCAAACTCAATTAACCCCGAACAAGTTTTTGGAAAAAGACATGGATAAGCAAAAAGCAAATGTACTTGTTGAAACAAACACTCCCTTAGGAAAGTGCCTCCGACTCTGTGTATCCTCCGAATACACCAATGCATTTAGTTCCTAGAACTATTTCCACTAAAAGCAAGACCTTAATCAGCTGTATGTTGTTTATCAACTATTCGTTGATTTTGAAAAGACATGTAAGAAAGAATCACACCTACGGGGATAAGCGAAGGGAAAGGGTTTTGAGCAAACTAAAGAATGCTATTTAAGCGAGGTCATGCCTTTCTTTAAACAATTAAAAGGTCAATTTGAGAGTCTTCAAAAGGGATAGACTCGGAGATTAAAGAAATGGAAAAGGAATTTGATGCAATGATAGTTGAGGTCAATGATTATGAGCGGAACTCAAATATAATGAAATTGAAAGGAAGAATCGCATATCTTAAATGAGAACTTGATATTGAGTTGTGTGGCTCAAGATGTGTTTTATCTTGTTACTAAGCATTCTATTCTCGCTTCTCAATTTCATGAATTATCTGTTGCTTTGAAAGTTTCCCATGATCGTGTCATTGAGCTTGAAAACAAAACTCAAAACTAAATGAGAAAATTGACCGGGATGATCACGATAATTTGGTAAAACACTTTTCTAAGTTGGAAGTTGAACATTTTGATTTGCAACTAAAATATCAACATCTCAAAGAAAATGTTAAAACCTCAAACATCAAGATATCCTCAAATGTTCGAGTTTGATGCGGTTTTGAAATAAACAAACGTGATGAACGATTCAAGCTCAACGTAACACGATCAGAAAGTTGAAAGCCCAAATTTCACAATTAAAGGGTGAAAAGAACAATGTGACTGGCTCCCAAATGCCTCCTCCTTTAGATTCTCAATTTTCTCAAAACTTTCATCTTCAAAATATCATTAACGTATTACAACAAGAAAATGAGAGTTTTCTAGAAGAAAATGAAAAGGTCAAACGACACTTCAAAGAGTTATACGATTCAATGAAAGTCACTCGTGACAAAAACAATGAAAAAATAACTTCGTTACAAAAGGAAATTGAGAATCGAAGAGTCGGTAAAAGGAAAATGCCACTTGTCTTTAATGAGAATGTTGCATCAAAGTCATCTGCAGACTCTAAATATCTTGTATTTATTAAATACATTCCTCCTCATCTTAGAAATAACGAACTTGTGTTTCATAACTATTTCTTTCACCTTAAGGATAGTCTAGAATGTCTCCGTGAGATTGTAGAAGAGGATCGCATAAATAAGCCACTTGATAGTGAAATTAGGTATGCTTGCATATATGCCAAACGATCTCAGGAGCTGTTAGAATGTTTAAGAGCAACATGCCCTAAATCCTTATGTGAGAAAGATAAAGTTGTGATGCCTTGTTCTATGCCTAGTGCTAAGTATGCAACCCATTCTATGCCCAGTATTAAGAAAGTGAACTTTAATGTGCCTTCAAGTAGCTCAGATCCCAGCACTTCTAAACACGAAATGCAAAAGTAGCAAAACCAACTAATGTTCCCATTCCTCTGGGGTAAAAGTGACACCAAAGCGAGCGGTCAAAGCCTCAAGGCAACACAAAGAATGATAGGACCTTGCAAGCTAGGAATGTTCGATGGAAGAGAGTAGAAGATCACCTTAGGAAGAATGAAACTATGTTGAATAAAGCGAATCGTGTTGATTCTAGTGTTAGCTCTAAGCATCTTTGTAATTAATCGAATTACGCTACTTTTGGCAAAACATGTAATGATGATTGCTTGGTTTACATTACTAATCATGTATGTGGTGTGAATGATTTGATTAATACATTAAATACCAGTTAAAATCGTTAATGCCAACAATCAAGTTAAGAAGGCTAGAAAGCAATGGTGGAAGAAGGTTAGAAAACATTGAAACCCCGGGAAGAAAATTTAGTAATGTAGGTTATCGGTGGATACCTACGGCATAAATTTAATCTTAATGAGTTGTGCCCTAAATTATCTAAGTCAATGCCCATTAGGAAATGGATGCCTACCGGTAGAACTATTCCTTTAAGAAGTGAACATACTTTGAATAGGTCTAATCGTTACACTAGTCTTGCATCTATCCCTAATGATTCCATTGATTACGCTTACGATGTGGGTGTTCCAATCTCATTACTAACCAAATGGAACCCATTCTTGCATGGGGATCCCAATTATCCGATTATCCATTTTTGTGCGTGTTCAAGCTGCGGTCGTTCAAATCGTTACGTGGTACTTGGACTCGGTTGTTCCAAGCATATATTGGAGATCGCTCATGGCTCATGAACTTCGTGAGTAAATTTATTGGGACTATTAGATTCGGGAGCGATCATTTTGGTGCAATTATGGGTTATGGAGATTATGTTGTTGGTGATAGTGTAATCTCCGGGGTATATTATGTTGAAGGTCTTGGTCATAACTTTGTTCTCTGTTGGTCAATTACGTGATTCCGATCTAGAGGTGGCTTTTAGAAAACATACTTGTTTCGTTAGAGAACTTGATGGTGTGGAACTTTTAAGAGGAACACGTGGTTCAAACCTATACACCATCTCTATCGAAGACATGATGAAGTCTTCTCCAATCGCTTGTTGTCAAAGGCTTGAAAACAAAGTCATGGTTATGGCATCGTCGTCTCAATCACTTGAACTTGGCACCATTAATGATCTTTCGAGAAAGGACCTTGTAAGAGGCTTACCCAGTTAAAGTATGAAAAGATCATCTTTGTTCGACATGCCAATTGGGAAAAAGCAAGGAAATATGCCCACAAACCCAAACCCGCAAACTCGGTTATGGAAGTTCTTCATACTCTTCATATGGATTTGTGCGGACCTATGAGAGTGCAAGCGATAAATGGGAAGAAATATGTATTAGTCGTTGTTGATGACTACTCTCGATTTACTTGGGTTAAGTTTTTGAGGACAAAGGATGAAACTCGGATGTCATCATCAAACTTATCAAGCATTTGCGAGTTCGACTTAACAAGGCTGTTAGAATTATTCGAGCAGACAATGGCGAGTTTGTTAACAAAGACCTAAGTCAATTTTATGAAAGCATTGGAATCGGTCATCAAAGAAGTGTTCCATGCGCCTCAACAGAATGGTGTAGTTGAAAGCGAAATCGGACCCTTGTTGAAGCTGCAAGAACTATGCTAATTTATTCAAAGGTTCCAATGTTTCTTTGGGTGAAGCCATTGCCCTTGCTTGCTACACCCAAAATCGTTCCTCATACACACCACTCATGGAAAAACTCCATACGAACTTGTCCATAAGCGAAAACACGATCTCTCCTACCTTCGTGTATTTGGTGCTTTGTGCTATCCAACGAATGACGGTCAAGATTTAGGTAAATTAAGAGCTAAAGCGGACATTGGAGTTTTGTGGGTTATGCACCAAACAAGAAGGGTTACGAATCTACAACAAAAGAACTCGAGATATCATGGAAACTATTCACGTCACGTTCGATGAGTTATGCGGGCAAATGGCTCCGGGACAATCAAGTTCGGACCCGCATCACAACCTTCATTAAGTAGTCCCATTAGTTCTTCTCTTGTACAAAATCCTCACCGCAACTCCATATGTACCCCCGGAAGATGATTTGAAGAAATTGTTTGATCCAATGTTTGATGAACACTATGAGCCTATTGCTAATGATCGGTCAAATCCATCAACAGAGGTTGCCCTAACCCGATCAACGTAGATAACCCTTCGGTTTCTATGTCATTGAGTCAAGAAGCGCCTCTGCGGATCACTCATCCTCATCATCAAATCCTCAATCATCAAGTGTACATCATGGAAATGTTTTGGCACCTATGATGGAGATAACCCTTTGCTACTCCGAAGATGCTCCATTTGAGAACATATTTGCTCTGAACCAACTTGAACCATCTTCATCGGAGATCCAAACTCGCTACTTGGTTCCTCAACAACAACCACACGAACACCTTAGAAAATGGACACATGACCATCCATTGGACAACATCATTGGAAACCCTTCTCGTCCGGTATCCACTCGTAAACAACTTGCAAGCGATGCCTTATGGTGCTTCTTCAACTCCGTACTATCTAAGGTCGAACCAAAAGGCGTTAAAGCGCCATGAATGAAGGCAATTTGGTTCAATGCCATGCAAGAAGAAATTCATGAGTTCGATCGACTAGATGTATGGGAATTAGTACTGCTCTGACGTGCTATGATCATTGCTCTAAAGTGGATCTTCAAAGTAAAACTTGATGAGCATGGTGATGTGTTAAAGAACAAGGCTCGATTGGTTGCAAAAGGATACCGTCAAGAGGAGGTATTGACTTTGAAGAATCATTTGCTCCAGTTGCGTATCGAGGCAATCGAATCTTCACGGCTAACGCTGCAAGTAAGAACATGGTAGTCTATCGGATGGATGTAAAGGCGGCTTTTCTTAACGGAGATCTTAAAGAAGTCGTATCGTCGACCAACTGAAGGTTTTGTGAATCGAGCATCCTACTCATGTCTATCGCTTGAAGAAGGCTCTTTACGGTTTGAAGCAAGCTCCAAGGGCATGGTGCGATCGCTATCAAGGTTTCTTCTATCTAATGGATTGACAAAGGCGAGTTGATCCGACATTGTTCACCGAAAGTCGAGGCAAACACTTAATTCACGTTCAAATCTATGTTGATGATATTATTTTTGCCTCGTGACCCCAATGAATGTGACCGTTTTCTAAGGAGATGGGCTCCAAATTTCAAATGTCAATGATGGGACAAATGTCATTTTCTTGGGATTACAAATTTCACAAAGTCCGGAGGCATTTTATCAATCAATCTAAATATGCTAATGAAATTTTAAAGAAATTTGGATTTGATTCTTGTGACCTGTTGACACTCCCATGGTGGGCGTACTAAAGCGGATGAGGACCTCTCGGGGATCATGGTTGACCGGACTAAATATCGTAGTATGATTGGGTCCACGATGTACCTTCTTGCGATGACCGGACATTACATTCATTTGTATGCATGTGTGCTAGATACCGAGCTAAGCCTACCAAAAGCACCTTGAAGCGGTTAAGCGGGTCTTCGGTATCTCAAGGAACCATCAACATGGGACTTTGGTACCGAAGGACACCGGTATGTCACTAACGACCTATGCGAGATCTTGACCATGCGGGATGTCAAGATACACGTCGAAGCACGTCGGGAGGTGCTCGGTTTTGGGTGATAAGCTTGTGGTGGTCTTCAAAGAAACAAATGAGTACTTCTATATCCTCTACAGAGGAGAATACATAGCCATGTCATCTTGTTGTGCTCAAATCCTATGGATGAGATCCCAATTATCGACTATGGCTTTGAATTCAACAAAATCCTCTGTATTGTGATAACAAAAGTGCCATTGCTCTCTCATGCAACAACGTTCAACATTCAAGAGCAAAGCATATCGACATTCGACATCATTTCATCGGGAGCAAGTGGAGAGCGGTGTGGTGGAACTTTATTTTGTGAGGATGAATATCGGTTAGCGAGACATCTTCACCAAAGCTCTTCCTAGAGAACGTTTTGAGTTTATCCTTCCACGACTTGGTCTAAAGAGTCTACAACCGGAAACACTCAAAGCGTCTTCAAGAGGAAGGCGAGGAGTAAAAGTTTTCTTCATCCATCTCTTGTAAATATTTATTCAAAAAGCAAAATACAAAATTATAAAACCCACAAAAGAAAATAGAAAAATATAAAATTTCAAAAAATCCATAAAAATCAGAAAATCTTTGAAAAAGCTAAAAATATTTTTTCCATCTTTTCTTTTATTCGATTTCATCTACGGTCTTTGTGTTGTCATTCAAAGAGTGACACGGGTCTTTAGATGAAGTTCGAATGTACATAATTAAAAAAAAAAAAAAAAAAAAAAAATTTTTTGAGAGAATGAAAAACAAAGGTTTATAGTCATTTCGGACTATACCCGTTTTTAAAAGAAAAAACGAGCCATGCTTTATCTTATTTTTCAAATCTCATGCTCGATTCTAAAACAAATGTTTGTCACCAAAAAGACAAATGTTTCCTTCACAAATATTTTTCCTTCTATAAATTCTTCTGAAAAATATTTGTTATCTAATGAAAACTAAATAGCTTTGAAAAATAACTCGGACTCAATTTTTGAAAATCATCTGGACTTGACATTTGTCAAAATCTCTATCTCTCAATCAACAACTTATGTCATTGATTGAGGGGGAGAATGATTTCAATTAAATCAAAAGGTTATTTGTCATACAATTGGTTCCAGACCAAGGCTAATGTCATGTTTTCAAAAGATACTCAAGCATGTTTAATCGTTGGAGTTTAAAGTCTCAGATTTGATCCTTATCGGTTAAATGTTTTCATAAGCAAGTCACAATTCTCCTCAAAAGCTTTCAAAATCAATTTAAATCTATAGAGATCACAAATCTCAAATGACTTGAAAATTGTGATCGGGGAGAATTTGTGATTTAAATTGGATTTAAGCGATAATTCGATAAATGGTTTTGTAAGTGATTAGCAAGCTCTCCTCCCTACATGTGCCAAACGATTTCAAATTTTCCATGCACATGTTAAGGGGAGCATCTATATCAAACCAAAAAGGATTGAAAGCGTGATTGATTTGTCTCTAAGTGCGGGTTTTCCTAATATGTGCAAAACACTTTCGAATCTCGATGCACATATTGAGGGGAGCAACTTTTGAAAACCACATCCTTTCCCAAAAATATCTTTAACTAAGTATGAAACACTAATTTTGATCGGGAAGGTGATGTCGATATTTTTAGAAAATGTTAATCAATGAAGTGAATTCTTCCTCTTGCCTCCATGTGCCAAAATGATTTCAAATATCGATGCACATGTTGAGGGAGCTCTTTTCTAAAATATCAAAAACAATTCGGTACAAAATGCTTTGATAATATATCACAAGTACCGGATTGATTTTCAAATGGTTTTCAATTGGTTCCAATGGCGGAAGAACAATACCAAAAGACCGACCAAATTTACTTTATGTATGGAGATATAAGGATGGTTAGGTTAGGTATTCGTTCCCACGATCCCTTGAGCGGAGGGATCTACCGAGGACAATCCACTAGATAGTGTAGAGTCCTTAGGTATGATGAAAAAGGAGAAAAGTGAGAAATGGGAAGAGTGCGGATGAGATAGAGCTAGAGCTGGAATAAACCCAACAAGGTTCTAGTTATGAAGTCTCGGTAAGCTTGAAGGGTTGAAGAATGAAAAAGAAATGAATGTGAAAAGGGTGAAAAGAAATAGCCCTCCATTAATTCAACCTTAGGGGCGAAACCGGGTTCAATACATATGCTCTTGGTGGTTACTAAGGTAACACGGTATTGAAGACAAGGCGTCATGGACCCGGTGTGCGCTGCACTACAACTTCCCAAGCTACTCAAGTTCCTCTTAAAAGGACTTGTTTCATTCTCACGGGAACCTACATTATCTATCGACTTTCTCTTAGAGATTGTTGATATTGAAGAAGGAGACCCTCTCCTAGTCTCGGCATAGGAACCAAATGTGCACTATTGAGTCTAGAGCCACGAGATCATCAATAAATCTCATTAGGACACAATCAATGAAGACTCTCTGTTTCACACAATGTGGAAAGTGAGAATATATTTTAAGAGTCCTCGCATTATCCTTGTGGTATTGCGGAACATCGAGTGATATGCAAACATATTCACAATGAAGATGGAAAGCCTTCTAGAGCCAACATCAAACAAGCTCTTGGTAGGTGGCATGTGAGATCTATCCAATAGATCAACCATGTGACAAGCTGGATTGAAACAATGGGGCGATTCAAATTATTGAATCAATCTTGGTTCGAGAAATGGATTGCGGATACCTTTGAAAAACCGGTCGTTGTGCTTAAAATTCTTTTCTCTAGCACATCGATTGTGTATTAATATTTCAAAATAAAAGGTGTTTATGATTGATAATTGATTTTCCTTAAAACCTTCGTTGTATTGCAAAAACACTTTATATTGAGCGATACGATTGTTTTCAAATCTCTTTTCATCAATCGGTGAATCTCAATTATTTGGTTCACTCACTCCGTGTTGTCTTCTTTGAGGCGTTCGGTTTGAGAACGGCTAGAGCATTGCGAAACCCTGTCAAGGAGATTCTTGAATTATACGATCACAGGCGGTACTTGTCTTGATCAGCGGGGAACCGTGGGCGTGTACCTCAATTCAACGAAAGTGATCAAAGACACTTTCGTGCGCTTTATTGCTAGCTGTTGTGTGCGGTACACCCGACGTTTGCGGTGATCGAATTGAGAGGTCAATCCATAGCCGCATGCTCACACAACACATTCATCTCTAAAGAAATCATGATAAGTGCATCAACGACTCGATATTGTCACTCCATGCTTACGCTCTGCTCTGCAAATATCATGAATCAACTAAAGCTTCCGCTACTCGATGAGAAGAAATCATGATCCGAATGTGAGCATGTCGGTCCAATGTCACAACATCACATAATGTCAACACTACAAAGGAAGAGTCGAGATTTATGGTAGCGATGATCTCAAAGCGGCTCAAAACTCATCATCATGTGGATCGATTAAAGACCTCCACTTGGATTAACCAAACATGCAAAACATGAAGAATCAAAGACTACGGGCTCTGAGCAAAGAACTTTAACAAGAATCCAAGAACAATCTTAATGTAATATCTGTTTGTATTCAATGTAATTTGAGGTGACCTCCTTAGGGGAGATTGTTAGGATTTAGAAAATCCGATCGTTAAAGTGTCGGTCACCTCAAGTATATGTAATCGTTAGAAAGCTCGTAGTCGTAGTTATTTAATGTTAGTTAGTATTTAGTTAAGTAACACCGTGGAGGACGGACGGGTCTTTACCCATTGTATGCACGATCCACGACCCGTAGGTGGCGTTTTATGTAAGGTACTATAAATACCCTCTACCTCCCAAGGTAGAGGTTGGAGCTCATAATAAGATTTTACTTTTCTCTCTAAGTTCCCAAACCTCTAAACTTTCTCTCTAAAACCTATAGTGTCGCCCCATATTAATCATGGTTTGATGTGTTTGTGAAATCAATATGTTACAGCGCCTCAACAAAGGGAAGCATCCGTTAATGAGGAGCTAAAGCGAGAATCCTTCTCTTCTCTTACTCTCTATTTTTCATATTATTACTTTTCACACATTTTTCTCAAAACAATGTGTTAGTTTCTTTTCGACGCTCTTTTTATTTCGACAAAAAAGAGGAGAAGAGAGTAAAAACTCCAATTCAAACTTTTACGAATTTTAGTTTTTCCTTAAAATAATCTTATGTTTTGTCATCAACAAAAAGGGGGAGATTGATAATACAAATAAGCCATAAAAATGTTTATTTATATTTTACGATCTTCTAATGTTTTGTCGATAACAAACGTAAAACCATTTTAAAGAAACAAATAAAATACGTAAAAGGTTTGAGCCAATAGTTTACTAACACACTTACATTTTCATATAAAATACTAAACAAGTATTATTGTTTACATCTTATAGAAATGCATATGTATAACAACTAGTGTTTACATAATATGAAAATGTACATATATGCTTTGTATATATTGTAATGGGTAAAAACCTCCATGACCCATGACCCATGACCCATGACCCAAGATCTACTGACTAGGTACAATGAATGTTGTTGGGTAAAACCCAAAGTCCTTGGCCCGTACCCATGGAGCTTGATCCATAACCCATGACCCAATGCATGACATCATGCATGAAGTCATGTTGGGTATTATCCCTGGTCCATGACCCAAGATCCATGACCCAATATCTAGATACATTGCATCTTGTTGGGTATCCATAAAACATTACCCATAACCCATGGTTCATAACCCATAACCCATAACCCGGTTTGCAAACCGAAATCCGACTTAAGTGACCCAAGCGGCGGATCCCTAGGATTGCACTAGCCGGATCCCTCCGGGAGGATCGTGGGAACCGTGGAATAGTAGACAATTTTGTCTAAAAATATTGAGCCATTTCTCTCTAGCTCATCACCTCTTTTACACATACTCTCTCTTAGTATTGTAACATCTCTAACCTCAGATCCAAAGGATCATTCTATGTAGTTTTATGTTTGTGTGATTCTCTAGGTTTCTTTTAAAGGCGAGATCACCACCTCTTGAAGACGTGCAAGCTCAAGGTAATGAGTTGCTAAGTTTCGTCATCATCAAGACAACTGAAGTGTATCTTGTTGATAGTTATTTTCTACCTCCATAGAATTGTTGTGTTGAAGACATTAGTTAAAGGTGCCAAAGGGTCGTGTCGAAGACATTAGTGAAAGGTGCCAAAAGGTCATGTCGAAGGAATTAGTGAAAGGTGCCGAAGGGTCGTGTCGAAGGCATTAGTGAAAGATGCCGAAGGGTCGTGACAAAGGCATTAGTGAAAGGTGCCAAAGGTGTACATTCTATATGGTGCATCGATGTACAAGATAGTTAGTTTGGGTTAAAGGATATTGATATCCTTATGATGTTGTAATAAGGAGTGTGTCACCTTTGGGGTAGTCGTGTAGTGGTGTAGTGTTGGGTAGTTGTTCCTCCTTTGTAATGGAACTCGGTATCTAGCCTTATACTGGATAAAGTGTAGGCGACGTTGTGATAGGTTTGGTTCTACCTCGTGGAAGAACTCGGTGTCTAGCCTTGTACCGGATAAAGAGTAGGCGACGTTGTGAAAGCTTCTCCGCCACATTAAGGAGGTTGTGTTATGTAGTGCTTACGAACTCTCGAGTGTGGAACTCGTGGAGTGGAGTAGGGCAAGGAAGGTATCCTTGTAACCGAATCACTATAAATACTCGTTTCATGGTTTTGTATTCCTTTACTCTTTATCTTTGCATTACTAATTTATATACTTATTTATATGCTTATCTATCATCATCCAACACACACATTAAATAGATTGACATAAGTAGATCTAAATAGTGTAAAACGAAGTTTTAATCGGTAAAACTATTCAACCCCCCTCCCTTCCAGTTTTCCACAAACTCTAAAATCCATATCTTAAACAAAAAATTAATATTTCAAGTTAAAAACAAATTTTAGTCATACTTCTAATTTAAAGTTACAAACTAATTTCTTAAAAGTTTTTGTGCAATAATTCTAACCTTGAAACAAAAAACAAATCCAGCCAACGAATATTCAATCTTCTGATTTGAGTTAATATTTCTAATGGCATCGTACATCTATCTCCAAATGTGTTCCCCACAAGGAAAGTCATTCCAGGCTTCAAATTTCTCAACCATCCTAAGAAATATATCATCCGCCACAAATAACAGGTCAAGCCCCATAAATATGACCCTAAACGATAGTAAAAAGCAAACTCGGAACTGCGTCTTCATCGGATAGTTTGCTAAAAAGCTCTTTATCCTAAATCAAAGATAGAAGATCTATGCTTTTTAAATACTCCCCTACCTTCTGAGTAAATACACGGTCACGAAATATGATGTCACCACTTCTAAACTTACGAAAACTAGGCATTCCAAATTTAAAATCAATTATCAGGTGAAATGACGGCGTCCAAAATGAAGATGATGTCCATTAACGACATATATTAGTGGCAAATCATAGTGTTCATCATTAGAATTAATTTTATTTTAAAGCTCTCCTCGGTCTCAATGTAACTTAAATCCAACCATGGACCAAAGCATGTCGACCGAATCAGTGTACGACGGTGTTCATCTAATCTGTTGTTAGTTAATTGAAAGTAATGCAATTTTCTTCTAACGTGAACCTTTGCATCATATTCCTATATTAATAAACAAAAAGTTAAATATATATGTTCAAACCAATACCCTCAAAACATCCCACATATGCAAGCAATTCAGAAAATGAAACCAAACACACATAACAAGCAAATTCAAATAACAATGCATAAATTTGTTACCCTATAAGCAACTTAACATTAGCTATTCATGTCAGCTTTTCAGTGACTAAAACAATTAAACATAATGAGTATAATAGTGTTTTGGGGGTGTTCTATACTCTACTAAATTATGTAAGCTTATAGGTTTGACGACCGCAAGCTCTGTTGTAAAAATCGGCCCAGGCGGCCGATTAATCTTCGCATAATCGCTGATCGTTCACTAAGCGCCTTGATTTATCATAATCGGCCTATTTAATCGGTTTGGTCAAAGATCGCTTAAAAATTGGTCAACAAACCGATTAATCAGACAAAATCGAACAAAATCGGTCTAGTCGGATTAATCCAACAAAATTCTTAAAAATAGGTTAACAAAATAGCTTAAAAATTGGACAAAATCGCTTAAAAATCGGTCAACAAACCGATTAATCGGTCAAAGATTGCTTTAAAATGGTCAACAAACCGAGTAATATCTATGTTTGACTATGAACTTTGAAGAATTATGTATTATGTTTATATTTGAACACTTGAAATAGTTAAACTTTGATGCATTATGCTTATCTCATACATATAATATAATATAATATCTAGAATTACAATTTTGTGCAAAAAAATTCCAATCCGATTAATCCCTGATTAATCCCCGCCTAACCGACCGCTAGGCCCTACCCGACCGCCTCACTAGCGCCTAGCGATTTTACATAAAAATTTTGATGCACTATGCTTATCTCATACATAAAATTTCCAATCCGCTAGGCCCTACCCGACCGCCTCACTAGCGCCTAGCGATTTTACAACATTGACCGCAAGTGGTTGGACCTAAACCTCCATCATTTAGTCTATGCTTTGCAGTTTCATATTCAATGACCAAGGGTGAATAGAAATCCAAGGGAGATAATGACATGCCACAAAAGACGTAACATTACATAACAGACAAATAACAAGCAAAGCTTTAACAAGTAACGACACATAACAAGCAAAGACTGCATAATATGAATTCATGGGTGTTTGGATGAGCTTATGAGTTTATCAAGTAAAGCTTATGGTGTCAAAAGCAAAGACACATTACCAGCAAAGCTTTAACAAGTAAAGACACGTAACAAGCAAAGACTGCATAATGTGAAATTAAGGGTGTTTGGATGAGAAAGCTTATGGCGTCAAAAGCTCAGATAGAATAAGTCATAATTTGTGAAAAGCTAATCCTACTAACTTTAACATAAAAAATATAAAATAAAAAATAAATAATCAAAACACAACCTCAAAACCAATACATGTCCTGGCTTAGGCTACATTTTGCTAAAGTGGTACACATTTCATGGCTTAAGTGGTACACCATGTCCTTTGTACATTTGACAATACATTACTTACATTACTGAGCTTATTCTAGCAACTAAAACAGGGATGTTTGGATGACCTTATTACACAACATAACCATAATTGTTGGATATTTTAGTGTAATTGGATTAACTTGTTTGACCAATTTCATCATAATAATACATCATTTAGGTTTGGTGGTGCGGAGTGCACACCTACTTGAATTTATTATGATCTTAGGGCGAAGCCCCTGACGGGGTCCGGGCGCCCTGTAGCATGAGGTCAGGCGGCGGCACTGGCAGGTCCAAGGCAGAGCCCCGGCCGGGTCGAGTGAAGAATTCATGCTGAATTTTCATTCTCACGACGGATTCATTTCTCAAGTAGTGTGATTCTCAAGTAGTATGATTCTCGAAGTGTCGTTCTCGTAAATTAAGTTTCAAAATTGAGGGACAAAACTTAACAACTTGAAACCCTAAAGCGCCATTGGCGATTATCCCGAAATCGTTATATACGGTTTATTTGGTCATATATTTTACAACGGTTCATAACATCTAATACACACACATACAGAAAATTCTCAACTCTGAATTGTATCCGATTGAATATTTCGGTAGAACCGCCGAATTGATTCGATCTGAAAGTGTTCACACGCCTTTCAGAGTATTAAGCATATCCACAGTGTTCGTTATTACTACATATCCCCTACAATAATGACAAACAATGCACAAAATGAAACCAAACAACTAAAACAGGGGTGTTTGGATGACCTTATTACAATATTAACCAGGTTCGACAAGTAATTCACAAAAGGTAACCAAAGACACATAATAAGCTAATCAACATAATAAACATAGTTAAGGGGAAAACTTACCATGGGATTCAGCAGACACATAATATGCAAAACTAATTCACAAAAAATGAAACTAAACAAACATTTTGCCATGCAGTCCTAATCGCTTGAAACGAAACAGAGGTGTTTTTACCTACTTTTACAGCAACATTAAGCATTCCTATTGAGCTTATTTCATCAACTAAAACATGGGTGGTCCTACTTTGAAATCCCAATTAAGGGGAAAACTTACGATTGGAGCTGCGTGGTCCTACTTTGAAGCAAAAAACTAATGGCTGTGCGGTCCTACTTTCAACCAAAAACCAAAAGTTACAACCAACTCAGAAGACACAAAAATGAAACGAAACACACATAATTTCTACACAACCAATTCAAAAAATAAAACAAAACATGTATAAGTTGTACACATGTCCTGGCTTAGGCTACATTTAGGGTTGTGTGGTCCTACTTTAGATAAATGAAACCGAACACACAACCAATTCAGCAAACACAAACTAGAAACCAAATTCAAATGTCATGGCTTAGACTACATTTTGCCATGTGGTCCTACTTTCAAGCAAAAAACGAAATAGGGGTGTTTTTAACACTAAACATTCCTTTAACAATAAATTACATTACTTAGGTAATTTCAGCAACTAAAACATGGGGTTATTACAGATATAACCCTAAATGACAACAAAGTAAGGGCAAAAGTACCACTGGTATGAAAGAAATTCAGATTTGATAGTGTGTGTGAACTAGTGCGTGTTAAAAATGTAGAAAATAATGAGTAAAACTATAAAAAAAAAATAAAAATAAAACTAATTTAAAGAATAAATCAAATAAAAAGATTTCATATACTTTTGAAAGATTTTAATGGTTTCTAAAGTTACCTTTTAGCCGCTAGTCGCACATTATCCGGAAGTAGCACATCCACAAGTCGCACATCTGTTTGTACTTGTTGTCGGGGACATATAGCATGTGGGCTAATAGATGATTGGAATTGTACTTGTTGTCGAGAACACGTGTCAATAAAGTAGCGAAATCGCACATTTGCACATTTACACATAACCATTTAGAGAAAAAGTGTTTTTTTAGGCAAAATAACTTAAAAAAAACATCATACTTGTTCAAAAATACACTTCTGAGTATCGAAAAAATTTGTTTGCTTATACGCGCACTGAACTTTCAATTTCAGACTTTTTGAGGTACTAAACTTTCAATTTCGGACTTTTTGGGGTTCTTTTGTGACATTTTTGCCCCTGAATTTTTAATAATTTTAGGGGCAAAAATGTCACAAAGTACCTCAAAGAGTCTGAAATTGAAAGTTCAGTACACATATAAGCAAAAACATTTGTTCGATACCCAAAAGTATATTTTTGAACAAATATGATGTTTTTAAGTTATTATCCCTTATTTACAAAAGTTCTCGTTTAGTTCTTCACTACTCATGACAGAAAAAGTCACTTTCATGCGGAGGAATAATTTGATTCTCAATCCGTAATGTCTCCATATTTTTTATGAGCGCTCTCTTATTATGATTTTGGGTTTCTCAATGGATTTAGTTTATTTAGAGTCATGAGGGCATAATCGACAAGACCGGAGATATCGAAGTGAGAATGCCGACATGAGTAACGATAAATCTGTGAAAACACGATCGCTTTGCCGGTGGAAGGTTTTACGCATTCGGTCAATCTACGCAGAGTGAATCGGTCCCTAAGGAACCCCGAAAGGCTGCCGTCCGATGGGTACACGAAAGTGAAGTTGCTTTGACTACGTAACCATGCTTGTCTGTTGGAGCGATTGGATGATCGGGCCGAGGTTGCCCCTCTTCCCTCACTCTCCTTTCCCTAATATGAACCTTGAGTCATCAAAGCCTTTCGACTCGGCTGCCCGGTCGCCCCACGCGACCGGGCGCTTCAAAAGGCGAAACTCTCGTCGTAGTTTGGCGACCTAAGGGGCGGACACTTTTTGTTATCTAAAGGCATCAAAATTTGGCCCCTTTGAAAACTTTTCTCATTTTAAAATGTATGACCTTTGAATCTTTTATATAATAAAACGAAACCTCTAGTGGGAATTTTCTATTTCAAAAAAATCAATTCATACCTTATTAAGTAATATCTTTTTAATTGTTTTTTATTTATTTTAAGTCTTTTTAGTTAAAAAGTCTAAATATTTCCTTATTTGTCAAAAATAAATAAATAATTTCGTTTTACAAAACATGTGTTGAAAAAACTAAAAATACACATGTACTTGAGATTTATTACGTGATAGTTTTGGGTGAAAAGCGTAAAATTAAAAAAAGCGGATTCTCCAGATTTCATTAGGTACATTAAGAGGCATTCACCAAATTACCCAAAACATCATTAAATTTTATCATTAAAGGCAACTGCTTCTTAGGTATAAGGTATATATATATATAATCGCTTACTGTAGTTTATTTTATGAATTGATTATTAATTAGTTAGGGGTTTTTTTTTGTGATTACATGTATTATTTATATAATCTGGATGATGAGGTCATTGTATAAAGATTTGAAATCACTAAGGTATAAATATTATTTTAATTCTTTGTGTTTTTTGTTTCTTTAGTTTAATATGGGCAACCATCCTAATTCGATATGACATATCCCAACTAAAGTACGGTGGGGAAATTTTATAGATATATGGTAAGTTAATTCAACCATTGTTTATGGTTTTATTAGCTGGGTGACACATTATGATACCTTCTTTCTTGCATAAATGTGAATTGTTAAGTTTATTATGTTGACAATATGTTAATTCAGGTTTATCGTTTCTTGGTTGGTTCGTTTAAGGCAGAAGGAGTATTTTGAATAATTGCAAAGAATAGTCAAGATGAGGATGTTAGGAAGCAACTTAACAGAGGGTTTGTCCCCGTAGGATAGGTGTTCATTGTTTGGCTGGCTTGATCAAGGTATATACTCTTGATTAGATAAATTTATCAGCATATACTAGCTATATGTGTATGGTGTTGACTGTTGAATATCTTTATTTGTAAGTTAAAGGCAATTAAGCTTTCTAACTATCTACTTATTTGAACTGCTGAGAGGTTTCTCATCTTTCCGTAGTAATTTGTCAATCACACATATATCCCGGTATCATGATACAAGGATGATAAGAAATCATAGGAGGGTGAAAAAGGACTGATATTTGGTGTCATTGCCTAAATTTTAGGTTGAGTATGGTTTACATGAAAACACGACGAAACAAAAAATATTATTTACTAAACTTGACATGGCGTAAATAGAAATTTCCATGTATCATCTATGACTACTTTCTGTAATGGAAATAAGAGTTACAGTCAAATATAATTATACAAGAATATAGTAGTTTGGTTTTAAAAATGATCTTTAGTTATTTCTAAAATGGATGAACCACAAGACATCGGACTTATGGACTTAGAGGAATTTTCATTTGCTTACCTTTATTTTGATGCTTACTAATGGACAAATCCCCACCATCCATCTATTTTGATCTAATGGTGAAGATTAACCTAAGATTTATTATGCTTAACCTTAATTCTCCCAACTATATAAAGCTTTTTCTTCTTCTTCTTTTTTCATTCGCTTCATTTTTTTTCACACACTTACTCTGTGTTTTCCTCCAAACCTGCTCTCACTTTTGATCATCACCAGTTGATCATCACGAGTTGGATCACCATCACCATCACCATTCCAATCACCATCACCATTTCGATAATCATCTCATCATCACCTCACGATCATATCATCCTTTTTTTATATCTTCTTTTTGATTTGAATGGACCGTTTGTTTCGTGCGATTTGATTGATATTGTTGCGGTTGATAATATTGTTGATCGGTTGTTAATTATGTGGATCAAGTTGTTAACATTCCTTCTTATTAAATTGCACACCAAGTGTTTGATGAAATGTGTGAGTGAAAATGTTTGATAATCTTATTATACGCTCCTGTAATTCGCTTATTAATTAAGTCGTTAGTTGAATTTTTGTTTTAACGCATTTGAATCTTGTTTTATGCCTGATTGTTGTTTGAATCGCTATGTATCGTACGTATAGTATCACCGATGATATTTGAAGTTGAGCTGTATCACGTGCATTATCACGGGTTATTATCACTTATGAAATTTTGTTTATTTGATACTTTAAGTTTATGTTTTAGATTGTGAGTAGCATTAGGTTTTAGTATGATATCATTTTGGGATGGATGAATTGATGGAAATTTGATGCATGGAAGGTGTTTGACAAAATTCCTAAGAGAGGATGCACAAGTTGAGAAGCAATCACATGTTCTGTTTGTCCAAACATTTCATATATGTAACCAAATCAAAATATTTATTTGAATAAACAAGCTTTGGGAATTAATCAAAGTGCATTGTAGTTATTGTAAATGAGTAATCATATCCTATGTTGCATTAGTTGATGCTTATTTTCATTTTTCGAATGGCTTCTTTTGAATTATTTTTAGTGCGTTTTGTATTTTGCTTTCTCCATCACTCTATATCTAAGGTGATACAAATTTGATGTACTGTTCGATAATTGCGTAGTGACCTAGAGCTTAAGCCACAAGAACTGCTTACCTTAACAATCGTGAAGAACATGGAAATGATTGGGAAGTCTAATCTTTATGTGATTGCATATATTCGGCCACTTGAAAAGTTCAAAAGAAAGGTTCAAAAGAAAGGTTGTTGATTACAACTTAAACCTTGTTTGAAATCATGTAATTCAGTTAATTATAGAAGATAAGAAGACCCAGTGTGTTGTACTTGAGGTTACGTTTTTCTCCTTTTTGATTTTATGTATTGTTGGTTTCTCAGTTGTATCACAGGTGATATCACAAATGATATCACCTATGATATCATAGGTGTCAACTTTCTTTTATTTTGTTGAATCGGTTGTGGTATTGGAGGATGTTATGATATCACAGCGATATCCAAGTTGTTTGAGCTTCTTCAATTTGTTTTGTGGAGTTGTTGTGCTTTTTTTAACCACAGTGCGGTTGTTGTTGATTCTTTCATTTGATGGAGCCGTTTTTGCAAATTGCAATCACAAATAGTTTGATGATATCGTCTCTTTTATGACACATACAAAACAAACAAGTATGCTTTTTAATTTGAAATATCTCTGTGAGATTTCATTATTTTTGTACATTTGTATATATTATCACCGAGATATTTCTCTTTCCAAGTACATGATGGTTTTGTGCCTTTTACGCAATTGACAATCTTTGGAGATGTGTTCTTGTTGGTTACAGTGCGCTTAAGAGCGAAAGCTACTGAATCTTGTGTATGGTTACTCCAAGCATTCAAGAAAGATTTTGTGCATTATAAAATATAATCGTGGCGATCAAGATGATGTTATCACGAAAAGTAATTGCAACCGAGCTTCCGGTTCCAAGCCCCATCTTTTGTCATAAATTAGAAGTTATGCATCTCTTGTGATAAATAACTGGAATTAATTTTTATGAGGTCTTTGTGAGTTTATGGAATATTTTGTCATTTTAACACTTTGTGATAAAGCATGAAAATGATGAAATGTTTACATTATTTATGTGTTTAAATTCAGTTTTCCCACTCCTTGTGTTTGTGCGTTAGAATTACCGTTGCTTTTATTATTGTTAGTTCTAGATGAAGAAGATGATGTGGTGATTTGTTGATGTCTTTGGATGTGGTGTTGTTGTTGTTAATCATGGTGATTTTGAGAATACGAATCGTTATGTTACTCAAAAGCATTGCTTAATTAATCCTATTCTTGTTTGATTTTGAGAATATGTCATGTTTTTATTTTCATAGTTTTCTTCATGAAGTCAACGGTATATTTAAGTGACTTTTCATTAATATCACTTGTGATAATCTGATAAAATTACCGAAAGAAGGTTATATTCAAATAAACCAAAAGCATTGTTTACAACTGAATATTAATTACCATTGTTTACAATTTAAGTAGCAAGAGAAAATTACAATTTAAGCTGCAAAAGAAAATTACTAATTGATGCTTTTGTCTTTTTATTTTCTACAACTTTCTTCTTGCTAGCTTTATGAGCATCCCCTCCTTTTGTCTTCTTTCCCACTTCATTCTTTTTAGTTTGCGACATCTTCTTCTTCATTTCCTCTTCTTCTTTTTACGCAACGCCTTTGCTTTCTTACATGCGATCTCTTTTTCAGTTCAACAATTACCGTTGGTGGTGTTGGTGGTTGTAGATCATGTTATATCACGGTGATATCACGGATGTTTCTTCGATAGTTGTTGGTGGTGTATGCTTGTTTACATTTCGTTCTTGTTGTGTTTTCTAAGCTTAAATGTCTAGCGGGATTTTGTTAATTTGCTTGGTATTGTTAGTGTTGTTGGTGATGATGTTGTTCATTTGTTCACTTCTTGATTTGACTTTGTTATTTTTAGCAAAGGTCTTTTCCTTTCACCTTCAACCCCCCTTTTTGCTTCTTTTATTCTTGATATTCAAATCGCATAAAATATATACCATGTTAGTGTATAAATAGTTCATTGTTTTTAATATCATCGTGATATATAAATTGAATAAGTATATGTCATCAAATATCATAGGTAATATACTACCAACAAACAATCATTACAACTGTTGTATCACGGTGATATACTACAACTAAGCAATCGTTGCAACCGTTGTATCACGGGTAATATACTAACAATAAGCAATCATTGAAGCTGTTGTATCGTGGGTGATATACTACCAACTAATACTAGAGTCAAATACCGCTTTTAAACATATCAAGCATGCCCAATCTATCCATTATGCACATATATACGCCACAAATCTAACAAAAGCATGTTACAGTAACAATATTTATTTTAGCCTTAAGTCTCTCATATTATCACAATAATCATCTAACCTTCACAACAATCCTCAATAAACTACCAAAATCTACAAAACAGACAAAGTGTTCATACTATAGAATAAATATCCGTGTTTTTAGGGATACGATTATAACATTCTATCGAAAGTATACATACACATTCTCATCGAATGTGTATGTATCATGATGATACAACACATAAGCTAAATGTTAAATCAAGTATGCATACATTCGAGCTTTTATCACGGTTAATTCTTCTAAAGGAAACATGCTTATCGTTACAATATACCTTTACTTTCATGAATCGAAGATTGAGTCAAAAATTTGATTGACGACGAGTACATTTACTCACAATAAATAGTATATCATCAAAACTTTTAGCAAAAAAAAGTTTAACTATGATTACAAAACAATAACAATAAAATATCAAAAGTGAGATTATACATTACATATAATAAATCTTAACAAGTAAACAAAAACCTATCAAATAAACAAAAATTTCACAAGTGATAATAAAATATCACTAGTGATAATACATATATCTGATTCAACTTCAAATATCACCGGTGATATTGCACGCATGATACTTTCACTCACATTTCATCAAACACTTGGTGTGCATCCATGTATACAAAGTGTTTTACTCAGAAACTCAACCAAATGTAAACACTAAAACACACAACCAAAAGCATGTCACAATCACAATAAAAATCACACCAAAACAAATTCATTTTTTTATATCACATGTATATATATTAATAAACAACTAAAATCAACAAAAAAGCAAAAAAAAATCTTCATAAACACTATTAAAAACATAAATATAAGAATAAAATCAAAACAAATTGTTAATAAATAACAAAATAATGAATTGGAAGTGCCATACCTCTTTTTTTCTGGATCTGGTTTTGATTGCCTTGATTCGTTCACTTTTATGTGTTTTCTTTGATTTTGACGGTTAAGACTGGATGATCTATGATGTTTTTGTTTTATTTTGAAGTCTTCATTTAGAGAGAAAATGTTATCTGTGTGTTTTTTTGTGTGAGTAATATTTGTGAGAAATGACGTGTTTGGTGTGTGGGTTGGGGGTAGAATGACAAATTTATAATAGTAGTCCCTCCGTGTTTTTCTTCATTAAATTTTGTCCTTTTGATCCAACGGTGCAGATCTGTTCCTTGGTATGCATCAATTTAAAGGTATGTAAAATAAAGTACCTCTATGGACTTATAATATCGTGAAAAGGCAAGAGATGGTTGTTTGATGATGATGAATAAGTAAGGTGTTATAAATTAAACTCCATAAGACAAGTCATTGTTTCCTTTTCCTGTGTATTTTTTTTCAGGTTTAACTTTTGCCCATTGGTTTAATTATCACATTTGTCATATCAATGTGGACTTTAAGGGATTAACAACTCGCTTTGACCCATTTGACACCTTTTCTTAAATGTTATTTGACGTGGTGGACCTGGTAGAGATAAAAAGTAATATCGATTAAGATTTTAGGAAGTAAATGAGCCAATATTCTAAAATAATTTCTAGAGGAACACTACACTAGATTATCTGACTTGCTTTATATAACTGATTTGTTTTATATAGCACCAGACTAAAACAGTCAACTGGATGGAATTCTATTTTGGTTTCATCAAAATTTAATATGTATATATAGTGTTCGTTTAGTTCAATACTATTGTGAGCATAGCTGGTCTTGTGTAATATGGCCATGGGCGTTTGGGAAAAGATCCATAACTGGTGGAAACTTGGGGGAGTTAATGCCTTCTCTATTAGAGATTTTTTCTATCTAAATGGGTATGTCAATCTTCCTAAAAATTCGAGATTGTTATGGCAAGCGGTTCTTTGGACCTCGGGGTATTTCATTTGGAAAGAAAGAAATAATCGCGTGTTTAAGGCTAAAGTCTCAAGCGTTAATAAAATAGTTCAAGATATCCAGCTTAAAAGTTTCGATTGGATTGCGAGAAGGTCAAAAAAAAATTCTATTGATTGGCAACAATGGTCATGGGATCACGGAAAATGTTGCATTAAGTCATGATTTTGTTGATTTTTCCGAGTTGGTTTTGGGTTTTCAAGAGGTTCGATTTGCGACCTTGTGTGTTTGGCTTCTTTGTGTCTATTCTATATTCCTTCACGTGAGGTATATGATCATTATTTAGTCAAGAGTGTTGGTGCATGTGTTAGAGTCAAAGAAAAAAGGAATTGCAAGTGGCGCCTCAAGAGTGAGTAATTGATTTGTATACGTGTTGCAAGTTCGGTCGATATCAAATTTTAGTTGTGATTGTCTTGTGTTTGCATTTCTTTGGATTGATTCTTTGGTGGCTCAGGTATATGAGGCTTTGTTTTAGTCTTGTGGGCCTGGGTTGTCAAAGTTTATTTAGTCAATGTATATTCACTTGTGTTTGGTTGGAACCATGTCTACAATATTGTGGTTCCATGTTTCTACTTTCAAGTCTTCTTGTGTATGGTATTTTTGTGATATAGTATGTCTGATAGTTCTTGTGAATGTTTTGTTTTGGGTCCCATCCTTTTTTAATTAACTTGATTATTTGAGGTGGGATGCCTTCTTGGTGTATTTTTTGTTCTTTTCGGTATCTATAAAATTGTTGCCTTTCTAAAAAAAATAAAAATACTTTCAATAAACATGTGTGGGCAGAATAGTTTGTATTATTAATGATGTGTTTTTATCGCAAAAAACTTGGGTCAAAATTTCCACATCACATCAATTTCTAATAACTAAAACATGCAGTTTTTTATATTTGTTAATTTGCATATGTGGGTAGTCACTCAGTGACACGTTTTTGTTGTATACTATTTAATAATTATGTAATGCATAGAATAAGATTTGTTAGCCTTAGGAATCATATATCGGTGAAGACAATATTTTGACATTCTAAAGTCTTATTATGACTTTAAAGTGCATTTGCCATTATTGCAGTGTTACTAATTAGTTTTTCATTTATTGGATGGACGTAATAAATTTCTTTTGGATTCATTTAGTTTTAGCAATTTACCTGTGCATTTGATGCATGTTGCTAGGTCTACCATGGGATTCTGGTCATGATATTGGGTTTATTGGGGCTACTACCACTAATACACAAAAGGCTTTTTAGACCTCCTCAAAAAGACCTTCTGTCAAAAACACACGTCTATATGTTTCTTTTTGTTAGTTCAAGTGATTCAATGCAAACGAGTTAAGAGGACCAACATTTATGCCAAAAGTTTGGACCAAATCTGACGAGGATTGCATTAGTGTTTCATTCAATGAATATGGACAACCCATTGATAAGAAAGCAACAAGCATGTTGATACATTTCATGGGATCCCTTGCAAGGAGTGGAAAATATTTTCCGCTTCACAAACCATGGCCTAAAGTTGGGAGTGCTAAGAAAAAAATTGCTCGATGTCTTATATGTATCCTAAAATACATTCACATTTAAATGTCTAATATATATATATATATATATATATATATATATATATATATATATATATATATATATATATATATGTTTCTACATCTAACGGCATTATTTGTATTTTGTTTTGTATGATAAGTTTGATCTTCCTATGGGCTGTGATAATTGGATTTTAAAATCCTTTGGAAACAAGGTTAGGAATTAGAGGGCGAGAGTTAAGAAAGACTATTATGATCCGTCTATGTCTTATCGTAAACAAATAAATATCAAGCCAAAATGAGTGCGTTCGGGTCAATGGAAGAAACTTGTCAAGACTTGGAATAAGGAAAACTCAAAGGTATGTAAAAGCGTTTTAATGGGTGTTTGGGCTACTGCAAAACTGCAGTTTTAAAAGTGGTGTTTGGTTCTTTTTAAAGTTGTTTTTTGTCTACTAAAAAACTGCAGTTTAAAGTTGTTTGTGGGTGGTTTTAAGTGGTGTTTCTGGTTGCTTCAAATGTCCAGTTTTAAAGGGGTGCTTGGTTCAATTAAAGTTGTGTTTTTGGGTCGTTTTAAGTGGTGTTTGGGGCTGCTACAAAAGTGCAGTTTTAACGTGGTGTTTGGTTCTATTAATGTTATGTTAAGGTCTGTTAAAATACTACAGTTTTAAGTATTGTTAAGGTCATTTTAAGTGGTGTTTGGGCTGCTTAAAAAAACTGTTTTAAGGGTTTTTTTTTGGGTCGTTTTAGGTTGTGTTTAGGGTGTAAAACATGCTCAATACGTCCCAATACAGTAATATAATACAATAACATGTCTACTGATTTTATAATTTGATCTTGATGTTAACTACTTATGTAAATTGTAACTATCTAGCTGATTATCTTAGATCAAAATAGCTAATAGCTAATGAAAAAGTAGTAATCTCAAAATTAGCCTAATTCAAAACTTTAAAATGTAAGCATTTTGTGTCCTTCAAATGAGATGGACTATTTGTTGTATATCCCGTTGATCACATTCACGTCTAAATAAAAATTAATGTGGGCTTTTATTAGACTATTTAAGTCAGAGATATCCCTATAGTGCGGGAAGAAGTTAAGGTAATCATATATAACTTTACAAGTGTTAATGTTAAATATTACTATAATATGTACTGAGAATATTTTTTGTTGTGAAACAGGAATCTTTAGCTGGACGGAACCAACAAGAAGGGAATTGTTTCGTGCTTGCTTCTCTACCGATGGAATTGCGAAAAATGTGGAAGCTGCAAATGCAATTGTATGTACTATCTACCTAATACTTGCGTGTCTTAAATATAACTAACATGTACCGTGACTTATGTTCATTTGTTTGTTGTTGCAAGTGTAGTAGTTTTATGGAAAGTTAACATATTTAGTATCTTTAATACAGGATCAATGGAAAGGACTATCTTCATTATGTCAAGAAACACCAAAGGTAAGAATACAATGCCATCCAATGCTTTTACAACATGCGTAACTCTGATACTTTAAAAAAGGAATCTAATGTTTATTGTGTTGGTTTGCTTAGAATGTGTTATTTGTAATAACTTGTAGGAGTTGCTAACAAGAAGAACAAGGTGAATCTTACCATTCAAGCTGTAATGTTTATGTTTGTGATATGATTGAGTCTTAGCCATTTAGGTACATAATCAAGTTAATAGATGTTTGAAACCCCTTTATAAAGGATTTTTTGTAATGTTTTTTTGCAACTGCTTGTGACAGATGTTTGACTCTTACTGGTCATAAAACTGCCCCCTTTGATAATTCAAACGTAATTATGAATTTAAGGGGTTATTTTCCAAACCAAAAGGTGAGGTGCTATGTATCTTTTGAACCATGCATCATTGGTGGTTATTAGTCCCAAAACAGGTAAAGATAATCAACAAGCTGTTCGAGAAACAAACAACAAGGTCGTGATAACAAATACCACTTGGTGGTTACGGATATCACTTGGAATCGTGTGATCACTTTCCAAAGTAAACTATTAGACCACAATGCACGGGTATCACGAATATCTACTTGGGATAAGACCAAATGCAGTTAGAGAATTAGGCACAATTCTATAACCCTTTCGCTAATAAGTGTTTAGTGTTTTCTGTGTGTCCTTCATGCATGATCAGATCTCCTATTTATAGGAGGTTACTCTTGAGCTATTCCAATGGAATTATGAGTATTAATCGGCCCATTAATAGCCTCATAATTATCCCCATTATAGCCGTTAGTGGTTACATGACCAATTAAGCGTGGTCATAAAGAAGTTATAGCGCCATTTAGCGATACTTTCCATAAGCGATACTTTCCACTAGCGGTACTTTCACTTGCGGTGGAAGTACAACCTATCGATGGAAACACGCTTATCGATGCTTTCATAGCACTTTCGGTGGATACACCACCGGTGGAAACACGCCTATCGGTGGAAACTCGCTTATCCGTGGAAACCACAAGCGTTACTTTCACCAAGCGGTACTTTCACGGTACTACCAATACAAACCACTATAAGAGTCGGGTGTTCATGGACCTTATGGGTGTACCTCCGTACCTCCTAACCCATTACAAGGTGTGAACTAATCCCACAAGTGCACTAAATTTTCCAACAATCCTCCCCAATTTAGTTCACTTCCTTTGCATGAAAAATAAACATCAATCAAAACATGTGCATAAGCGAAAATGTCACGAGTTGAATTTCCATCTTAGTAAATTACACGTTCAAATATTCGAGAATCGGGTGTTCTAAGAATTGAACCCTTCAACCCATTTGAATACACGAAGATAAAATACACACAAGTTTTCAAACACTTAATGACTCGACACTATACAAGCCATGTGTCCATATCCAAATTCATAAATGTTGTAAAAGCTAAAAGTCCAAAGCTTCACAAGCGGCAAAACTTCAACATTTACATAGGTGGTTCCTCTTTAGTCATGCTCTGCCAAGCACTTTTTCAAAGAAAATATAACCATTAAGAAAAGACTTCATCCTCCTTTCGTGAGGTTCGAGCACAACCTTGGGATGTAAATAAAACATGTGCTCCAGTCATTGAATGTTCGACTTTCCACATTTAACTCGACTCCCAAGTTTCCTTAGGAGGGAGTTGGGTGTCCTAGCATTCGATGACTAAGTTGGACTTAAACCCATCCCTTTAGCGAGACTTTATAACCAAGTCTCTAGCCGGACCCTTCGTCAAGTGATCGGCTAAGTTACGTTGAGATCTCACAAACTCTATAGATACCACCCCATTCATGATAAGCTCACGAATCATGCTATGTCGACACCTAAGTGTCTAGACTTACCATTGTACATCGGCTATAAGCCTTAGCCAATGTAGTTGCACTATCACACGGATAGAAATAGGTGCTATAGGTTTAGGTCACAATGGAATCTCAAGAAGCAAGTTTTTCAACCATTCAACTTCTTTACCGGCATTGCTAAAGCCATAAATTGATTCCATTGTTGAGCGGTGATGCAAGTTTGCTTCTTGGATGCCCAAGAAATTGCACCTCCACCAAGTAGGAATACCCGACCACCGGTAGCGAATTGTCTTTAGTGTTCTTGATCTAACTTGCATCGGTGTAACCTTCAACAACGATGGGTAACCGATATATGAGAGACTATAATCCATAGTTCTCTTCAAATACTTGATACCCTCTAAAGCGCTTGCCGATGATGAGCACTAGGATTACTAGTATACTGCTCAATTTTCCCTTTGCAAAACCAATATCGGGCCTTGTACAAGTCATGGCATACATCGGTGACCAATTACCCTAGAATACTCAAGTTGAGATCTGACCTTGCCATGATTAAGCATCGACTTCTCACAAGTATCCATAGGTGTACTCATCGGAGTACAATCAAAGTAATTCAATTTCCTCGAGCACCTTCTCAATATAATGAGGCGAGAGATAGAAATTCTATTACTTTCATGTTTAATCCTTATACCAAGGATAACATCGCCTCCCCATGTCTTTCATGGAGAACCTTGATGACAAAAATTCCTTTGTCGGTCAACTGATTTTGGTCGGTGCAAAGATCAACATGTTATCAACATATAGACAAATGATGACTCCTTTACAGATTCATCAAATTTGCTATATACGCATTTGTCGACTTGGTTAAGAACATAACCACTAGACAAAACCACTTCATCAAACTTTTGATGCCATTGCTTAGGTGCTGTTTAAGTCCGTAAAGAGACTTAATCGGTTTACACCTTGTTTTCATTGCACGGCATGATGAAGCCTTGAGGTTGGTTCATATAGACCTCCTCTTCCAATTCACCATTCAAGAAAGCTATTTTCACATCCATCGATGAATAACCGGTTGTGAATAGATGCCATAGCAATCAACGGTCTTATAGTATCGTCGAGCCACGGGGCATAAGTATCAAAATAGTCTATTCGACTTTTGTTTAAAGCCACGAATGACTAGTCTAGCCTTGAACTTTTCAATAGTTCCATCTACCTTCATTTTTCTTTTGAAAATCCATTTGCAACCCGGAGGTTTGCAACCGGAGGTAGATCAACCAACACCAAGTGTTGTTGCCCATGATGGAATCCATCTCATCATTGATTGCTTCTTTCGAAAGCAATATCACGGGACTTCATTGCTTCTTCAAATGTTTTGGGGTCATCCTCAACAATGAAGCAATAGGAGTATTGGTCGAGACCTCATCCCTAGTTCCTTCAACTAAGTATAGTTGAAACTCGAGGTCCAAATGACTTTGGAGTCGACCCTTTGCTCTTCACGAGCACGAGTTCGAGTTGTTGAACCACAACCTCATCGAGACCGCGATGGTTCACCATCGAGGACCTCGATACACCGATGTCATGAGTTCCATTAGGAATCCTCGACTTGGTCTAGGGGACCGATGAGAATCTATACTCATCAAAATCGCATCACTTGATTCAATTATTGAGTTAAGCGAAACATGTTCATTAGGTTCAACAACATAGAACCTAAAAGCCTTGGAATGCTCGGCATATCCAACAAAGATGCGATCGATGCCTCTTTCACCCAAAGTCTTTGCTTTGGATCGAGGAGTCTTACAATGACCTACAACCCCAAACCTTGAGATAATTCGGGTTGGGTTTCCTTTTAGTCCGAGTTCATAAGGGTAACCTTGTTCCTTTTGTTGGGAACCTATTTAATAAATAGCAAGTTATTAACATAGCTTCACCCAGAACCCTTGACTCGATCTGAATAGGACAACATAGAATTAACCATCTCCTTCAAAGACCTGTTTTTCCTTTCGAAATGCCATTTCTTTGAGGAGTATAAGAAGCGATCGTTTCATGGATTATTCCAACAGATGAAAGTGCGAGTATCCATGTACTCACCTCCCTATCGATCCTTAATCTTTTGATTAAAGACCCAGTTGTAATTCAACTTCTATTTTAAACACTTTGAATTTATCTAATGCTTCATCCTTGGTATGTAACAGATAGACATAACAAAATCTAGAAGCATCATCAATAAATGTCACAAAGTACTTCTTATTCCCCAAAGAAGGAGTGGCATGCAAATCACACAGGTCCGTGAATAAGCTCAAGATCTTAGTCTCACGACTAACACCACGAAAGGGTTTCTTGGTTATCTTGGTCAACATGCAAGTTTTACACTTTTCGGTGTCCATGTCAAAAGCGAGGATTAACCCATCCCTAGACATATCTTGCATTTTTATAGTGAACATGACCAAGTCTAGCATGCCAAAGGTAGAATCGGTTTGATCATATGTGGTCACAAAAGTCGAAATAACATTGTCGGTGGTAATATTAAGCCTAAACATTTGATTACATAAATAACCAAAACCAATAAAAACACCACATTTAGAAAGAACAAATTTATCATATTCAATAACTTGTTTATATCCATGATTATTCAAAACACTACTTGAAACCAAGCTCTTCACGATATCGGGAACATGAATAACATTAAACAAAGTTAAAATCTTTCGAACTAAACCTAAGATCTACACAACCACGACCATGCACCAAGGTGTTGACTCATTTCCCATGTGAAGAATAGAACCATCATTCGGTGACTCATAAGTCTTGAACCGACTTCTATCTTTACACATGAGCTGTTACACGAGTCAACCCACCACGCAACATCATCATCACGCACATAAAAGATTGAGATACATATGTAACATAATAAATCGAAAAGACTTATTAAACATATTCGACCTTTCGGTGAGTTGGTGAACCACCACTCCCTGAACCATTAGTGCACGATCCATTGGCTTTACCACCAATTTTAACACCCTTGCGGTCCCCTTTTAATGTGACCGGTCTTGCCACATTTCCAACAAGTAGGTGTTGCCTTCTTGTTAGGATGCTCTTGTGTTGTCATGATATTTGCGTTTGCCTTTGTTGTCATTGTACACGGTGGAGTTGTTATGCTCCACCATATTGACAACAGATGGTCCAAAGACATTGCCACTCTTTGGCTTGTCATTATCACGCACTTTGAGAGATTCCTCAATGTGATGATGCGCCCAACTCAACAAGAGTTAACTCCTCCTTCATATGTTTCAAGGTATGCTTGAAATCTTTCCATGAAGGAGGAGTTTATCAATGACACAAGAGACTTTGATAGCCTCATCCATGTTCATTTGGTGTTGTGTAAACCTTCCAAGTATTCCAAGAAGTTCATGGTATTGTTCCATAAGCGGTCTTGAATCGGTCATTTTGTAATTTGTGAAATTACTTACAAGGAAATTCTTACTTGATGCATCCTCGACCATATATTTGGCATCCAAGGAATCCCAGTTCTTTGGAAGATTCAAAGTTCGATAAATATCAAACAAAGAATCGACATACCATTGAATAAGCCCTCTGCATATGTAGTCATCATTCTCCCACTTGCTCCTCCTCCGATCCGATCCACGGTAGCATCATCACCATCATCGAGGAATTGGGTAGTCAACACATAGACCACACTCATGCTTGTGCCAAAGTGCATCTTCTTACGCCACCTCCTAAAGTCCACCCTTCAAACTTGTCCGACAGCAAAGTTTGAAGCCATGTGTTTCATTGCAGCGGTTGCCATTGATTATCACAAAATAGTTTACTTTGATTGTTGGTGGTTATTCGTCCCAAAGGCGGGTAAAGATAATCAACAACTTAGCGAAACAAACAACAAGGTCGTGATAGTAATGATACCACTGGTGGTTCTTGGATATCACTTGGAATCGTGTGATCACTTTCCAAAGTAAACTATTCGACCCTAATGCGGGTATCACGAATATCTACTTGGGATAAGACCAAATGCGGTTAGAGAATTAGGCACAATTCTATAACCTTTCGCTAATAAGTGTTTAGTGTTTTCGTGTGTCCTTCATGCATGATCGGATCTCCTATTTATAGGAGGTTACTCTTGAGCTATTTCAATGGAATTATGAGTATTAATCGGCCCATTAATAGCCTCATAATTATCCCATTATAGCCGTTAGTGGTTACATGACCAATTAAGCGTGGTCATAAAGAAGTTATAGCGCCATTTAGTAGTACTTTCCATAAGTAGTACTTTCCACTAGCGATGACTTTCACTTGCGGTGGAAATACAACCTATCGATGGAAACAACGCTTATCGATACTTTCATAGCACTTTCGGTGGATACACCACTTGGTGGAAACATCGCCTATCGGTGGAAACACGCTTATCGTGGAAACCAAGCGGTACATTCCACAAGCGGTACTTTCACCAAGCGGTACTCACCGGTACTACCAATACAAACCACTATAAGAGTCGGGTGTTCATGGACCTTATGGGTGTACACTCCGTACCTCTAACGCATTACAAGGTGTGAACTAATCCCACAGGTGCACTAAATTTTCCAACAGCATCTTATTGCTCTTATAGGAAATTGAAACACTAGGACAATTCTATGCAATTAATGCTTTTTTTAAGGATTATAGTGGTTATGTAAACATTAATACAAAATTATTTGGAACTTCAAGATAATTATAATAATAGTAAGGTGTTTGGATAAACAATTCACAAAAAATACATATGATGTAAATAAATTAAAAATCAATCTTAATAATACATAATACATGAACCCCGCGCACGCGAGGGTCTTATAACTAGTAAAACTAAACATGATCTCCTATTTAAAACATCGTAAAACTTTATAAACCAAAGAAACATTAAACGAGTTGTGGAAAACTAGAAGGGGGGGTTGAATAGTTTTACCAATTAAAACTTCCTTTTAAACTATTTTGATCGACTTATGTCAATCTATTTGGTTGTGTGTGTTGGATGTTGATAAACAAGCATATAAAGATATGTAATGAAAAGATAAGAGTAAGAAGCACAAAACCACAATGCGAGTATTTATAGTGGTTCGGCTACAAGGACACCTTCCTTGCCCTACTCCACTCCCCGAGTCACCTACTCGAGAGTTTGTAATTACTACACCAATCTCCTTATGGCGGAGAAGCCTTCACAGCGTCGCTTAACCTTTTTCGGTACAAAGCTAAATACCGGGTTCTTTCACACCAAGGCGAACCACACCTAACACAACGTCGCCTACCCTTTTATAAGGTACTAGGCTAACCACCGAGTTCTTTCACACCTTAGGTGAACGCACCTTCACAACGTCGCCTACCCTTTATTAGGTACTAGGCTAAGCACCTAGTTCCATTGCAATGGAGGAACTACTACCACACTACACCAACGACTAATCCCAAAGAATATCTACTCCTTTACAACATCATCAGGACATCAATATCCTTGGATCTAATGCTAGTCTATCTAGTACATCGAAACACACCATATCGAATGTACATCTAAGGCACCTTTCACTAATGCCTTTGATTAGATCTATAAGACACCTTTCACTAATGTCTTTGATTAGATCTACAAGACACCTTTCACTAATGTCTTGTGTCTTCACTTCTAAGCACCTTTCACTAATGCTTCTTGTCTTGACTTCTAAGCACCTACCACAAGTGCTTATCTTATAGCGATAGATACCCTTCACTAATATCTTCGTCTTGACACTTGAGACATCTTTCACTAATGTCTTTAACACTACGCTTCTTTGAAGAAAGAAAGGGATCATCAACAAGAGGACTTCAATAGCCTTGATGATGAGGAAGCTTGGCAACTCATGGACTTGAGCTTGCTCGACTTCAAAGGTGGTGATCTTGCCTTTAAGAGGAACCTACAAGATCACACAAAACAAAACTACAAACATAGATCTCTTGGATCTATGGTTAGTGAATTTAACTCGGGGAGAAAGTATGTTGAAGAGGGTGAGAATTAATGAAGAAATGGCTCACTATTTATAGAGGAAAAACCTCATTATTCCCCGGATCACGGATCCCTTCCACAAGGATCCGGCTAGCACAAAGCTAGGGATCCGTGGTCCGCTCCTCTTTGCCCATGGGTATTTTGGGTTATGGGTCATGGGTCATGGGTTATGGGTTGATCCATGGTTCTCAATCTAGATACAATGTACCTTAAGAGTGCATTGAACTTTATGTAAGTCCATGTATATATAAAACCATGGGTTATGGGTCAAAATCCATTGCTAGCTTTTATCTATTTAGTATATACTTGTATTTACCCATTTTAGTATATACTTAAGTTTTTACCCATTTAGTGTACTTAATATAAGTTATGTATTAACCCAATATATAAACACTAGTTGTTGTACATATGTATCTAAAATATAAAATCACTTAATCTTGTTTTAGTGTTTTATATGAAAATGTGAATGTGTTATAAAACTATTAGTTCAAACCATTTACGTATTTTATTTGTTTTGTTAATATGATTTTACTTTTGTTATCGACAAAACATTAGAAGATCGTAAAATATAAATAAGCGTTTTACGACTTATTTGTATTAACAATCTCCCCTTTTGTTGATGACAAAACATAAAATTATTTTAAGGAAAAGCTAAAATTAAGTAGCGTTTGAATTTGTAGTTTTACTTTCTTCTCCCTTTTGTCGAAACAAAAGTGCCTTGAAGAAAAGCAACACATTGTTTTTTAAGAAAACATGTGAAAGAAAAAAAAAAAAAAAAAACAGAGCAAGTAGCAGGAATAGATCTCGTCTTACTCCCCTTGACGAGTCCATCCCTATGTAAGGCGTCAAGAAAGTAATACTAATCTAGATCATTTGCAAAACTAAGGTTTGCTTCCCTTGATGATTGCAACTTTGCAATGGGAAGTTATGAAAAGTAAATCTAGTATTGCAAGTAATTTGCAATGTATTGCTTTGACATAAAGCTCCCCAGCTTTAGGATGTCAAGGTCTTCATGTGTAAATTGAAATACTACAAAACAAAGGTTAGAAAGCAAGTATAATTCACAATTCACGCAAATGTGAGTAAGTAAAAACATTCGACTTCACGGATCCCACGGTTCCCTTCTAGTAGAGATCCGTCTAGGCAATCTTGAGGGATCCGTCTGGCGATGATTAATTTCAAAGCAAAGGTGATATAACAAGTAATGTTATCACACAAATGAGATATGAATACAAAGTAATCATATGCTCAAAAAAATAACAAGTAGCATGTAATTCCATTTAATAAGACAAGAGTTATGATATACATGACTCTAAAAATAAGAAAATAGACAATACATAACTAGGAATTTCTTAGACCAACTATCGCTTGATGCTTAGACACCACTAAAATCTTCTAACTCAAGTTATGTTTAGGTTTAATCTCGTCGAAGCGTTCGAGGAGATGATAGAACATGAAACGTTGGTCTTCTCGTACTTCATGTATCAAACTTTCAACATGTTGACAATGATAGCAATCTTTGTCATGGCTAGGTAGTGGTGGTGGATGAAATGAAGTGGCTATATTCAAAGGATCAATTGAAGTGGGTTGAGGGGCCTCGAATGATGGAGGGATAGGTGGAGGTCCATTTAGGAATGGTTCGATCAAGAATGATGATGGTGGTAAAGATGTGTCAACTTCCATAAGGTCGGGTGGTTGACTTTGGTGATTTCTTATAATCCAAATAGGATTATATGATGGAAGCAATGAAAAGGAAGCGGAGCAAGTGTTGACTCAACACCTTGATTTTGAATCATTGTTCCTCTAATGAGGAGAATGTTGTCGTGAGCGGATGAGGCGGCCTAGGTGGTAAGTCCTCTAAATTGTAGAGGTGTGGTGATGATTGTGGGGATGTAAAGAGATAGCTCTAGGAACCAATGGAGATGGTTTAGTGGAGATGATATTGTTTGGCCTAGGAGGTATGGTGGTGTTTGGCATAGGTAGTTTTGTGGGTACTAACCTTCTAGGAATTGGTTTGATTGGTTTGACCGGAGATGATTCGGTTGAAGAGATTTCGTGTATAACACGAGCCTTTTGATGGGTGGTTCTTTGGTGGATAGGTTACTACTTGGGGTTTTCTCATGATGAGATGATTTGAAGAGATTGCTAAAGGCTGAAAGTTAGGATGTGAGTGATGAATATGGAGATCCTAACAAGGTGGTTTATAAACCAAGAGATTTGGAAAGTGCATTTAAGCCTTAAGCCACTAAGGGTTCATTGGAATGTGATGATTAGCATGCACAAGAGTCAACTCTGAGAGGTTGTGTTGTTCTAGGAACTCATTTAAGATGAGATGGAGTGTTTGAGTTAGGAAGATGAGTTGAAATGATTGTTTTACCAAGATTTGTCATAGGCATCATCCGGATCCCACGGTTCCTCATCGAGGGATCCGTCTAGGCTAGTTCTAGGGATCCGCGCTATCGTTTATGAAAGAGTGGAAATGATGTTTCTAAGATCCTAGACCTACATCATCTTGAGTGTTTCATTCTCCTAAGTGTTTTAAATGAAGGGGTGCTTAAGTGTTTGAAGGTAATGAGTGGTGTAGCTAATGATTGTTATTTATGGAAGGATTTGGAACTAAAAAAATATACCAATGGATGGCAAGGATGACATTAAAGATGTCAATTGAAGTTAAATAAAACTAAATGATCCTAGAGATCGGGTTGTGTCTTAGGATTGTGTTTTGGAAAATATCCTAATGGTTTTGAGATGGGAAAACTAGGATTTGATCAACTTTGATCAATTTTGAGGTGAGGTTGATTAATGATCAATAATGTCATAATCGAAAAGATTTCTAACCTAGTTGTGAGGAATCAAGTAAAAATGAAGTTTGAGTTTTGAGGCGGAAGAGTGATGGATTTGAAATGATAGATCTAACAAAGCCTTAGAATGTGATCTATGTGAGTTGGAAAGAGTAGGAAAGGTCAACCTATCTTGATAAAGTCTTGATCAATCTTAAGACACTATGTTTAGCTTAGTGTGAGGTGTTCTAAGTGATGTGTTTGACATATAATGCTTGCAATTGCATTTTACATTTTGTCGGATCCACGGTTCCCTAGATGTAGGGATCCGTTTAGTACAACATTTGGGATCCGTCTATCTCGCTAGGCGAGAACCTTTACTAAAGGTATGCAATGATCATGACAATGCATTATATTCCAAGTTTTGTTTAAAGGATTTCTAAAACTAGGATATCAAATGTAAGATGTTTTATTTCATGAAAGAGATAGGATTACATTGATAACTAAGGAGTAGAGTAGAATAGATCTATTTGACTATTCTAGGTTCCTTGAGTGTCTTCACTAGGAGGATCATTATGTGATTGATGGGTATTGGTGGAATCATGAGCGAAGAACGTCTTCATGAGAGATATGTTTAGCGGTTCCATCATCTTGTTCACAAACGCATACAGCGGACTTTGTAATTGAGGATGGAAGTGCATAACATTGTGATAGAGGCGTGTCAAGAACATTCCATAAGGAATGAGTTTATTCTTGGAGCCTTGAAGATTTGCATTCGCCTTGCGAAGAAGTAGGCGAGATTGTATGGTTGTTGTGTTAGCAAACAATACAACATGTGAGCACAACAAGCGGGAAGAATATCTCGATTTCCCTAAGACTCCAAACATTTTCACGTAGAATGAGTGCAAGGGCTTATACTCTTCTCGGATATCCCGTGTATGGATAATGTTTGGATTGAGTAATATGGTCAAGGTTTGCATATCATGCGTGTTAATTCTTGTGGAGAGGTATGTGTGAACAATATGGGCTATTTTCTTCACGAAAATTGAAGAGAGTCAAGAGACCAATCTTGGTGAAGGCGCATTGTCCATGGTTTGGAATTCGAGTATGTGAGCAAAATGCCCAAGTCTTAAAGTGAATTTTGGTTTTGATATAAAACCAAAGAGATAGAAGCGATCCTCGTTACGAGCGAGTTCCACTTAGCGGAATAATTCCATTATGAACCTTGGACATATCTTCGTTAATTTCAAGAAGACATTCTAGTCCTATGGCTCGGAAGGAGGTATTGATACCTTCTTCGAATTGTAGAAGGTGTCTGTCGTCCTTCATGGAAGTGACGGTTTCGAGATTATTGAACCCACGGACATGATTGCCGGTGTGTTGGGCTCAAGGAAATGTTAGGGGTGTAGACGCTAGAGGTGAAAAATCAAACTCGTATTCATGCGTCATAGTTGAACCTATAGAAGTGATGGGTTGATAAGGGAAGGCGTTTATGGTCAACCTATAATAATCTAACATTTTACTAGATATTCTATTAACAATTAGTATTTAGCTAACCCATGGTTTTGAAGCTCTAGTGGATTATTATTTTGGAAGATAGTGATTTTTAATCTTGCATGAAAAGCTGTTTTCCGATGGGACGGATCCACGGTTCCTTTTCAAAGGGATCGGCTAGTGTAACTTCAGGATCCGTGGATGCGTAATATGAGAACCGTTTTAATAAAAACATAGGTTTTTCGATTATTGTACCATGAAGTATGTTTTATCCTACATTTTCTTTTAGCATGCATACATGACATCTAATGTATCACGAAAGAATATAACACATATAGATCAAAAGAAATGAAACACATAATAACACAAACATCCTAGATAAAATAGATAATTAATAATATTGCATTTCAATGCTAAGGATGATACAAAGGATTGGGTAAATGACCCCAATATAGATTAACAACACAAAGTAAATGTCTCGTATGTGAACTTCATCATAGGGAACACAAATCACGATGAGTGTTAGGGCGATGAGCACGAGTGCGATGTAAACCATGTTGATGACGGATCTTCTTGGTTTAGGAAGAGATGGAATGAAGAAGAAGATGAAGTTTTTGAATGAGAGGAAATTTTGAAATTGGAAAATTTAAAAAGTTGAGGTTGAAAAAGTGTGCGTCAGTGGGTTTATTAATAGGGAAGGAGGAATTTTGAAATTTGTGTTTTTGTTTTATTAGAAGAAATAAAGCATAAGCTCTACATACTATGACTATAGGCGAGAAAAATAACACGTATGTGAAAAACAAGCTTCCTAACGAGCTACATATAAAACATGTGTAAACACAAAATCTACTCAAATAAAAGCCTAGCAAATAACACTTATATACTAAACAAGTATCATTTAGATATAAAAGAAAGTCATACCTCGAATGCACTTAGGAATGTCTTTACAAAGACAAATGTCACTTTAGACGATTCATGCTCTTTGCGTCTAAGATACCTTCTTAAGGAAGGTATTCTTGTTACCAAGCAACTCCTAAAGCTTGGTGAGTATGAGCTTTAACTAATCAATATCACAAGGAAGATTAGTGCAAAAAAATATATATATAAAAAATGTTGTTATCAACTCAACATCCAAACATATAGTTTTGAAAAACATGGTGTTTGTTTTATGAAAAACCTTCTTTGTAGTTTTCAATTAACTATGGATCGTATCAAGTTTTTAAAGTACAATATACTTCAAGAAACTTGGTAATGAAGCTCTGATGCCAATTGTGGAAAACTAGAAGGGGGGTTGAATAGTTTTACCAATTAAAACTTCCTTTTAAACTATTTAGATCGACTTATGTCAATCTATTTGGTTGTGTGTGTTGGATGTTGATAAACAAGCATATAAAGATATGTAATAAAAGATAAGAGTAAAAGCACAAAACCACAACGCAGTATTTATAGTGGTTCGGCTACAAGGACACCTTCCTTGCCTACTCCACTCCCGAGTCACCTACTCGAGAGTTTGTAATTACTACACCAATCTCCTTATGGCGGAGAAGCCTTCTGGCGTCGCTTAACCTTTTCCCGGTACAAAGCTAAATACCGAAGTTCTTTCACACCAAGGCGAACCACACCTAACACAACGTCGCCTACCCTTTATCTGGTGCTAGGCTAACCACCGAGTTCTTTCACCTTAGGTGAACTGCACCTTCTGGCGTCGCCTACCCTTTATTGGGTACTAGGCTAAGCACCTAGTTCCATTGCAATGGAGGAACTACTACCACACTACACCTGTGACTAATCCCGAAGAAGATCTACTCCTTTACAACATCATCAAGGACATCAATATCCTTGGATCTAATGCTAGTCTATCTAGTACATCGAAACACACCATATCGAATGTACATCTAAGGCACCTTTCACTAATGCCTTTGATTAGATCTATAAGACACCTTTCACTAATGTCTTTGATTAGATCTACAAGACACCTTTCACTAATGTCTTGTGTCTTCACTTCTAAGCACCTTTCACTAATGCTTCTTGTCTTGACTTCTAGCACCTACCACAGTGCTTATCTTATAGAGCGATAGATACCCTTCACTAATATCTTCGTCTTGACACTGAGACATCTTTCACTAATGTCTTTAACACTACGCTTCTTTGAAGAAAGAAAGGGATCATCAACAAGAGGACTTCAATAGCCTTGATGATGAGGAAGCTTAGCAACTCATGGACTTGAGCTTGCTCGACTTCAAAGGTGGTGATCTTCCTTTAAGAGGAACCTACAAGATCACACAAAACAAAACTACAAACATAGATCTCTTGGATCTATGGTTAGTGAGATTTAACTCGGGGAGAAAGTATGTTGGAGAGGGGTGAGAATTAATGAAGAAATGGCTCACTATTTATAGAGGAAAAACCTCTTGTTTACCCGGATCCACGGATCCCTTCCACTGGGATCCGGCTAGCACAAAGCTAGGGATCCGTGGTCCGCTCTCTTTGCCCATGGGTATTTTGGGTTATGGGTCATGGGTCATGGGTTATGGGTTGATCCATGGTTTTCAATCTAGATACAATGTACCTTAAGAATACATTGAACTTGTGTAAGTGGTATATATAAAACCATGGGTTATGGGTCAAAACCATTTGCTAGTTTTTATCTATTTAGTATATACTTGCTTTTACCCATTTTAGTATATACTTGTTTTTACCCATTTTAGTGTACTTAATATAAGTATGTATTAACCCAATATGTAAACACTAGTTGTTGTACATGTGTATCTAAAATATAAAATCACTTAATCTTGTTATAGTGTTTTTATGAAAACGTAAGTGTTATAAAACTATTAGTTCAAACCATTTACGTATTTTATTTGTTTCGTTAATATGATTTTACTTTTGTTATCGACAAAACATTAGAAGATCGTAAAAATATAAATAAACGTTTTTACGGCTTATTTGTATTAACACGAGTAATTAAATTTTATTGTTGCGTATATTGGTGTTCAATATAAAAAAGAGTCACATACATTTTTTACTACGAAAAGGTTCATTAACTTAAACATTTTTATTCCGAGTAATTGTAATTTATTTTACTAGTTATAATGCCCGTGCACGCACGAGATTTTGACATAATTTTTTTTTATCATGTATCGATACTGATTATATTGTCTTAAGAATGTTACGAATCAAATACCTTATTTTGTATTGATACCAAATATATTATCTTAAAATGTATTTAACTTTTACATATATTATTTTAGTATAAGTCATAAGCTTTTATGTAACTTTATGAATTTGAATGTGTTGGATTTCTTTTAACGTTTTTCTTTATTTTCTCATTGTCTTAAGTGACAAATGGTTGTGACACATAAACTTCAAATGAAAGTATTTACAAATGGTTTCAAATTTAATTACTCAATTTCTAGTTACAAAGTCTTTGCACGCACGAGATTGACATGAATATCTTGCACGTGTTTATGATATTCGAGTAAAATCTAATGTGTATTCAAAGTGATTTAGAATAAACTTATAATAGTTTAAAATGTTTAAATCAAATTTTGTATGTTGAAAAATCATCCGACTTTATAAGTTCATTTTATGTATTTTGTAACGAATGCAAAGTTTATTGTATAAAAGATGTAAATATTTTTGTATCCTTCGAATTAATCCAAAATTGGAACCAAATAATGTGATATTGGAACTTTTGAAATTGAGCGAGTGCAAACAAAGATGTGAAAAGGGTGTTTACTATAAATATTATTTTCTAACCCTCACAGAGAAGCTACTTATCTCTTATCTCAAACACCATCCTTAATTATACTCCAAAGCAATTATAAGTATTACACGATTAAACACATATAGCCAAGTTTTCATGTAACTTCAAAAAAAAATCAATAAAAGAATGTTCCCCTATAACCATCATCTACTATGTACTGTCAATTAAAATAAAGGCCATATAGCACAAAATGTGGTAAACATAATTCATTACTCATATAGATACAACATTGTACCTGCGATGCTTAAATTCCTAGCATTTCAAATTTCAAGTGAGTTGGCAGAATACAGAGCATATGTTTTCTCTTTCTTCATAATCCCAGCTGCAATTAGAGAAAAACAAACAATAGTTAATTAAATAATACAATAATACATAACCCGAATCAACCCATTCTAGCAAGAACATAATGCCATTACCTAAAGATTATGGGTGCAAAGAATGTGTGTTTTCTGATTCATAATAGGGCTAAGGGTCGCATTTGATAAAATCCAAGAAGCCACTTGTGCATCAACTGCACTAAGGACATCATCTATCATGATTTTGATGCAATCCAAACACACCCTATACGTAAGCTACATATCCATTTGCCAAATAGGATCTTCAACCCATGTTCCCATTGTGTTTTATATTTAGTTGATCTTCATGATCCATTGAATGATCTCATGCTTGCTTTTTGAAATAAGTTTCTTGGTGTTTGAGCTTACTCCGCATACACTCGGAGAAATTTTTGTGGTACCACATAAAAAATTAATGTCTCAAACCACTATACTGTCCTTTTGCTTTCCCACTGCTTTTTCCCTAGTGGAAAATCTACAATATAAAGATGAAAACCGGTAAATTAGGTTTCAATGATCCGATTTATATATAATCGAGTTGTGTACCACTTGTAAAGCATATTGTAGCAACATCATCTTGTTTTGATGAGCGAAAAGGTGATGGTTGGTGCTTTCCTAAAATACACCATTTTTTTTGTCAAAAGCATAAGTAAAAGTAATATGTGATGTGAATGGTTTAACCCAAGTATTAACAAAGAGCTAATGGATTGACGGGTTGAATTCATATTCAAACTAAATATTGATTATCGCGATCTAAAGTGGTAATAATCAAATTTAAGTTAGAAATTGTAGATACACTTGGAAGCTTGATATGAAACTCTAATTCAAATCACTTTGGGTTTTGAATCTGATTAAAGACCAAATTACCTTGGTGTAAAGTTGGTTCTCTTGTAGTTCCATTACTTGACCTCGAACCTTTCTCCTACAGGTCCCTACATGAGTCTTGTGTACCAAGCCAAAAGGACACCCATTTGGTCCTTCACCACCATGTCAAAAACTTTTCACAAACATGGAAAATTTGATAAACTACTTTTCATATATATCAGCCTAGTGTTTGCCAAATTCCCCGTAAACTGCTTAGCAATTATTAAAACTCCATATGCTTTGCTGTAACTTTCCTTGTCTTGTTGTTCTTTCCTTGAGTTCGCATGTGCCAACCTGAAACACTAATATAAACACAGAAACATAAAATAAATTAAATTACACCTAAAAACCAAGTGTGCTGCTAAAAGAGAATTTGAAGAAAAATGTGAGTTAAGTACTTAGCTCGTCACATCTCTTACCAAGTCCTTTGCTTCAGAGAATATGAGATTAAGAAAAACATATTAAGCTTGTGACTTTATATATTTTAAAGGCATTGAAGCGCATTTACCAAGAACTATGTGCTGAATTAGTTGATGTATATAAGGAACAAATGAAACATGTTATAAATCTCAAAACGGGTTAATATGAGGGCTAAACAGGTAAACAACTCATAAACTTGAACCTTATTGTATTTATGTTTGACCAGTTGGTTTAGGAAGTTGAAATGTTTGTGAATATCAAAATTTACAACCCATTCATTTATTCGCTTTCGAAGGTAAAAAGGTCTGCGAGTTGACTTCGACTTTTTATTGATCACAAACTTTCATACTAACAACACCACTCTCGCACGTGCGAATACATTCAGAGCCAATTATATGTGCTCAAGGTTTTCAAAATTACTACACTCATTGCTCCTAGAAGATTCAATCATACTAAAACCATGACCACAACTTTGCAAAAGCTAAATTTTTCGTAAGTTACATGTGGACTGCTCCAATTTAGTTGAGCATTTTTTTTTTTTTTTTTTTTTTTTTTTTTTGTAAATCTTTGTTGCCTAAAAGATTAAGAATTAGAAAGTACTTAATACACTACCATATCTTATTTTTCATCTCCAAAATTCTTTAGCTTCCTTTGTATGACAATTTAGTTTGGATCGGTAACCAATATTTTTATTACGGTTATTGTGGATGACTAAAGATGTAATTTTTAGAAAATCATACTTTAAAAGTGAAAATAAATCTAGGGTAATCATAATCAATCAAAATCTATCACATAAATTCTTAGAAACAACCTGTTGAAACACAATTAGAAAAAGTGCATAAACATGGAAGACATAGGCTAAAATTTGCAAGACTGGCTAACTAAGATGAATCTAATCAACTTCTGATATTAAGGTTTTATTTGCACAACTAAGAACTATCTGCATGTTTGATTATTTCGATCCTAACAATGATTGACAACATCAATCATCCCATTCTAATACTCATACAATATATAAACCAACAATATATAGAAATAAATTCATTAAAGCAATTCAACAAACAATTGGTGACCAAAATACAAAAAGACATATCACACTCAAATTTAAAACTAAAGAAAAACCATACGAAACATCATTAAATAAACAGAATTCAATTAGTGGAAGAGTAACATACCTGGATAAGAAAGTGAATTATTAATTAGTTTTCGCATAATCCAATATAATACCCTGTTAAGAAAGTGCTACCCTGTTTTCTTTTATGTATTTGACCTAAGAATCATCAAGCCAAATCTTAGGTTCATTGGTTTGGGGTTATGTGTTTTTTCTTTTGTTATGAGATGGAAAACCCTATACGATGATTTCAGGAGATTGCAAAGCTTTCAATCGACTCCCGGTTTTTTTTAATTACATTTATTTCGTACAATTATGAAAAATAGCATAGAGACCCATGTGTATTTCCACATCTTTTTGTACATGTGAGGTAAACAACGTTTTTTCTTTAATTGTTACACAAATAAGAGCATCTAAAATGCATCAAGTCTTTAAAGACTTGATCCATTTAATGTATTTAATGCTACACACATTTTGTTACTAAAGCTTTTAGCAAAGACTTGGAGTTCACCAATGGGCTGTTTGATAAAAGCGTATTATTTAATATTGGATGAATCGAAGATCTTTGAATAATTCAAAGATGCTGAGTGAAAATGTTTCTGAATGAAAATTATTGTTTGATAAATATTTGAGTGTGCTTTTTGAATAAAAGAAAATTACCATTTTAACCTCAATATTATTACATACTAATCAAAATATGTTGATTTATAAATTATTTTTATTTATAAAACTCGCAGTTACAAAATGGATATGAACAAAGAAGTTAACATAAATAAAATTAATTTTATCATGCATATATTTTAACTATTAAATAACTTCATAATACTTTGCCACCGAATTTATATAATCAAATACATAGCCCAGATCAAAGGTTGTTTTAATATATAGAGGATAAATGATCAAAGGTTATTTTAATAGATAGCCCACTGAGATGTTAAAGGTAATTTAGTAAATATACAACCTACTGAATCATTTAGCATACCTCATGATGCAAAATCGCTCAGCGCATTAAATTTCATTTAGTGGCAACTTTAATAATTATCAAACATACTTACCGATTAAGTTTTTAAATTCAGCACTGAATGATGCCATTGAGTAGCAATCAAACACACCTCAAGTCTTTCTAAAAAGCTTTATAAAAAGCTTTTGATGCGATGATAAACCATCACCGAGGCTTTTGTAATAGTGAAAAGCTTTTCTTGTCGACCCATTGGAGATCTTTCTAAAAATAATTAGCTTTTACTATTTTTCACCATTTAAATAAAAATATTCTAATTAAAAAAATATCACTAAATAAGGTAAGGAAATAATTAGCTTTTACTATTTTTCACCATTTAAATAAAAATATTCTAATTAAAAAAAATATTACTAAATAAGGTGTGGTTTGAATTTTTTGAAATGAAAAAATTCTCACTAAAGCTTTTGTTTTATTATATAAAAGATTTATTTATTATATTTATTTATTTTTTAATTTCTTTTCTTTCGATTACGCTAGCTTTGTTATCAACAAGTTTATATCCTATATGAACCTTTTTATTAATCTTTCATAACGTGGAAAAAGTTAGATCGAGACATTTGCACTTTTGCAAGAAAAAAATTGCATCAAGACATTTGCCCTTTTGCATCCCGTGATTGATTAGTTCATTTATAGAAGAACAGTGTCTTTCAATAAACGTTTTCAATTCCGTTCAAAAAAACATTCTTAATGCTGTTCAAAAATAAGTTCTTGGTACCATAAATTTTTGTTAAGTTAGCTTCATAATTATCATATTGCTTAATTTGTATATCGTTTTTGAAAAGGAAGATGATTTGCACATTTCAAATATATATTGACATGCTTTGATGTTCAAACACGGTAAGCATCCCGTGACAACCGTTTACTGCAAATAATGGTGTGTGTCAATCAAAACTTGAAGTTTGCATATCACCTCTTTTTTGAAAGGCAAGTAAATATATGTAGCTTGAAATGAAGGTAGTAATCGTATAGTTTTTTGTCATGTCGACGTTGTAAAAGATAGATAGTAAGGTACGTATAATAATAGATTGTACAACAAAATAATTACTGTATTATATTTTTGTTAGTTATCAGACCTATTTTCGTTGCGGTTTAAAACACTAAATTAACTTTGTTTCCATTGATACCATATGTACTCCAGCTACTCGCTAGTTAAAGATTCTTACTACGACTAAATGATGCTTTCAAAAGTAAAAGAAAATGCAAAATGTTTGCCGTTAAAGAATGAATTAAAGGTTGCACAGCTTGGTACTCTATAAATAAGGGTCCGTATGATTTGTTGTTAAGAATCATAATAGATATCGAATTTGGTATGTGGTAAAATGACAATAGATATAAAAAGTATATCATTACGATTATTTATGTTTGGTTGTTAAAATATAGAATGAAAAATTATATAAATATTTGAATTTTGAAAGAAGAAGAAGGTTAGCGAAAATGAATTTCATAAACATCAAATTAGTGTGTAATGAATCTATAACTATGATATATTCATTTCATTCCCGAGCTCACTAAACAAAAATTGACTGCCCAAAATTTCATTAAAAATCAGCAAGAAGCTACAGAAAAAATCACACCAATACAATTTAACCAAACACATTGAAGCCAAGAGCTCCTAACACCAACACAACTTAATTAAACACATTAAATGCACCAATATTCCAATTTTATAATTTGGTATCTTCAAACAACATATTTGCTTTAACATTTTAGACAACGTGTTTAATAGATTATTTTAAGCGAATGATAGAAAAAAGTATTATACTGACGTTTTGTTTTTGAGTGTGAACAAATTTTTGTTTTTGTGGGTATTATCTTGTCAATTCATCCTCTTTGAAGCATTTTGTGAAATTTTGACATTTTGCCTTCTTAACTAATAAATTTTTTTTCCCGAGAGGGTAAAATGTCGTAATACTGTAAAGAGGATGAATTTGAAAGTATAATCTACAAAAGTAAAAAATTTGTTATTCACCAAAGCGAAATGATAATGACGCGTAATCTTTATTTTATCATTTGCCCATTATTTTTTCCATAAGAAATACAACCTTACATTTAACTCGTTTTTAATGATGCATTAGAACTAGTTTCAACAATTGCCACAAAAGAGATCAATAGAACTACAAATAAATATAATGAAAGAATTGAAGTTATGATTTCCATGGACTTGGGGATCGCTTGAGTGATCCGAGAAAACGTGGGAAAGTAAGCAAAACAAGCTATACTAATTAATGCACCACAGAAACTTACAAGTTACAAAGTCACACAAACTCAACATAACACTAGTTATATCATCATGATCGATCAACATCAATGAGATATAGTTAGGTCGTAACATAGTAGGGCAAGATGTCCTACATTGCATAACCTAGTTTATTATATTTTGTTTTGTTTTTTCCTTATCTAAATAAGAGGAGGACAAACGAAACCAGGTGGAGGAGTCATCCCACAAGTTATCAAAGCTTGTAGAGCAAGTGGAATAAAGATGTTGAGGTTAAGAAGCTTAAGCCTTATGGTAGTGCAAAGACACACAGCCGCTTCTAACTCTAGCAACCCTTGAAGAACCGGACAACACACATTTTCGACCGGATTACCTAATCCGATATGCACCAATCCTCCTAAAACATCCACACACGCCCCTAGCTTCAACGCGTTTATTGGACATGTTGGCATAACACCACCACTTCCTCCTCCTCCACCGCCGCCCCCTCCTTTCCCACCTCCGCCTTTTCCTCCTCCACCGCTTCCACCACCTCCACCCTTTCCACCACTACCCCCTCCAGGGGGTGCGTAGGGTGGACAGGGAGAAGTAGGTGGTGGGAGAATAACTGGAGGACTGATCACAGGTGGTGGCATAATCACTGGAGGGTTTATAACTGGTGGTGGTAGAATAGGTGGAGGTAATATAACAGGAGGAGGCATCACAATAGGCGGAAGCACAATAGGTGGTCTAGTAACCGGTGGTCGTACAATAGGGGGACGAACAATAGGTGGTCTAGTAACCGGTGGTGGAAGCACGATAGGCGGCCGAACAATTGGCGGTCTAGTAACCGGGGGAGGACGTACGATAGGCGGATGAACAATTGGTGGCCTAGTAACCGGTGGAGGATGTACGATAGGCGGCCTTGTAATAGGTGGCAGAACCTTTGGTGGATGTGTTTTAGGTGGATGTGTTTTAGGTGGCTTAGTTTTAGGTGGTGACCCCTTATGTCCACCACCACTGCCTCCTCCACCACTTCCACCCCCGCCACTGCCACCACCATGATGAGGTGGCTTGGTGGACGGAGGATGCGGTTTTGGTGATTTTGGTGGTTTTGGTCCGTGGTGAGGCGGGCTACATGGTGGACAGTTTTTGCAACCAAGAACTAATGGTAAAGAAGTACTTGACATGTAAATCAAGAAGATAAACCACATGGCTGAAATCTTCGAACCCATGATTAGGGTTTTGTGTGGTTTTAGGGTTTGTGTTGTTTTCATGTTACGTAGGGTTAAAACATGTTGTTTTATAGATGAAAACATACATGTGAACCCGTGAATGTAGAAATGATGATGCGGAAGATCACTATGTAGAAATGGAACAAGTCATCATCCTAACACTGTATAAATCAGGAATCAAAAGTAGTATTTTGTAATTTTGTTGGTGATTTTGCTAATTTCAATACCAGTCCGTGAATTTGCATAAAATCCGTGAAGAATTGGAGATGACTATCCATCGATTTCAGAAGCACTTTAGTCTTGCACATCTTTCCATGCAGACTTTGTTTTACACATGTATATGGAATCCTTATCATTTAGCATACGTTGCGACTTGCGACTGTTACTTAGCTAAAATGCACAATCGTAACAAAATGGATTGATGGAACGAGTAAACTTTGAACAGTATTCTACATTAATAAGGTTATTATGATCACATATATTCTTTCGTGGTTTCCTCGTTTCAGTATGTTCTGTTAAAAAAATGGTGTGTAAAAGTTCAATCAAGAGAGACACTACCGTACTATACTTAATTACTTTCCTTATTATAGCTTATTTACTACAATCATTTCGTGAAGTCACTTTCGGCCATTTTTATTTTTTATAAAGAAATAGTGCTGCTCATAAAAATTATAGGCATGCGGAATAAGTCACACACAAGTACAGCTGCTTGCTATTCCACCATCATGGCTTATAAAGTGCACTAGCAAGTTACGTTTATCTGTGATCAACCCGACTAAGCTTGGCGTGATCATATTTTGCTTACTAATCCGAACGCTACCACCCAATATCCACCTCTCATGGATAACAGGTGATTAATGGCAAATTAAAAGTGAGCACATCGTCACCTTAACTAGTTGTATAAACTGTTTTGTACATTTAGTTTTCAAGGATTTGGTTTAAAATTTTAAAGGAGTCCTTTAATTGTCCATGAGTATGCCAACAACGACCCGGCAATGTTGCATATGTAGTCATGACAGTATCTCAACGCCATTCTTTGATCTTAAACAAATGGAGTATCATCTAGACATGTAAGAGCCAACTGTGTCTTATGTTGGACCATCTGGAAAATTATATATGATCTAATGTGGTATCCAAACCACTACTTGGAGTCATTAGATATAAAAACTAGATATGCGCTTTGATCTAAACCATCAAGGAACGACACAAGTTTAATGCATGCATATCAATGTTTTGTTACACTCGTGGAGCCTGTGCGTGGATATCAATTTGAAATCAAACTTTTTGAATGGATTAATTATTTAAGAATTGCTTGCACTCAGTTTTTGAAATTCTTACTCTAGTTATTTACTAGTTTAGTTCAAGAATTGCCGTTCAACTTTACAAAAAGAAAAGTCTTCAAAACTCATTATGGAATAATGTTTCTCAAGAGGGGCCATATCTATATATATATATATATGATATATATATTAAGGATCCAGTGAGAAGTAAATTAGAATAAGAAGTGGTGAGAAGTGACCAAAATCACGCATTTGCGATGCAACGACTTGCATTAGATGCATTTCTATTCATATAGATGTAACATATTGAGTTTGAAAGTTAATTTGATGTATAGATGGTGCAAATTGATTTTTATGATTTTGGCGCGCGGATGAGCAACAGCAAGAGAAATCATGAAATCATCCCCAATATACGTGTTGCATCGATTAAAAAACTGAAAAGCGACACACTATAGTGCGTTATAATGCATTTAAGATTATAGGGATGCACCTAATTTATGTCGGTGCATCCGGATTTGCGGTTATAGTTCTTCTTATTCATTCTTATTTTAAGTAATCTTCTTATTTGATCTTAACTCTATATATATATATATATATATATATATATATATATATATATATATATATATATATATATATATATATATATATATATATATATATATATATATATATATATATATATATATATATATATATATATATATATATATACATATATATATAAGAGGGCATAACGGCGTCATGCCTTACTTGGCATCAGCCATCTTGCGTCATATTTCCATGTCATCACATTTAAGCCAGCATTTGTTTAACTAAAATTCGGTGTAATTAAACTGTTCAAAAATTTTGTAATTTGGTAGATTCGAACCCGGGTCTTGGCATCCACACACAACTGCTACAACCAGTGGAGCATGCCAGTTTATGTGACTTACCATTGCATTCCCAAATTGTTATAGACTAACACAGATCCGGCTACTCTTTTCATTGACTAAAACTAAACCCCTACAATTCTGCACTAAAAAACCAAAAGAAATTAAAAATCGCATATTCACGTAATCCATACCATGTTTATTATCTCAATCTATACCATGTTTATCTCAATCTATACCATGTTTATTATCTCAATCTATACCATGTTTATCTTCGTTTTTCATCAAATCTGCATCTTCATCACACGTAACCATAATCCATACTGAAAAAAATTATACAAATAGGTATGCTTTTGATTATTTATATGTTTATTTGTTTGTATAAGAATATGGTGTTTCCTAATTCATTATTATGAATGTAACAATGTAAATTTTTGATTTTGATTATTGAATATGCTTAATGTGTTATTCAACAAAAATAAATTATAAAATTGACGGTATATGTTTTTTTTTTATTGTTAATAAAATTGATTGATTAAAACCTGCTCATAACATATTAAAAATCATTATTTGATTTTATAGAAAATAAACCGATGGTTGTAGATGTGTCTCTATTCTCAGAAAAATAGCATTCAGCAGCTGCTAATTAACTATACTAATGAGAGGTTACAACAACACTTCATTCGACATCTTTGTAAGCTGGAAAAAGAGGTGAGAGTCAATGATCTTTCTGTAAACATATACAATTCATTAACTGATTATGTGGTTGTTGAATTCGATGAAAGAAGATATGTCGGTACATCCCTTTAAAACAATTTATCTTTTTAATGAGGTGACTTTAAAGTATTCTTTTTCTTAATGTAGGATATGGAAATCGACTCGTCACCTTCAACATCAAGTAATGCAACCATCTATTGTGGGGCGAGATCATGTCCCTTGAATGAGAATGCAAATCTGACCGCTTGGTATACTAATTTAAGCCAATGCTATTTTAAAATTTTCAAGTTTGTGTATGATCATAATGGAAGTGAAAATTTATCTTCTTATAAATTGCTATTGAACTTTCTTAGAGAAAATAGAACCAACTGAATAAATCTCAGAATGCACAAATATACTCATAATATAAAAGTGAAAGCTATATGTCTATATAATTATTGTGTTTTGGAGGTTGTGAATGTTGGATAAGAGGAAGTAATGGTCCTACATTTGATTTTCCATTTTGACAAAGCTTCTAATAGGCACTGCTGATGGAGGTATAAAAGCATGAAAAGTTGATGCAAAAAGCGTTTATTCCGATCTCAGTACAACCGATGCATTTCCAAGGTTACTCTCATATCTGTTGTAGCATTTATACTTTGTTTTGTTCCTTTGCAAAGGTTTTGTCGTTTACTACGTATGCGTGTTTGTTTTCCAGTGTTCTGGACATAAAATGCAACCCCGTTGAACCAATTTTCGTGTCTGCAGCAGCATCCAAAGGGTACTATCTCCCAGATGTATTTCATATTAGGTATCAAAAAGGTTTTATTTTGCATCTTTGCAGTTTTTGAGAACTTGTTTTTCTTTGCAGGCACGGCACAAGTTAAAACCAGGTCAAGCCATGGATTAAAACCAGCCTTGCTCCGGGCTCTAGAGTTGTTACAAAATACTTGCTGCAAAGGTATTAATTGTGTTTGTGTGAAGATCGGATTTCTTTGGTCCCATTAGAAATAAAACTAACGATTAGAGGTGAAAAAGTGGACACGATGGGTGCCTTGGGTAATTGGTCAAATGTGTAAACTTTTTGTGTGGGTAAAAAAGGACCGGGTTGTACTGATCCAAAAACACTTTTTTGTTTATTTTTGTATGTAATAAATGTGCTAAAATGTTTAAGGGGGTGTTTGGTTTGTAAAGAGTAATGGTTGGTCAGTCGTGCTATCACAATTCAGTTTTAGAGTATTAAATAACGTGTCCGTGATGTTTGAGCTTGCTTTATGTTGTATTACGTAAAACACAATAGCCTTACAAGTTGTTTTAGAATAAAAAAACACAATAGGCTTAATGTTTGAGGGGTTTTTTGAAAATTAGCTTATGAGCTATTTGAAATACTATATGACTAAATGTTATGTGGTCTGGGATAATTCACTATATTTGTTTATTGATTTATGTATATTGTTTTTATTTACTGCATGTGAAACCAAGGTATTTATGGTTTATTGTTGTTTCATGAATGTTTTACTGAATTATATGAATAATGATATGCAAATTGGATATTAAAAGTTATTGGTTATTGTTCATATATTTAAATGTAGGTTTTGCTTAATAAGATTGTGCAAGAACATAGATCAATTTATATCATGCATTCATGGGTAAATATTATTTGATGAAACTAGCGTTGTTTATGCTTAGGAATATGAAGGAGACGAGAGTTTGTTGGGAAGATGTGAACAGGTATGTACTACTCATAATTCTTTTATCATTGAAAATACTGTACCAACTCTCATTCACTATCGGAGACGCGAAGAACGGCTGCCATGGATCAATGATGGTAGAGGCTTTTGCAGCAAAGGAAACTTTAAAATCGAAATATGAATCTACAGGAAAAAGAAACTTTAAAACCGCAAGCTTAAAGTTTAAAAGACTGGTGGAAGAAGCTGGTATGGAGTCCCAATGAGATTGAAAAACTCAGCAGCACAATGTCTGACTTTGAGGTAACCGCAACGACGTAACTGACAAAACAGCTCGGGATGCATGAACGTATATGTAGCACCTTTATTAGCGGTAAAAAAAATCGGTTCACATATGATATGACAAGCGGTTTAGGTTATATTAATTATATTTTATGTATTGTTACGCTGTCTCACAACATACTAATATGATTTAAAATTCCGCTTTTCGAGGTAAATCGGTCATCGGTTTAGATTGTTGGATAGATGCTCGCAAGATGTATTATACTAATTTTTGTTGAACTATTGTTACTGTAATCAGTGGATGCATACATGGCCTGGTGATCAAACCATTTTTTGTAGCATCATGCAAAGTGAGTGACAACCTCCCTCTTCTCCTAACAGATTTTAATGCTCATTTTAAGCTAAGAATTTATATTTTAAAACTCACAGGTGCAAGAAATTTGAGCGGGGACTGATAGTGAGTAGATTTCTTCCAGATGTAAAATACTAACATCTTTTTCCTAATTTTGAAGTCATACAGTTTTTTCTGACAAACGCAGTTTATCAAGTTTTATATCAGTCAAATAGTAGCTGAGTCGCTAACTTTTATTTATTACACATAAGCATTTAATCTTGTCGATGACAAGAAAAAGAATATCCCTTTTTTTATATAATTATGGGTAATTAGGGGACGTTGTAGTTTCGGGATGTTCAAATTAACTGATTGGGTTTTGGTATTTTAAATTTTTAATTATTATTTCATATAGCTTTTTTTAAAAATTCCAAAATGTCACTTAAAGATTGTAGCTTAAATTAATCTCATGACTGTCAGATTTTGGAACTCCAGCTGCCGGGCAAGAAAGTAGCAAATGCAGGTGCATTTTGGAATGGTTTAAGATTCGAGAAGCTAAAAAAGTTTAAATTGTAGAAGCAATGACTCTAAAACCAAAGGTATGTCTTAAGAATTTAGCACTCCCTAATTGACAAACAAGGGTCTCTGTCTCACTGATGTATTTTTCCGTGTTTTCAAAACCAAACTCATATAAATGTTGTGATCCTTGTGCAAACCAAACTCATATTTGGTACATAGTGGAAGGTGGTCGAAATAGAACAAGAGTCTTTTGACAATTAGACATATGCGAGTACACTGCAAATACTCAATGGATCGTGCAGGTATAGAAGCTTTGTCATCCCCGATTGCAATAATTATTGGCCTACCTGATGCCCACAGGCACAAATAAAGTCACTACCGGTATGGGAAAAGAAATTGGTACTGCTGCTGGAAAATCCAAACTAAACAGATAAATAATGATGACGGTAAGGAATGCGTGATTGAGGTACATGCTATTATATTAAAAGCATATATTGTCTATAATCGATATGTGTATTTAGTCTTGAGTGCTTTTTTTTGTGTTGAAGGGTGAACGGAATTTCAATAGATTTGGAGGGTGGGTAGGTAACTACAGGCTCCTTCAAGATGAACATGCTCATCTACTATCATCTCCACCAATTTTTTTGTGAGGTAGGCACTAAAATAATTTACAAGCTTCTATTCTTTTATGGAAATTTCAAGTTTTCTTTTTAGCTTTCTATGTGGTGCAATTATGCAGATGGCGATATTTGGCTTTCGAATATGGCGGACGAAGGGTGGGTCTGATCTTGGTAGGCCACTGACATGGTTTTGGCCTCATTCTTTGCTCAATTACTTTTACCCATTTTATATTGATTTATGTTTGTGAGTGAGTATTGTCCCTATATTTAGGTGTTCAACAGTAATTGTTACATGGGAGGTGTTTGAAATTGCTTATTACAGGGGTATTTTCATCATTGTGTTGATTTGTAAAAGATGGAAATTTGATCCTACGATTGTCATTTTTTTAAGAGCTTATAAGTATGGAAAGCTTATATAATTATTGTCTTACAGCTATTAGTTTGTTAGACTTTATTAAGCCTTTTACGTGTTTGTTTTATTTATTGTTGTACAGATACCGCTAAAGGGCTTGTCATTTGAGACAACGGAAGTACTTAGGTGGGAAATCTGTTAGAGGAGCATGCCCGGGCATTATACCTCCAGGTAAAGATGCACAAACGGCCTAAAGCCATGGTGCTGTCATAGGCTTGGGTCATGAATTACCCAAAAGGAACCTGGGATAGACCAAATATACTAAACGGCCCCAAATTTATTTATCAGAGCCTGTTCTCCCCCAAAATCCTGGCCTATCTCGAAACCCACAGTAATTGTAGCAGAGCTTCTATACATACTAATTTGGTTTTTCATTGTTAAACAATTGCATACCGTCCTTTTTCACTGTACTAAATATGTTTTGCTACTCTTTATATCATAGAACGATGGGTACTGCATCCAACTGAGCAGTATGCTAAGAATATAATTGCTCAAGATGGACTTCAAAATCCTTCAAATTCAGCATTAACATAAATTGGTGAGGAAAAATTTAAAGAATTTCAGAGGACTGGATTTGTTATGTTGGTGATGCTTTTCAAAAATGCTCATAGATGGTTCGTAAAAGCACATTTTTAAGCTTATGTTAAACTTATAAGTGTTTATTTAGATGTATGAGGGATTTAATATTGTACTCATTGATGTAGTGCGGAAAAATGCATGTGGTTCTGGTTCATGAATCGGTTCTGAAGAAGCAGAAGGCGGCGAAGGACATTGATGGGGACGGATACCTGAGTAATTTGTGTCCTAAGCTTGGAAGCTTCTACGAGTCTTTCTCTTATTCGCATTTAATTTCCCATACTCAATGTAAGACTAATAATAATTTCAATTGATGTTGTTATCGTGCATTATGAAATTTGAAATGGTGCTATTATAGGTTTATTTCCGCATACAGTTAGATTAGGGAGAATCCATTATGATTCAAGTGGAAAGGTGTGAGGTTGATCTTATTTATTAAATCATTTTTCTTATATTGAATCTGGTGTTAGCATATCATGAGATACTCCTCATGCTTCAGAAAAGAGCCACTCAGTTGATTTCTTTGCGGGCTAAGCAATTTTTGTTTGGGTTTCTTGGAAAAAATTGAAATCGCGTGATTTTTCAGTATTTTAACCAGTTTGGTATGTTCCTGAATGATGTTTGGAGGAAACATTTCATGAGTTTTTGGAAGAGGCTATCGGTAGAGGATGCTCTGAGGTACTCTCTTTTATCATATATCATTTTATAAGTTTCTATATTTGATTAATATGGTATAGAGCTTACCACTTTCTTTCAAACTTGAAGGTGCATCGTTTTAGGCATTACTTCATGTGTACATCTAAGTCATTAAAAGATGGTTTTGTGTCGTGTTTGTGTACTTCGTAACCTGTATCTTTACATTATGATATACAAATATAACATTTGTAGATATAACATGTTAGAGGGTGTTTGGGATTGCTTATATTTTACGCTATGCGCTTTTTAGCATATATACGCACTGCGATCTAAGTGTTTTGAGAATTCGAACTACTTCCGCTTATGTACTTATTTGGCTAAAATATACACTCTTCAATAAGCTGGAACTGCTTGTTCTAACGTCTAGCCTAAGATTTGCAGCTCCCTAACATCCTTCTCTCAACTCCTCATAAACTAATTCAAGTTAAACACGTACACAAATCCAAACTCTATACACACTTAACTCCTAAACCAAGCACTTAAGATTTGCATTATGGTTTATGTGACACATCCAATGAAACTATGATATTGAAAACAATGTTCTATACACACTTAACTCCTAAACCAAGCACTTAATGCCTGATCAATTAATTGAGGATCAGACATATGCATTAAACAGTCCATATTTGATATTTATAAAGATATACTTGATAATAATAAACTTATCAACAGAAAATAAGTTATTTTGTTATCAGGTAGTTCATGAAATCTATACTGAACATGAGTTATATGTAGCTTTTAAGCATGTTGTGATAAATTACAGTTTCTGTGTTACTCATTTAAACGTTCCTTTCCTGTTTTCATGTTCTCAATTCAATAAATTTGCTATCTACCACCCAACTTATTATTATTTTTAATTTATTTTATTATTATTATTATATTTTTTTCAATCTTGAGGAAGATAGAGCATAAGCGTAAGTTAATTATGAGTTCCAATCATGTTTACGTGTCATTTTAATTACGAAATTGCACTATTTACCTACCGTAGTACATAAAAACTAGATGACCGGAAGTTATACGTGTTAATAAACCTCTGACAAGCGTTAAAGTTCTGCACCACTTTTATTGCGGCAACAAGCAATTGAAAGATCAATATCATTAATCACTCTTTGGGTTTTTTATTAAGTTAATGAATATTTTTCTTTATTTGTCACAGGGATAATTTCATCATACTTCAAGCATTTGTGGCTTCAATGAGTTTTCTGATCAACCCATCATTGATTAATCTTCCTATTTGGAAAACAAGTGGAATTACCTTTTGTATAATTTTCCATATTGGGTTATCAGAACCTATATATATTATTGGCTTCATAGATTATTGCATTCATCATATTTCTTCCAACAATATCACTGGCTACATCATAGTTCAAAGGGCGCATCCATATCTTGGTTAAAAATCATGAAAGTTTACCTACAAAACACAATCATTTTAACACATTTATTATGAATTGTTAGCTAACATTTTATTGCCCATTTACCATTTTGTGCGGTAGGACATGCAACTTTATTCGAACATTTATTGCTTTGAATGATTGTAGGAGTGCCAATTGTCGGGACAACGTTGATAGGACATGGTTCGGTCATCATGTTCTCGCCTATGTTCTATTATTCGATTTCCTTAGATGTATGGGACATAGTAACGTTGAAGTTGTTCCACATTAAATCTTGATACCATACCTATGTTCAAATACTTTATTTATCTGTTGGCGTAAGTGTTAAATTTTGACGCAATTAAGCAGAATATTATTTAATAAATAAATAAAATTTTAATTTGTATGTTTTATTGTTTAGGTACCATTTATACACCACAAAGATACGAAGACCAATTTCTGCCTTTTTATGCCTCTTTTTGATGTTTTAGGAAAGACCATGAATGAGATTTCACGGGATCTTCATAGAGAAATAAGCTCACATGAAGGTATATATGTATCATTGCTATTATTATTCTCAACATGATTTTATTAGCTAGCCTAAATGCGTACTACTATCACATACATGTTCTATTTTTTTACACGAAAAATGTGAAAAAAGAGAAGCTAAGCTAATTAGGATTAAGGTCGCTCCTTAATCAAGTCCTTTTCATCTTTTTATAATATTTCTGACTTCGTTATTGTTTATAAGTACATATTAAGCTAGAGATTAAGCCTAAATCAAACTACCTAGCTAATAACGCTTCCAAATGAGGACAATTTGCATAAGTAATGTGCACACAACAATTCCCGTCTATAACCAATCCAATGAAAATAATAATTTTCTTCTTTGCAATGGTTTGCTAAGCTCACCCCCCCGATGTGATGGGCTGCAGCTGTCCCGATAAGCACCGCAATCAACAGCGTTGTGTGTTGAAAGTAATTATGTGATATGGAATAACGACATGCATTAGGAAAAGAAATATAAAAAACTAAAGTAAGGTAGGCGAATATTTATCATTGGGTATTTGCATTTTGTATAGTTTTAGCAATATAGTTCCATTTCGTCTTTGTCAATAATGGCTTTAATAGGCAACTCACTTCATTTTTTTTGAATATTTTTCTGCATGTCTTCTTCATGATCAGATTTCTAATTTTTCGGTCGATAGACAACCGGATTTGCATCACGTACAGGGTAGTTCAATTAACCTTTTTTTTAAGTGTATTGACAGTTGAGGTTTAGGTTTAGGTTTATGCAAGGTGCTTCTAAAAGCTCTTTTTGACATTGATAAGCCATGCGTTATTATCGATGAAGTTGATATTCAGGCATGTTTCTCTTCTTTATTAGCATTCCTGTTACAAGTATAGTTTACTTAAATTTCTTCTTTGTATTTTCTTTATTAACCAATGAAATATATATGTATTTAAAGGGTTTACTATCGCCAAGACAACCATTTTATTACAATAACATTGTTTCCTAATTGTGATTACTTTGACCTGTACCAAAAATGACTTTTACTATCTTCCTTTGGTTTTGGTTTTGGTTTTGCTTTTGTCTCTAATCTAGGGCGAGGGAATAATGTATTAATTTTGAGCAAGTAATTACGTTTTAGTATATATTTGTTCCACTAAATCCTAAAAATAAAACCCACAAGTCATACCGTCCATCGGACGGATTTGACACTAGTATATATATATATATATATATATATATATATATATATATATATATATATATATATATATATATATATATATATATATATATATATATATATATATATATATATATATATATATATATATATATATATATATATATATATATATATATATATATATATATATATATATATGTATATATATATATATATATATATATATATATATATATATATATATATATATATATATATATATATATATATATATATATATATATATATATATATATATATATATATATATATATATACATATATATATATATATATATATAGAGTTAGGATCAAATAAGAAGAAAAATTAAAATGAGAAGGATAAGAAGAAACTACAAGCATTTCGGATGCACTATTAAAATATATAAATCTCACTTAAAAATCTCTCCCTTATTTGAAATGTGTGGTAGAAATTCTTCTTATTCTTACCATTTAGTTTTTTCTTACGGAGATCCTTTCCTATATATATATATATATATATATATATATATATATATATATATATATATATATATATATAATTGTGACGATTCTTGTGGTGACCACTCTTAAAGTAAAAACAATATAAACCATTGTGAACCATTAGATCAATCCTTATGGATGATGATTAAATCTAATTAAATGAGTGTCATTGTAGTGAATAAGTGAGATCATGAGGGCGTTTTGGTAAAACAAACATTCAACATAATTATTTGACTTTTGTTGACACATAAAATTTCTTGAAACACAATAGATTTTTGGTTACATTTGCAGTGGCGTACTAATATTTTTGACACATTTTTAATGACACACAGTTTCATGATACATTTTTAATGACCCATTATATTTTTTTTGACACACTTCATTTTTATTTAGTGACACACTTAATCGTTTGATACATTGGTAGTGATATACTAATTTTTTGTTCATATATTTTTATCGACATACTATTATTTTTTTAAACACGTAGTTTCTTGATACATTTCAAATGACATACAATAATTTTTTACACATAGTTCTTGAAATATTTTAAATGACACATTTAGTTTATTGATACATTGAAATCACATTTTAAGTTTTTTGAAACACTTAGTTTCATAATACATTTCAAATGATAGATTAAGTTTTTACACATTTGAAGTCACAAATGTCACGTTTTAAGTTTTTCTAATTGGTAAAAACTAATCAAACAACGACCCAAATCAATTATATGGCTATGTCTCTAAAATCACAATAACCATGAACCAGAAATGTCACATCGAAAAAGCAAACCGAATCGGCCAAAAACTGATACATCACCCCTAACTTTGAAACAAACCTTTAAATTTAATTAAAAATACCTAAACAACACTAAAAAGATCTACGTAATGCATCATCTTATGGAACAAAGTATCAAAACTATCTATAATACACAAACTAAAAATAGATGAGGAACAAATTATTAATGCATGAATCACTCAAAGACTCACTCAATCACCTATTCGATCACACAACTTATTTAGTGGGTATATCAACAAAAAAACCTAACTTGATTACAAAAACAAAACAGATCTTAAAGCCAAGAAGCCCAAAATGGTAGAATGTTTCTTACGCACCAATTCGATTAATACACACATTCGATTGCAAAATCATCGGTTAGGGTTCCAAGAAATCGGGTATGGTAACGAGAGGAAGATCCGTGAGATTATGTTCGTCGTTGGTAACGAGAGGAAGATCCGTGAGATTATGCTCGCCGTTGAGACCGAATGAGGCGATTTCAGGTGGCCGGAAACTGAGAACGATGACGGCTTACAAGGATGTTACAGAAATATCAACATGATTTTGAGAGGGTTTTTTTGTTGGTTTTTAGGGATAATAGATAACGAAGAAGCAAAGAGCAGTTCTAGTTTTCTAGTTTCATATTTTTAATGGTGAGTTTTACTATTTTAGAGAATAAAAGTAAGTGACGGCGGTTACAAATTCTTATTTTTTTAAAATAGAGATTATTTAAGGTTATGTGGATTAAATGACTATGATACCCTTAAATACATTAAAATGAATTTATCTTTTCTTTTAATGTAAATGACACTTGGCGTATTTTAGTTGGTTCCTAGTGTTTCTATTTTAAAGGTGGTCACCACAAGAACGCAAATATATATATATATATATATATAGGGAGGGGTTCTTTTCAGAACCAAGAAAAGGTCGAGAACTGCGAGAACCACCATCAACCAATCAGATTTTTTTGAATATTAATTTTTATTATTTAATTCAAAATGGTATAATAGTAAAATTGCATTTTTTATTTTCTTTTCGAATTTCTTTTAATAAAAAACGTTTTTATAATTCCTAAATTTTAGGGTTTAATTTTTTTATTTTAATTTTTGATTTTGTTTTCAAAATGTGAGGTGCATATGTGTTTTTTTTTTTGGAAATGTAAGTTTACATGTGTTTTTAGTGACAATTCGTTAAACCTCTAATGTGTTTTACTTAATAAAATAATTGCGCATAGGTTTCTAGTGTATATCCTTTATTCTTCAAAAATTAAAACAAAAAACATAAAGTTTATACATATGACGTATAAATTTATAACAAATCAAGAACATAAAGGCTATACACAAAATTCAATATAAATTGAAAATACAATTAAAATACAAATTGCTATAAAAACATAAATACATGAATCTAATTGATCTATACATGTGTGCACCAATAATATTTAACACAACGTAACATATGTGCTTTTCATCGTTATCAACTTTTTAGCGGCGGACATGTCGCACACTCGTTGTTGTCAACATTTTCATAAATCGGACATATGTGCACATATGTTGTATACATTTTAGTAAGTGTATACATGTATATACCAACACCTCATACTTTTTCTTTAGAACCTTCAAATGCCATTGTCGAACTATGCAACCTTTCAATAATACCCTAAAAATAACCTGCATATAAATTAACAAAAAATATATTCAATTAAACCACATAAAAGTATAGAACATTCTTTAAGGTACTGAAATGAAAAATAAAATTCAATTAGACGTGCCTACAAAAGAACGAGGTAAAATTCTCAACAGCGTGCACTAGTGCACATTTTTTATTTTGTTATATACCATCTTCAAAGCTTCTTAGTTACGCAAATATGCAGTCGATATTTTTCATATGTGAACATACATGCATATATCAACACAACAATCTTTTTTCTTTTAAAACATCAAATTACATTGTTCAATTATAACAACCCTTTCATAAGACCTTGAAATACGATGGTCACAAATTTGTAACCTCATAAATCATGAAGCTAATTGCTAACCAATAGTAGCATTAACATCACAACATGATCAAAATGAAATATCCGAAAAAGTCCATAAACACAAGACAACGTTTTTTTGTGAGAGACCTGATCCAAAAAGTGCCACAACATAAGAAATAATGGACAAAGAAAAACTGATAATAAACTTACAAATCTTAGGTACCCATAGTGTAGAAAAGAAGCTTTTCAAGAGACATAGACAACATATTTGTAATCATGTATGATAGTGTACGGTGCACATGTGTATAGTTTCAAATCCACCTCCTAGACACCTAGCTTATCCCATTTTAGTTAAAAAAAAATGAACGACAAAAACTATGACAATATAATTAGTGATGACACAACACTCGATCATTTAAACTACGAAGCGTAAAAACATATATGCATATAAAGCATCAAATTCACCAAAAACTATAAAAACACATATGCTTTCAATAACACATATGTACACTCCTTTAATATTAATCTTTATAAGATTATTTTAAATAATAAATAACCACAATCTTAATGCCATGTGATCCAAATAAATCAATAAATTAATCTTTATATCTCGTTTCGACTAAAATTCTAAGACTTAATTGACAAATAAGAATTAATAAACAAATGCAAACAAGAAACAAAGACAACATGAACAATGCAAACAAAAACAAAGTAACAAAAGGAAAAATCTTGACAATTATTGATATACGGTGTTGGATATACAAACCAAGATCAAATGGATTAAGAAAATTACATCGAGCGCACCAAATTCATTTGAGGAAAGAAAAATGGCACAAGTCATTATAACATTCCATCCCACTATCGGATAATGAACATTTAATTCCATCCCATAACAACACATAAAAATTAAGTAGCGGTTTAGAGTTTTAAAAAGTATACAGGGATACTAAGCAAAGTGCTAAATTTCCCCACGAAAGCATCAATATGCACCCTACACATAAAATAAAATTAGATATCCACATCCTTAATGGAAAACTATCTTGAAATTGCAAATGTGGGTAATTCTAACTCAGGAAAACCTCTTGGTGTAAGTAAAGAACCCATAAAGGTATTACTAATAAAATTCTTGCTTCATCTGGATGGCGATCGGTTGCCTTTCTCAAATATTGGTTCCACCTAAAATCATATTTATGAATTAAATGTATGATTAAATATCAAACGGAAACCAAATCAGTTCTCTGACCACTATACAAACAAACACATGATTTAAATAGCTTACTCCTTTTTACCTTTCCTGATGTCTTGGTCTCGTGGGATAAATCAACCCACAAAGGTTTTTATCATTAATTATTTTTTGTTACTTTTCGAAATAATTATAAAGCGAATTTTAGACCCAACCTTTATATAAGAATCACGAACCCAATCTCTATTGTCTTGCTTGTCGTCATCTTCATCAGATCCATAAAAAAGTGAAAAGAAGCGGCTAGCGGCTGGGTTTTTGGGATGTTAAGAATATAGGGGTGGGTGGCGGCTAGGTCTTTGGGGGTGTGAAGAAGACACGGTGGGAGGTGGTTAGTGAACATGGGGAAAGAAGTTAAGAGAATTATGTGGTGGCAGTTATTATTAAAGTTTATATGAAATGACTTAAACACCCTTTAATCTTTTTTAAAATGTAACTTGAAGTTGCATTTTATTACATTTATGTCATCTTTCTTTATAGCCATTGATTGAAAAATAGATGGTTTAGATTAGTTCTCATGAGTTTTGATCTTTTTGGTTAAAGAAATAACCCTACACTATATATATATATATATATATATATATATATATATATATATATATATATATATATATATATATATATATATATATATATATATATATATATATATATATATATATAAAGTACCGTGCCTAGTAGCATCGGTTTCTAGCGGCGGAACAATGTCTAGTTTTCGACAATAGTTTTAAGATACGATTAATTTACTTCGACAAAGCGGTATTTGTAAGGTTACATAATCTTGCTTCGGAATTTTTTTTTCGTGGTAGCGTTTAATTATTGACAAAATCCGGTTGCGTTGATATTTGTGTGTGTTTTCTATTGTATCCTCAAGTGAGGTTTACGACATTGTATATTATCGCGCATAACGCTAGCGGCTAATAAATTATGTTAAAATCAATTTAGCATGTGTCAAAATTTTTCCTTGGGCTCAACTTTTGTGTTAATTTAGGAAAGATGGTTAGGTGATTAGTATATTTTTTTCTTGATATATTGTTTCAAGGCTTCTTTGTAGTGATACCAAAAAAGATGGTTGGTAGAAGTACCGCGCCTAGCGGCAGTGTATCTAGTTTTAAAAATTGTTTTGCGGCAAATAATTCGCTTTCAGCGAATTGTATTAGTAGCGCCGGGTAATTCATTCACGAAGGCTGGTTTACGATGGCATAGTGTCGACAATATAGTTCTCAACAAAACTTGATGTCGGTGGCGACAATTTGTGTCGACTTAATTCCTAATTTTATTATACTTCATTCCAATGTCTTTCGACCATTTAATTATGATGTTCAAATCGTGTCGAGAAAATAAAAAATACATATAAACTATAATTTCAACAATTAAAGGGTTGTTCTTTACCGTTCAATTTTTTTTTTTTTTTTTTTTTTGTGAAGAGCCTTTTCTTCTATAATAAAAGATTAGTCTATTTGAACTACCTACTCAACTTGTAGTGTGTGTAAATACCCATGTGTAACTCAACTTGTAGTATGTATAGTCAAATACCCCATGTGTAATAACATAGTCAAATACCCCATGTGTAATACTTGTGAGTGTATAATCTAAAAAGGTTGTCTTATTAGAGCACTGTAACGTCAGTCGCGTCATAAGTTATATTCTTTTCCCCCACTTTTTCATTACAACAGGTTTTTGTCGGTTTATTCGTGTTACGGCGGTTTTAAGCGTTTGACTTATTAAACTTTATATTTGTTGTACCGCATTTTCGAGTTTATAGTTTTTTGATATAAACAAAATTATAAAAATAAAATAAAATGTAAAAAAAATAGGGGTTACTTTAAAATTAGCCACTTAGTCAAAATAACCCCACAAAAAAAAAATACCCATGCATGGTAATTGTCTTTGTTAACCAAGGCCTCTAAACACAATTTTTGTCCCATTAGTTTCATTAAAATATACATTTGCTTTTCAAGTTTTACATTTACATGCAAACATATTTTACTCTACTTACAATCTACGTAACAAATTTTTCGCTTAACATATTTTCTTTCAATATTACCTATCCAAGCAGTTATATGTAATTTCTTTGAACTTGAAATTTTCAAAGTATCTTAAAATTATTAAAGGGTCAAAGGCTTCATATCCGTTACATGTTTGTTTCACATCGTTGGTCCTCGAATAGCAAGCCTTCTCAAAATATGACCAAGTCATCTAACGTGTTTACTTCATATCAACATTACAATACAATCTAATGAATTTACTTCATATCTAATAAAATCGTAGTTACCAAATTACTTTATCTTTACATATTGTGTTTACCAAAATTCAAATTTCCAAAAGAAGCAACAATTACTTTATGCAAGTACATAAAATGAAATACAAAAGAGGTCCTTTGTTGAAGTACTTACTTTATGCAAGTACATAAAAAATTTGAATTTTTCTATTGAATTTCATGTGTTTAGTCAATAGTTTCCTCAGCCAAGCAAAATTCTTCTTTACCACCACCACATGTCATTGTTACCTCGAGCCCTCCACAATCTACTTTCACACCTCCCAAGTTTTCAATATTTTCTTGAATGTTACAACTAATGCATAATTTTAGAGATAACAAAAACAAAATTCAACCTAAATATAACTACAATTTTGAAACGCCATTTTTTATACTTAAAGGATTACCACTAATTTTAACAATAAACGCCAATAAACCGACCTATATTTAGACATCTTTAAATTAGCAAGAGATCCAAAAAAAATCTAAAAATATATATTTTGAAAGAATAAAAACATATTCTTAAAAATCATTTGACAACGATCACATTTGTATAAATATAAAAATAATAAAAAAAGGTAAAGAAAGAAAAATAGAAAAAGATTTATTAAGGAAAAAGATTCAGATTTATTATAGACTAAAAAAGTCAAATTAATAGATAAGTAAAATTGATTTTACCAAAAAACTAAAATTAACTATAGAAATGATAGATGCATTAATCAAAGTTCCAAAAAGTCGATTCCTAAAAATAAAAATTGATTCATAAAAAAATATTCATATTCACATAAAACTAAAAGCAGTTTATTGTTAAAAAAGCAGTTTTATATGTAAAAACTTTAGCAAAAATAGATTAATATAACACTTTTCGGTGATAAATATGATTCTGGCTACTTCAAGAGTGGCGGGCGCAAAAAATTAAAAAATGTTAGATCTACAAATCTAAAGTCATTAGATATAAAAAAAAAAAATCGGATCTATAAAATTAAAAACTTATGGATCTTAAAAAATTAAAAAATGGATTTTTACAAAAACTTTGAAAAATATGGATCTTTAAACAAAATAGACATATCAAAAAAAAAAAAAAAAAAAAAAATTGGATCTTTAAAAAAATTTAAAGATATGGATCTTTAAAAATAGTAATTAAAATATATGGATTTAAGAAAAAAATAGATCTAAAAGAAATCGGATCATTAAAAAAAAACTTACGGTTGTTTAAAAAAATAAAAAAAAAATACAGATTTAAAAAACTCAAAAAATACGGAACTTTTAAAAAATAGATCTATCAAAAAAATATGGATCTTAAAAAACAAAATTAGATCTACATAAAATCAATAGGTCTACCAAAAAATTAGATCTAATAAGAAAAATTGGATCTATAAAAAAATAAAAAGTTACGGATCTTTAAAATATATATATATGAGAAAAAAATACGGACATTTTTTTAGACCAAAAAACGAATGTTTATGGAAAAAAAATTACGGATCTATTTTTTTATGACCAAAAAACGCATATTAATCAAAAAAAAATTACAGAGCTATTTTTTAAAGACCACAAAACGCATATTAATCAAAACAAATTACGGATCTATTTTTTTAAGACCAAAAAACGATATTAATCAAAAACAAATTACGGATCTATTTTTTTAAGACCAAAAGCATAAATTTGTGAAAAAGAAATTACGGATCTATTTTTAAGACAAAAACGCACATTAATCAAAAAAATTACGGGTCTATTTTATTTTAAGACCAAAAGCATATTTGTGAAAAAATTACGCATGTATAAAAATTACCTAAAACGTGGTTGGGTGATGCGTCTTTGGTCATTGTGAGGAGGTGGTGGTGGCACTATGGTGGCGGCGTCGGAGCACGGTGTGTCGGCGGTAGTGTCTTAGGGCGGTGGGTTTTGTCGAGAGAGAGAGTTTTTTAAATGAGAGTGTTTTGTTTGGGTGTTTGTGTGTGTTTTGTGGAGAGAGAGTTTTTTTTAAGTGTGTTTTTAAATAAAAATATTAAGTGGAGTAAATAGGATTGAATGATGGTGTTTGTTGGGATTGGATGATTGTTGGTTTGGTAATTTAAGGATGGATGTTGGTTTTGGTGTAGTAAATTTGCGCTTGGATGTGAGGTATGGGTGGTGAATCTTAAAGATGGAGGTTGAGGTTTTGGTTGGGGATATATATATGTATGTATATGTATGTATATATAGATGATAAAGATTAAATAAAAAGACAAATATCCGTAAAAAGATTAAAAAAAAAATTCCAAAAAAAGTTCTCGAAAAATTCACAAAAAATTCCACAAGACCGGGTATGATGGTGCATGAAAAAGTTATGATTTTTTTTTTTCTAAAAGTGGATATTTTTTCCGAAAAAAAATTATAAAAAAATACGTTTGCGCATTAAATCGTTTTTTTTTTGTGCATCAAAAATTGGTTTTTGCACCCAACTTTTTTTGACATTTTTCATCAAAATAACATTGCGCATCTAACTAAAACAAGTTGAAAATTTTGTACATCAAAATTTTTTTGCGCATGAAAATTTTTTATTGTATCAAAATTAGTTTTTTGTGCATTAAAAAAGCGTATCAAACTCAAAATTAAAAAAAAAAAAAAAAAAAAAAAAAAGGTTTTATGCACCAACATACATGATCTTGTGGAATTTTTTTTTTTGAATTTTTGAAGAATTTTAAATAAAAAATCTTTTATTTAACTTTACCCTATATATATATATATATATATATATATATATATATATATATATATATATATATATATATATATATATATACACACACACACACACACACACACACACATATATATATATATATATATATATATATATATATATATATATATATATATATATATATATATATATATATATATATATATATATATATATATATATATATATACTTGGCTATAATTTTGTAGACAATTGGCTACAATTCTTTACAAAAATACACTAGCAATGAATCGGGGACCAGGAGAAAAAAATCGGGACCCACAAAAATCAGGGCCCTGAGTTATGAGAACAAAATTATAGCAAATTGGTTACAATTAATTGAAAGCTAATATATTCTCATATATATATATATATATATATATATATATATATATATATATATATATATATATATATATATATATATATATATATATGCGTGTGTGTGTGTGTGTGTGTGTGTATATAGGCACGTTCAATGCAGAACTATTATTTTATCTGTAACTTTCTGAGCAAACCACTTGGACCAATGAATTTAGTATATTTTAAAGTATTTTATTAAATTCAAAAGGCATAATGGTAAAACATGTTTTATTTTTTTAAATATGAAAACGTTTTAAGTCCTTTGATTTTGGATAACTTTATATATATATATATATATATATATATATATATATATATATATATATATATATATATATATATATATATATATATATATATATATATATATTTCTAACATACGTGTTTTACGAAAAAAATGAAGGTGCATGTGTGTTTTTAAATATTGTGAATTTACATATGTTTTTACATTACAATTGTTTAGATATCAAACTTATTTTGCTTAAATGGTAATTACTACATATGTTTCTAGTATATTCTTTAATCTTGAAATTTATAATAAAACATAAACATATACATGTTAGCTCTAAATTTGTAAACACCAAAAGATAAATAGTATACACAAAAGGTTTGATATCAAATGAATCAGGCCCACACTTATGTAACAAAATTGAAGAAATTGGTATATATATATATATATATATATATATATATATATATATATATATATATATATATATATACTAATAATACCGCTAGCAATGGCGGTGTTTAGCCGAAAGACTGATTCAGCGGCAACGTTATCAGTCGATAGCAACACACTGCTGCATGTATTAAACCAAATTTCAACAATAAATAATTTTTTCAACGGATTGTTTTGGTAGCATTAAGGATATTGTTTTAAGTTGCAATGTTTTCCGATGGCATGGATGCATTTTTTTTCTGATGACATCTTTAAGTTGCAATAGTGAATAAAAACTATAATAATAATTTATTCGAGTGCTGCAACTAATAAGCATTCATCCATTCAAAAGTTATAATAACACTATAAAAATATTCGTCAGCTATTCTCATATAATTTCAAATACAAAATGTGTCGTATCTAAATTGCCTATCGGCATGTATGGTTTGTGAAAGAACTTGGTCGTGTCATCTACGTCTTTGCGGATTATTTAAGTTCCATTAGCTACACGAATAGTCAAGTACATACGGCTAGCGGCAGTGGTGTATGGTTTATTTTATTTTTGCATCTTTCTCGAATATATGTTAGCAAATAAAAATACATTATTTTACTTTTAGAGCTTTGGGTATAATGTGCCACGGCTAAATCCATGCTTTTCGGCGTGACTTTGGTTTGTGAAAGAATGTAGGCTGGTCGATCTTGGCGTCGTGGCCACCGGCTCACGCCATGAGCTATTTCCTTTTTCTTTTTGTTTTTTTTTTAGTATTTACTTACCGTATTTATCAAGAGTCCATTGTCCCGTCAAATTCTTTTTTTCTTGTCACTCGAGGCATGCATTATCCCGTCAAATCCTTTTTTTCTTATTTCGAAAGTCATCCAACAAAATCTATGTAAAGCGCACCTTTTTAGACACTAACAAAAGTTCATGGTTAAAATAGTTACATTATCAATAATTAAATATTCTAAACATTGTAGACTTAGAGACATGGTAGTAGTCAACTTTATAGTCACTATCTACATTATCCTTTCAAAAAAATTCAATGTGTACTTTTATCAACTTTGCGTACTTCCCAATAACACATGTGATGTTACCATAAGTCTTTATTCAGATTTGTATTTTGAATTACTGAGTATCAAGGATTCATAGGCACCAACCAAAACACCAAACTACTTTAAAATGTGTAAAAAGTAGGGATAATTTCATATTTACCCGGTCTAAACATGAAAATGTCATATTTACCCAAAATATAACTTTTGAATGCATGATGTACAATGCATTTAAAGCATTATTTAGGTAAATATGACATTATCATGTTTAAGTTAGGTAAATATGGAATTGCCCCTAAAAAGTATTACAAAAGTTCAAAACAAATTTGAATAGACTTTGAAATACAACTATTTACATCAAATTTTTTGTTGTTTTTAAAATTTTAAGGTCCAAATTTTGAGGTTCAAATTTTCAAATTTCTCTTAAAAGTTCGCATTTATGAATTTCAAATTTCTTAATTTTATCAAATTACAAAAGACCAAAAATTTCAAAGTTGAAACTACCCACAAATTGAAAACATTCGAACAATTTGAAAGTTCGGAAATTTCAACAACTTCCTAAATTTTCAAAATCATTCAAATTCAAAAGTTTACACTTCTGCATTTCAAGTTTTTAATCCTACAAAACTTTAAATAATATTATATACCCATTAAAACTTGAAAACTTGCATATTTCCCCAAAATACAAGTTTTTAATGCATGATGTACAATGCAAGTTAAGCATGCTTTGGGTATATATGCAAATATGCAAGTTTTAGTGGGTATATATGCAATTGACCCTATTATATTATTCAACTAACATAATCATAATGCATAATTTATATATTCCTACATAAAGTTCACATTATATCAATTTATAAAAATATATCTCGAATGTAGTTTTACTACTTTAAGAAAAAAAAAAAAAAAAAAATGAATCGAGTTTTTTTTAAAGAAGCTAAAGATTAAAAAAGACTTGGATTTTTAAATAAAAACTTACACTATCATCTATAATCCATTGTCTACTACATAATCGATGCAATATTTGTCCTCGAATAGCCTGTGTAGTCAAAATATGGTCAAAATCATTTCAAGAAGTTTACCACACTTCATCATAATTAATTGGTTAATTATATTTTATCACAAAATACAACCTACCAAGTTGGCCAAATACTTGTATATTTTGCATACACTAAATTCAAATTTCACAAGAAACAACAATTGATTTTTGTCTAGATATCTGTTGACCAATCTACGCAACCATTATCACCTAATTTGTCACTAACCAGTCTACTCAACCAACTTATCAAATTTTTCACTAACCAAAAAATGTTTATTTACACAACATCAATACATACAATATCACACGAGCGGATCTAAAAAAAAAAAAAAAAAAAAAACTTATACGATTAGATTTTTTTAGAACTCGGTTTACAAAAAATATATGAAGATTCATAAAAAAAGTTTTGAAAAACTCAAATGTAAATAAAACAAAAACAAATCGGGTTTATTAGAAAACAAAAATATATTTTAATGAAAAACCAAAATTTATATAAAAGAACAGATTCGCTTATAACTAAAAAAATATCAAATTTATGAATAAATAAAAACTCTGATTTAATAAAAACAAAAATAAATAGATTTACCAAAAACAGAGAATTAAAAAAAAAAAAAAAAAGAAAAGAAAAATGTAAGATTCATAAAATAAAACATATTTATTTAAAACAAAAATCGCATGTTGTTGAGGAAAATATCAATTTATATAAAAGACTTAATAAAACATATTAGCTAAACAAATTTATAGCAAAATATTAAAAAAAAAAAAAAAAATACATACTAAAGAAACTCGATTTAGATGATAACTCAAAAATCGATTTTATAAAAAGGAACCTAAAAAGTTGCGAAACCATAGATCTAGAAAAATGAAAAAAAAAAATAAATAAAAAAAAAAAAAAAAAAAAAAGTGGAATCGGAGGTGGTTTGCGGATACTCAAGCGGTATGGCGGCTGACTTTTTTCCGGGGAGATAGTGGCGGCAAGCGGAAGTACTAACAAGAAAAATACCAAAAATATTAATATTTATAGATCTATTAACAAATCCTATAGATCTACAAATAAAATCTATAAAAATAAATTCAAAACCCATAGATCTATTTACAAAAACTCAAAGAAATACCTAAAAACTTGAAAACCCTTTTCGGTGGTCGTGGGTCATGGTGGATCATCTCGTGGTAGTGCTACTGTGGTGGTGAGATGACGGTGGATGGTGGATTTCGTGGTGGCGTTCGTGTGGTGGTGTGAGTTGTGGTGGTGGTGATAATGGAAGAGAAGAGTGTTTTGTTTACTGTGAGAGAGTGAGATGAGAGAGTGTGGTGTGTATGTTTTTTTTTGTTAAAAAAAATAAAATTAAAGTAAATGGGATAGGAGGATGAATGTGTGTGGGGTATTTGTTTGTATGGTAGGTTTATATAGTTTTGTTGGTTTGGTAATTTTTTAGGTTTGGATGTTGGATTGATGTGTGTAAATTTAAGCTTTGATATAGGATTGGATATTTGAATCTTAAAGTTGAAGGGTTGATTTTGGTTGGGGATATGTATACTTTATAAGGGATATATATATATATATATATATATATATATATATATATATATATATATATATATATATATATGTGTGTGTGTGTGTGTGTGTGTGTGTGTGTGTGTGTGTGTGTGTGTGTGTGTGTGGAGCACGTTCAATGCAGTAACTATTATTTTGTCTCAGAACTTTCTGAACCACTTTGGACCAATGAGAATTTAGTATATTTTAAAGTATTTTATTAAATTCAAAAGGGCATAATGGTAAAACATATTTTTATTTTTTTAAATAAAAACGTTTTAAGTCCTTTGATTTTCGGATAACTTTATATATATATATATATATATATATATATGTTAATACAAATATCGTCATTAAACGTTATTTATATTTTTTGATCTTTGCCTAAGTTTTGTTAATCTACAAAAGTAAATTTAATTTATAAAAGCTTAAAGCTTGTCAAGTTTATTAGATATTAAAACAAGCTTTCTCAAACAATATATTCATCATTCAAGCATTTACATTTATGATTAGTAACATCTTAATATGACTCTAATCATTATGTATGATAGTAGTTGTAGAATGTGTTAGGTTCTTAAAACCAAACACTACTTAAGCATTTGCATATTTCTATTAATAGTAATACAACATTTTGACATCATGTATTACATCATGGAGATCATTGGAAGATTCCATTAGATATTTTGTGAAGATTTGTACTCTTACATATCTTGCACAATCTTACTTAGATAGAGTTGACTTTAAGCAAGATTTGATATCTTGACTGTCGATCAAGCGGTACTAATTGGGTACACAGGCGGAACCCTTTTAGGGGTCCGCGGTCCGTGGACGCCTCGTCCAAATGGCTATAAATAGCAATGCCAAGCCAAGTAGTTTCTCATCCCTTTCTAACATACTCTACATATCTTCTCTAACCTTTCTAACTCGGGTTCATATCATATTAGTGATCTCTTTGTAGCAAAGAAGATCAAGTCATATTCAAGCTTCAACGAAGTTGGAAGTCTTGTTTGTTTAGTGTTGTATGATCTAGTGTTGATCCATACTTCATTGTTGTATCAAACCATCATAATCTTGTGAGTGTGAGTGGTTAGTATTTTAGTCCTCAAAATACATTGTGTGGGAGTAGTTGTACCCTTGGAAAGAACTCGACATCTAGCTTAGTGTCGGAAATAGTGTATGTTGAAGTGTAAAGGTTTTCTCCGGTGAAAGGAGCTTGTTGACTAGTGAAGTTAAACTCTCGAGTGTGAGACTGGGAGTGGAGTAGGCAAGGAAAAGAGTCCTTGTAGGCGAACCACTATAAACAACTTGTTGTGGTTTGATCATTTCTTTCCTTACTTACTTATTACATATTGCTTGCATATTTCATTAACATACTTAAGATCAATATCAATTGATCTTTCAATAAGTTTCAAAACAAAGTTTTAATCGATGAACTATTCAACCCCCTTCTAGTTTTCTACAATTGGTACGAGCCTCGTTGCTCAAGAATTTCTAAAATAACTTGTATTTTATAAACTTGAAACGATCCATGGATTCTAAAACTTTAAAGAAGGGCAATCTATGCAAAGACCACCACTTTTGAAACCAATGGATTTATCTATTGGAAAACCGCTTTGAAACATATGTAAAATCAAAAGATATAGATCTTTGGTTTATTATTGTCAAAGGAGATTTTAGTTCTACAACAAAGGATATTTCCGTTGATGAACAAAAGAAATTAGTTGCTAAAAATAATGAAGCTAAAATGATGCTTTATAATGCTTTACCTAGAAAAGAATATGAAAGAATTTTTATGTGAAACCGCCAAAGATATTTGGGAATCTTTAATTGTTACACATCAAGGTAATTCACAAGTCAAGGATAACAAATTAATCTTCTTGTTCAACAATATGAACAATTTGTTATCCTCGAAGATGAAACCATTGATTGTGGGTTTGCTCGTTTAACACTATCATTACATCACTTAAAGCACTTGATGAATCTTTTCGTAGTAAGAACTTTGTCAGAAATTTCTTAGAGCACTCCATCCCAAATGGAGAGCTAAAGTGACCGCTATTGAAGAATCAAAGATCTCTCAATAATGTCACTAGAGCGAGCTAATTGGCAACCTCAAAGTTCACGAATGATAATGGAGAAAGATTCGGAGATCATCAAAGGAAGAAGGAGAAGATCAAATCCGTTGCTCTTAAAGCAAAGGCGGAATCAAGCGATGATGGTGAATCTTGTTCTGATAGTGAAGATGAGGAGTATGCCATGGCGTTAGAGATTTCAAGAAGTTCTTTAGAAGAAGAGGAAAGTTTGTAAGACAACCTCGAGAAGAAAAGAAGCCATTCGAAAAGATCGGGATGATAAGAAGATTAAAGGTGAAAGAAAGTGTTTTAGATGTGGTGATGCAAGTCATCTTATGGGAGAATGTCCCAAGCCACCTAAAAGCAAAACTCAACGAGCTTTTGTAAGTGGTGCTTGGGTGATAGTGAAGGCGATGAAGAATCAAGCAAGGAAGAGATCGCTCTAATGGCACATGAGTCAAATGAGGTACTTTCCACTCTTCTTATTCTTCTATAGATGATGACACCTTGCAAAAACAATATAATCAATTGTGTGAGCTAAGTCTAAAAATCATAACTAAAATAAATTTTAAAACCAAAAGGAGTTTTTGGAAAATGAGGTATATGAGTTAAAAGAAAAGCAAAACGTCTTGAAAAAGGAAAAGCAAATGCGATGATTGTAAATCATGTCAAGAGCTTAATCTTGAAATAGAAAAACCAAAGCTCACACAAGAAGTTTTAATAGAAAATAACTCTAAGTTTAAAGGTTTAACAAAACATCGCTCTTGCCGATGAAATAGTTAAAATCCATAAAACACCAGGAGACATGAATGGGCTAGGTTTCAATGAAGTATTAATTCCAAAGAGTCAAAACAAAGCGGCCGAAAAAGACGAACATTATGTCAAAGCTGCTGAAGAAGACACGGACCGAGACGGAACCAAAATAAGGGTTCCGTCCGTTTCAAAAGGGTACGCGGGTACTTCAATGAGCGAGAATGTTCATGTCTGAACCATCTTGAATTTGTTAAAATAACAAAGAAAACCAATGATAATGTTAAACTAAAACCGCCATTATATCGAGTAGGACTTGTTAAAAAATGAATTTAGATCAAAAACTACTCAACAACGATATAAAACCTCTTTTGCCAACGCCCTTTCCTAAGAGCAACCACAACGTTCAACCTAACTACCAACACAACGGTTGGAATCAAAACATTCTGACCATATCAAACCCCAGATTACATGCCATGGAACCCTTACCCATCATTTCCATACATGAATCAAATAAATGGTATATTTAACCCAAACGGACCCATGAGATATTGGGACCAAATGTTTGAGTTATTCGCTTCCTAGGTATGCTTAAAAGTTGGATTGGAACCCGATGAATGGATAAAAGATAGTGGATGCTCCACGACACGACGGGCAACAAAAGTCTCTTCTCATCATACCAAGAGTATAGCGGAGGTAATGTCACTTCGGTAGCAATCTCAAAAGCAAAATCATTGGCAAAGTACGATTGCTCATAACTCTCTAACTATTGAAAATGTTGCTCATGTGGATAGGTTGGATTTAATCTACTTAGTATTAGCCAACTATGCGATAAAAAGTATAAAGTACTATTTGATGAAAATGGTAGTAAAATACTAAAAGATGGTATCACCATAGCCAAAAGGAGTTAGGAAAAATAACATATCGTCATGAAAATAGATAAAACATATAATGACAAACTTTGCCTAACAACATTAGGCGATAGCTCATCTCTTTGGCATAGGCGCTAGGTCACGCTAATATGAGACTTATACAAAACCTATCTTCAAAAGAGTTAGTTAGGAATTTGCCAAAACTAAAATATGACCAACACTTTTACGGCTTGCAAAATTGGTAAACAAACACATAGTAGTCACAAGTCTAAAATATGGTATCTACATCTAAGTGTCTAGAATTATTACATATGGACTTGTTTGGACCATCCGCTATAAAGCTATGGAGGCAACTTATACACTTTGGTCATAGTAGATGATTACTCAAGGTTTACTTGGACGTTATTTTGAAAACCAAAATGAAGCTTTTTGATAAATTTGAAATACTTAGCAAGAAAATTCAAAATCTTCTAGGTGTCAAAATTGTGTCGATCCGAACGGATCATGGTCGTGAATTGACAACGAAACTCAATTTGGAAACTTTTGTGATACAAATGGTATAACACATAACTTTTCGCTCCACGAACACCTCAATCAAATGGAGTAGTAGAACGTAAAATAGAACAATTCAAGAAATGAGAACAATGCTTAATGAACAAAACATTCCTCAAAAGTTTTGGTGTAACGCCGATTGACACTTCTACATATATTTTAAATAGAGTCCTAATCGTCCTTTCCTAAACAAAACACCATATGAACTTTATAAAGGTAAAAGCCAACATTAGGATATTTTAAAGTCTTTGGTTGCAAATGTTTTATTCTTAACACTAAGGATTATCTCACCAAGTTTGACCCAAAGTCTTATGAAGGTGTATTTCTTGGTTACTCTCAAACTAGTAAAGCTTACATTGTCTTAAATAAAGAAACAATGATAGTCGAGAATCGTTGAACATAACATTTGAAAGTCCACCTCCTCTAAGACATCACCTTTGGTAGATGATGACTTAGTTGAAAGTCAAATAATTGAAAGTCAAATTAATAATAACAAGGAAGATGAACCATTAAATAAGGAAATTGTCAACATAAAAGAATCTAAAGTCATCCATTAGAAAGGTCATAGGAAAACTTAATCAAAGAACCTTAAGATCACAAGCTCAAAATCAAAGTAATCATTTTGTTTTGTATCCACCATTGAACCAAAACCATAAATGAAGCAATAAAAGATGAGTCATGGGTAATGGCCATGCAAGAAGAATTAAACCAATTCGTTAGAAATGATGTTTGAAACTAGTTCCAAAACCTAAAGATCAAACTATAATTGGAACAAAATGGGTCTTCGAAACAAAATGGACGAAAACGGTATAGTATCTAGAAACAAAGCTAGGCTTGTTGCACAAGGTTATAATCAACAAGAAGGAATTGACTATGATGAAACTTATGCAATCGGTAGCTAGACTTGAATCTATTAGAATATTACTTGCTTATGCATGTGCTTATGATTTTAAATTATTTCAAATGGATGTTAAAAGTGCTTTTCTTAATGGGTTTATTAACGAAGAAGTGTATGTTGCTCAACCTCCCGGTTTTACCGACTTTGAGAAACCACATCATGTCTTCAAACTCAAGAAAGCATTATCTGACCTTAAACAAGCACCTAAAGCTTGAATACGACCGTCTTAAGACTTTTCTTATTGATAACAAATATACTATGGGATTAGTAGATAATACTCTTTTTACTAAGAAAAGGAATCGCAAATTATTATTGTTCAAATATCGTTGATGACATTATATTCGGATCAACTTGTCAAGAACTATGTAATGATTTTCTAAAATCATGCATGACGAGTTTGAAATGAGTATGATGGGTGAGTTAAACTTCTTTCTAGGACTTCAAATTAAACAACTAGAAGATGGTATTTTCTTTAACCAATCTAAATATATAAAAGACATGCTTAAGAAATTTGGTCTTGAAGATTCCAAACCAACTAAAACACCCATGTCTTGGACACTAAACTCACCAAGGACGAAGAAGGTGAATTCGTAGATAACACTAAATATAGAGGAATGATTGGTAGCCTACTCTATCTTACGGCTAGTAGACCCGACATTATGTTTAGTGTTTGTCTATGTGCTCGCTTTCAAGAAAACCCAAAGCATCACACTTAGAAGCATTAAAAGGATTTTAGATATATTAGGGAACAACGTGTTTAGGATTATGGTATCCCAAAGGAACGCGGTATAGAAACCACGGTGTATGCGCTTTCGGATCATGCCGGTGATTATGTCGATAGAAAAAGTACAAGTGGTATTTGCACTTTTGTTGGACATTGTCTCACCTCATGGTTTGCAAAGAAGCAAACGGCTTTAGCCATCTCTACTACTGAAGCGAATCGTCTCGGTGGGAAAAGCATGTCAACAAGCTCTTTGGATGAAGCAAGCTCTCGAGACTACGAATTCATCTCAACGACATTGTAATCTTGTGCGACAACAAAGAGCCATCGATCTCAGAAGAATCCCGTTCAACATGCTCGTACAAAGCACATTGAAATCCGTCATCACTTTCTTGGCGACAATGTTCAAAAAGGAAACATCTCAATCGAAAGTATCCTCCGAAGACAACATTGCCGACATTCTTACTAAACCTCTTAGCGAGAACCTTTTAATCTTCTTAGACTTGGTTTAGGATTAATGGAACCAAACATGTAGGATAAACATAGTCTAAAACATTAGAATAGTCAAACCAAAATAATTTTGTCTTGTATACGCTCTTGTGTACCACGCAAAGCGACAACACGGACGGAACCAAAAATTTGGTGCCGCTCGTCCGTCAATCTCTGAAAAACAAACAACTTTATACATAACACCTTCTTCCTCACAACCCACTTTACCAAAACGTGTAAAACTTAAACCAAGCTCATTATTATCATCTTCCACTCTCTTATCATGAAGATAACATCATTGTAAGTATCCTAACTACATTTCATCTCTTAATTACGAGTCTAGGATTCTTATTTATGCACAAAACTATCACAAATCATTACATGGGGTTTTATGTATGCTTTCATACCAAATATGAATTCAATTGGCAAATTGCATAACTAGTCATTCAAATTAGGTACTACATTATCATATTGCATAAACAAATCATGTTTCCACTAATTGATAGATAATAAATATATGGCCTTATTCAAACAACCAACACCCCATGTCAAAAGTTTTGAAAAGCTTCTCACTTATAGGAAAAACATTTTCATTGCTAATACAAATAGAAGCGTTAGAATTTTCATCACTTGCATGCTCTTGAATACTAAAGGTATTGCATAACTAATATGCACTCCGGGTATATTCAAATGTAGCCACATTGAATTAGGAGCATTTGGGTCATCTCATGGTATTTGCAAACACTCCACTAAAACCATTTTATGCATAAAATGAGTCGAGATAACCGCAACTCCAAATTGTTTTCATATAGGCACACTAGAATCAAAAAGCGTTAAAATTTATCTAAAGTTTTAACATGTTAATTCTTATCCTTAGGAATAACCATGGTAGCCGCAAGATTCTATGATCACAAAGACACTCTTAACTACATTCCCAAACACCACAAAACCAAAGGACTCACCAAGGAACAAGTAGAAATATTTAGGGGTCTAGAATCTAGGTATTTCCACGAGGTAGAACCATTCACTCATCCTTCCTTGAGCATACCAATCTTCGTGAAGAACTAGCCGCCATTCAATTCGATTGTCTTCTTGACATTGATGAACCAATTTGTCCTAGGTTCAGTATTAGAATTCTATGCTAGTGTGACCGGTTTTAGTGATGAAGGCGATGATGAGTTTTGTCTTAGCTTTAGAATCAATCAAAATGACTTCACCATCACTTTAAGTGAATTTGCTAGAGTACTAGGAATTCCCAACCGAGGAACTTGTGTCTACGGATAAGTGGTCACTCACCGCGCTTGATGCAATCAATGACCGCTCTCTCCCTACATAACCCGTTTAGCGATAAGGATGTCATCCGTGAACACCTTTTAACCCAAAAGCGGATACAACCCGAGTCACCCGAAAGGAAAAGAGGTAGACCGAGATCCATATGGAATGGAGCTCAATGAACTTAAGCGAATTTAAGAAATGGGAGGAGTTACTTAGAGCAAGCGTCATTAGCACCATAGGAATAGGGATCACATAAGCGCTGTCTTTGCCACATGCTTTACAACTTGTCCACCGACAACCATTCAACAGCCTACTACATAGCTAGGAGAATGATTGATATTCCAACTCAAGGATCCGTTGCTCTTCCATACGGGATGCTTCTAACCCGTCTCTATAGAAACTTCGCTCCAATTCCACCAACCCCAAAGGGATGCACCTTCAATATGATCTCATCCTCACATCTTTGTGCCTTGAGTGATGCTCGAGTTGCTAAGACTAAAGGCAAGAGAGCTAAACCTCCAACTCCTTCATCATCATCATCAAATAGCTCAGGATGGTCTTCCAAGCTCTCGTCTTCCACCTCAAGAGTATTACACATCTCTTCCGAAATTGAGAATGAATCAAGAGAATTCAAGCAAACTAAGGGAATGTTCAAGTGCCTTGGTAGGATGATGAACAAAATTTACAAGAAGTTGGACAAATAAGGGTACTTTAAGGAGTGTTTGGAACAATGCATTATCGTTAATGTTTGATACTATTTAGTTGTTTTTATTATGTAGGATGATAATATAACTTGAAACAATGGTGTATGCTAACAATCTCATGCGGGGATAGCACAAGTATGCTATCAAATTTTACCCATTTTCACTATATTGTGAAAATCAATAAGCTGCTCTTAATCTATGCTCCTTGTGTTTACATATGTGTTTTACTTTTCCTAACTAGAAATGTTTAGTTTAACAAGTTTTGAGAAAATTTTCGATTTGGAAATTTCGGTTTTAGGAAACTTTACGTCCAAATTTGACCTCCACGGATCGAGTACGGCACCTTTATTTTGGTACCGTCCTTTATGAATTTAGTACCGCCATATGTCTGTAGGACGGACGGCACCCTTTGGGTTCCGTCATGTATGATTTTGTGCGTGGGTCCTCCGGTAATTTTCTAATTTCGACTCTTTCGTAATTCAAATTATCTTCCATCACTCATAAATCAATCTTAACTAGTTTATCTTGTTATTAGAACTAGTATTATTCACTAAGGGATGTAAGAAATCCATTTCCACCAAAATTCAAAATTTGAAAAATCCACCCAAGAGCCCTTTGGCATAAAGGAAGGAACCAAAATTTGGTACCTTCAAATCCGTGGTGTCTGAATATTAGGAAATTCCACTCACTAGAACACATTTATTGCATATATTTTCTTCTCACTCCATCTTCTTTGTATGGATTGACTTGGGTGATATGACTAGCATTCAACCCACTTCCAAATCATTAGGAACCTCATCTATTCAATGGTTCAACATCAAATCAAACCTTTTCTCAACAATTTCTCCCTCTATAAATTGAAAGGCTTTACCATGATCATCCTCACACCTTCTTCATTTTCACTTACTATCTAGCAAATCAAAACCCAAGATAAAAATGACTAAATCATCACCAAACCTTGCAGAAAACCGCTAGAATGGCGTAAGGCCTTGTTGCTTTGTTAATCTTAGCTCATCATCCGAATCTTCACCACTCACCATCTCATCTCCATTAGAGATGATACACCTACCTTGGCTACACCCACTTCATCACACATTGTGATCACCACTCCACCACCATCAAAAGCACCTACTTCACCTCCACCGGCACCCATCCAAACATCTAAGACACCTTCACCACCTTCACCAAGGTCTCCACTCACTCCCGTGGAGTTATTCTCAACTCACCAACATCACCAAATCCTTTCCTAGAGGACTTGGAAGACTTGCCTCTAGGCCAAGTCACCCACCACCATTGCCATCCTTTGGCACCATTGAGCTGAATCGCTCACGAATCACCTCGGTCATCCATTGACCCAAAGCGCCCATTAGGGCCAAGACCTCTCCTTTCCACCCCATTCACAAGGACATTCATGGTCCTTTATACGGGGATCATCCACTTCCTCATCAATGTCCCTCATATTGAGGACATCCGGAGAGCATGTGGGATGACAATCCCACTAGAGAGGAGATTCAAGCCGAACTCCACAACCTCCACCAATTCAAAGGCATGGTGGATTCTCACTTAAGTGAGACAATGCAAATGCAAAGTGCTTTGCTTGCATCCATCATGACCACTCCAAACATCCCAACACCACCAACACATCCACCATTCCACCACCACAACCTCCGCAAACTTTCTACCCACAAGACATGGTTGCTCCACTTGTGAGCAAGCGGGTCAAAGTGTGAAACGGACCGGATTATGGTCCATGACTTCCACGAAGAAATGAGGTTCATCCTCAACCACATTCTTGAGCGTCTCAACGCTCTTTCCCATCCACCATCTCTTTAGGATGGTTTTTAGAATAGTCTTTTATTTGTTTTTGTTTTTAGGATAATTTTTTTTTTTTTTTCTCTCTTGTACTAGAAACACATCATTGTGTTCTCTTTTCATGATCTTTACTCATGAAAAATTTTAACAAATGAATGTTGTTTATTATGTTGTTGGTGTCATTACATAGTGTTTGGAAATGCTTGTGAATGATCATTATTACTAACAATTTTTTTTTGTAGCTTTATTTTCAAAATCCATGTATCTTCCCATTAAAGCACCCAATTTAGGGGAGCTTTGAACAAGGGGAGATAATAAGCTCGACTCATTACATTCCGTAGCCTCTTCTTTGTTGAGACAAAAGGGGAGAATATAATAGAACTTGAAATTATTTATATTTGACTTTTAGAAAAGTCAAAGCGCATACAATTGACTACCCTCATTGATAATACTTGACTTTTCTTAAAAGTCAAGCATACTGACTTTCGAAAAGTCAACATCATGCATCAACTAGTGAATTCTTTGACTTTCATAAAAGTCAAAATTGCACACTTATATTATCATTTCCTTTTCAAAGTTCTAAAACTAATATTTTATAACTCTTGTACAAACTTTGTCTCTTTTATAAAATAAAATTTATATTTTGTCCTCAACAAAAGGGAGATTGTTAATACAAATATCGTCATTAAGCGTTATTTATATTTTGATCTTTGCCTAAGTTTTGTTAACGACAAAAGTAAATTTAATTTATAAAAGCTTAAAGCTTGTCAAGTTTATTAGATATTAAAACAAGCTTTCTCAAACAATATATTCATCATTGACATTTACATTTATGATTAGTAACATCTTAATATGACTCTAATCATTATGTATGATAGTAGTTTGTAGAATGTGTTAGGTTCTTAAAACCAAACACTACTTAAGCATTTGCATATTTCTATTAATAGTAATACAACATTTTGACATCATGTATTACATCATGGAGATCATTGGAAGATTCCATTAGATATTTTGTGAAGATTTGTACTCTTCATATCTTGCACAATCTTACTTAGATAGAGTTGACTTTAAGCAAGATTTGATATCTTGATTTGTCGATGGCGGTACCAATTGGGTACAGGCGGAACCCTTTTTGGGGTCCGCGGTCCGTCAGGCGCTCATCCAATTGGCTATAAATAGCAATGCCAAGCCAGTAGTTTCTCATCCCTTTCTAACATACTCTCATACATATCTTCTCTAACCTTTCTAACTCGGTTTCATATCATATTAGTGATCTCTTTTGTAGCAAAGAAGATCGAGTCATATTCAAGCTTCAACGAGAAGTTGGAAGTCTTGTTTGTTTAGTGTTGTATGATCTAGTGTTGATCCATACTTCATTGTTGTATCAAACCATCATAATCTTGTGAGTGTGAGTGGTTAGTATTTTAGTCCTCAAAATACATTGTGTGTGGGAGTAGTTGTACCTTGGAAAGAACCGACATCTAGCTTAGTGTCGGAAATAGTGTGGCGAAGTGTAAAGGTTTTCTCCGCGGTGAAAGGAGCTTGTTGACTAGTGAAGTTAAACTCTCGAGTGTGAGACTCGGGAGTGGAGTAGGGCAAGGAAAAAGAGTCCTTGTAGGCGAACCACTATAAACAACTTGTTGTGGTTTGATCATTTCTTTCCTTGCTTACTTATTACATATTGCTTGCATATTTCATTAACATACTTAAGATCAATATCAATTGATCTTTCAATAAGTTTCAAAACAAAGTTTTTAATCGGTAAACTATTCAACCCCCTTCTAGTTTTCTACAATATATATATATATATATATATATATATATATATATATATATATATATATATATATATATATATATATATATATATATATATATATATATATATATATATATTTGTTTCTAACATCGTTTTTTTTACGTGTTTTTTCGAAAAATGAGGTGCATGTGTGTGTTTTTTTAATATTGTGAATTTACATATGTTTTTTTACGTACAATTGTTTAGATATCAAACTTATTTTGCTTAAAATGGTAATTACACATATGTTTCTAGTATACATTCTTTAATCTTGAAATTTATAATAAAAACATAAACATATACATGTTAGCTCTAAATTTATAAACACCCAAAAAGATAAATAGTATACACAAAAGGTTTGATATCAAATGAAATTCGATTAAAATACAAATGACATCATTCAAAAACATGTGTGCACTCTTTCAAGCACTCTTTCAAGAACATGTGTGCACTCTTCCAAGAACATATGTGCACGCCTTCTAAAAAACAAGTGCATTCATAGATTTATAATTTCTTCATCATATTCACCATCTACGTTAGTTGCGATTTGCCATATTGTCATCATTATCTTTAGTAGTAACCTGATACAACCATATGCAAATACAAGTAAACCAAAAAACAAATATTAGTAAATTGACATTTTTTATTGTAACATATATGCACAAACTTTTTAAATGACAAAAATATATGTGCACAACTTATTTTTAAACATCTCTATGAAAAAGTCACTACCCCTGATTACACAAACACAAATTTGTATAATTATTCAAAAACATGTGTGCACTTTTCTAAAAACATATGTGCACGGTTCATTTTCTCATCGAATTCGTTAAAACATATAGATGTGCACGCCATTCAAAAACATGTGTGCACTCTTCACAAAACATATGTGCACGTTGCGCTTTTTCGTCAAATTCATTAAAACATATATGCCCGTCTTCAAAAAAGCATATGTGCACTGCATTTTTTGTTATCACCTGATCTTGCTTTAATATAAAACACAATTTAAATGCTTACCATCAGTACTAATTCATGTTACCTTTATGAACCACATTTTGTTAAAACAAAAAATTATACACTTGAAATGCCATGCACCTACTTAAGACATAAAACACAATTCAAATGCGTGCCACTCTAATAAAGTCATATGTGAATGTGATCATAATCATATAGTGAAAGCAAAAATATAAAACCAGTACAAGTATCCAAACTTCAGAGACATGTAATTTAATTGGCGGTGCAAAACACAAACAGACCAAAGAACCCAACCAATAATCTTTACATCATTTGTTGGAATCACTCCTAAACCTTATTCAAGTGTTAGTGATTCATATGTAATAGTTAGCTTAATATGGCTTTTATGTTTGTTATTAAGCTTAGGCTTATGTAGAAGGCCCATAAGCCTAGGCTAAGCCCAATAAGGAAAAGGATGGGAACTTGGAGTGTTGCCCTAGTTCCCTCCTATAAATAGTCTTGTAAACCTTCTATTGAAGGTTGGTTGTTCACATTTACATTTACTCTTAAGCATAATCTTTCACATAGTCCTACGCGTAAGTGTGTGTGTGTTTTCATCCGCCTTCTCTTTTTCTTCTCTACTTCTTCATGTTGATGCTTGTGTTACTAATATGGTGACCTAACAGTGGTATCAATCGCCAAATAGTTGAATGAAAAGAAGTTTTTTTTTAAGCTTTTGGTATTACAGCGTAAGTCGCGGTTCAAAACTTGTTCACGTTTAAAAACTTAATTTTTACACTTTTCAATCCAAGATTCTTGTACTTTCAAGCGTTTTAAGTGTTAAAATTTCAGTTTAAGCAAAAGTTTCGAACTTTACGTGTTTTCCTTAGTTTTGAACTTGGTTTTATATGCGTGTTCATCGTTACGCATAAGGTATTTTAAAGTTTTGGATCATCAAGTTTCACACTTTTGTGTTATTTTGGTGATATTAGTCTGTTCATCACAAAAATCGGTTTAGAAACATCTTTGGGCAACAATCATTTTTGGTAAAGTTCTACGCAATGAAACCCTAAATTTACGCATAAGAGTTCCATTGTTTGATCTTGGTTTTAGTGGATTACTCGGTGTTTTTCTTGCTTGGATAAGCACGAAAACACTTCGACTTTGGATATCTTTTGCCTTTGTGATAGAGTAAAAGATCTTTTGGGTAAAACCCTAATCTTACGCGTAAGCTCAACCCTCACGCGTAGAACACTTTCCGCATAAGATTTTCTTACGCCTAAGCCACGTCTTCGCATAAGTTAATCCCACGCCTAACTTTCATTTACGCATAACTTTAGTGTTTTCTCATTTCTTCGCGAAAGCTAATCCTCACGCGTAACTATTCTTTTTTACAGCGTATCTTTGGTGTTTTACGCATAAGTGGTACTTTGCTTTTCCGTGATTTCTCGCCTAAGGATCTTGATGCGCTCCCGGCGATCAAGCTTTATCACCAAACTCGCCACTTGTGAATGGCGGACCGTAACAAGCTTAAAGCGGCTCGGGAGCGAATGCAATGAAGATCCAGGGAGTATAGTGTTTCCGGGTCGTTATGTCGGTATGGTGTGCAATGGATCATCAAGCGTTTAGTGATCGAGGAATTTGAGCGGAAAAGGAGATTGAATGATATTACAACTACGAGAAAAGCCAACAAATTAAAGCGGCTTAAATGCAAATTAAAGGAAATTAAAGATAAAATCTATTAAATAAACGCTATCACTACATTTAAAATGATGAGCGTTTAAAATTTAAAACTACGTTTAAATAAAACTTACGTGAGCGTACAAAATAAAAAAGTGAAACTTACACAATAATAACCCTAAAATATGAAAATGATATTTTTACAATCCTAATGATAAAAAAACTTTTTAGAAAAGAAAACTATTTTTGTAACTATTTATCTAATTATTATTAATTAAAACTATTTTAACTATTAAATATTTATCTAAAATACAAGAAATTAGGAAATAAAGCTAGAAAAATAAAGTTATGAATTGGAAAAGTCTAAAATATCAAAATAGAATTTTCAAAACTATTTTTGTATTTTTCGATTATTTTCTATTTTTATGAATTAAAAACTATTAAATACTAATTAAATTACTAAAATTACAAAATAAACTATGAAAAGCTGAAAAATTACTTTTTACTTTTTATATTTATCTAAACCTAAGAAAATTGAAAACTTATTTTTAAAGCTTTTCTTAATTTTTGTATTAAATGCTAATTAAAATGCTTAAAAACTAATTTAAATTAAGAAAAATAGCAAATCAACTTGAAAAATCTGAAAATTTCAGGAAAACTCTAAAATAATATGAGGAATAAAGGAAAATAGAAAAACAAGTGCTTATGTGTGGAATTATGGCGATGAGTAAGTACTTATTGAAATAAGACTTAAATAAGCAAATGGAGTCCAAAAGCTACCAAGCGAAACACAAGCTACAATATGCTAAAGGAACTTAAAACAACCAATCTCAACTGATCTTAACCACTGGATTACAAGGCTAACACAGATTGATGATATGAGATTATGGCTAAAAGCAATGAAAGGGTCTACTTTGGGCGTAGCGCAAGCCCATATTAAGCTAAAGCAGAAAACAAGCAATTGGAACCTAAAGGACACAGGTGAGAATATGTAAGCCAAAACCAACCTTTGAGAAGCTCTTATGAGCCACGTGCGGACATGCACAAACTGAGAAAAAACTCGGCATAAGTCGACCCGTGGGCGAGTGGCGATTAGGCTATTTTGACAAGCTCTATGAGCTTTTAGAAAAATTACAAAGCTTTATCACACAAGCACATCACTTGTGAATGGCGGAACCGTAACAAGCTTAAAAGCGGCTCGGGAGCGAATGCAATGAAGATCCGGGAGTATAGTGTTTCCCCGGTCGTTATGTCGTGGTGTCACGATGGATCATCAAACGTTTAGTGATCGAGGAATTTGAGCGGAAAATGAGATTGAATGATATTACAACTACAGAAAAGCCAACAAATTAAAACGGCCTAAATGCAAATTAAAGGAAATTAAAAAGATAAAATCTATTAAATAAACGCTATCACTACATTTAAAATGATGAACGTTTAAAATTTAAAACTTACGTTTAAATAAAACTTACGTAGACGTACAAAATAAAAAGTGAAACTTACACAATATTAACCCTAAAAATATAAAAATGATATTTTTACAATCCTAATGATAAAAGAAACTTTTTAGAAAAAGAAAACTATTTTTGTAACTATTTATCTAATTATTATTAATTAAAAACTATTTTTAACTATTAAATATTTATCTAAAATACAAGAAATTAGGAAATAAAGCTAGAAAAATAAAGTTATGAATTGGAAAAGTCTAAAATATCAAAATAGAATTTTCAAAACTATTTTTGTATTTTTCTGATTATTTTTCTATTTTTTATGAATTAAAAACTATTAAATACTAATTAAATTACTAAAATTACAAAATAAACTATGAAAAAGCTGAAAATTACTTTTTTTACTTTTTATATTTATCTAAACCTAAGAAAATTGAAAACTTATTTTTGAAGCTTTTCTTAATTTTTGTATTAAATGCTAATTAAAATGCTTAAAACTAATTTAAATTAAGAAAAATAGCAAATCAACTTAGAAAATCTGAAAATTTCAGGAAAATCTAAAATAATATGAGGAATAAAGGAAAAATAGAAAAACAAGTGCTTATGTGTGGAATTATGAAGCGATGAGTAAGTACTTATTGAAATAAGACTTAAATAAGCAAATGGAGTCCAAAAGCTACCAAATCTGAAACACAAGCTACAATATGCTAAAGGAACTTAAAACAACCAATCTCAACTGATCTTAACCACTGGATTACTGAGCTACACAGATTGATGATATGAGATTATGGCTAAAAGCAGTGAAAGGGTCTACTTTGGGCATAAGCACAAGCCCCATATTAAGCTAAAACAGAAAACAAGCAATTGGAACCTAAAGCAGACCTGGGTGAGAATATGTAAGCCAAAAACCAACCTTTGAGAAGCTCTTATGAGCCCTGTGCAGACATGCACAAACCTGAGAAAAACTCAGCATAAGCTGACCCATGGAGCAGGGCAATTAGGCCATTTTTGACAAGCTCTATTGAGCTTTTAGAAAAAATTACAAAAATCCACTAAAATACACATAAGAAAATAGACCAATAGTACTTTTCAAAACCACAAGTTTCATAAAAATTGGCCCGAGGCGAGCTTGTGAAAATTCCTTCTTGTTGTGGCGAAATTTCAACATTTGACTTTTATCAAACCGAAAAGTTGACTTTTCCAACTTTGATTCAAATTTTTGGACTGAGCTAGATGTTATATGATGAAAGGAAACTAATGCAAGCTAAATCTAGGTATATTGAACACAAAACAAGAATTTGATTAGCTAAAATTCCAACGAGATAGCTAAATAAGACAGATGGTGTGTGATTTTGACCTTTGGGGTTTTGCGATCACAATTGTAAGGCAGATAAGAGTCTCAAATGACTAAAGAGATGCAACCCAACTAATTCTAACTCTTGACTAGGCCTCTAAGGCGAGATAGTGCGGCAAACCAAACACCCCTTTAAGCATTGATAATGAGATTAAAACTACACCAAGCGCTACACTAACTCTTGCAACCACTTAAACCGACTCTAACTATGCTAAATCGACTTATTTAATGGTTTCAACTATTGAGGATCACAGATTCACTACAAGCATAAAATACAAGATTGCAAAATTGGAAATGACAATGAACTCACAAGGCTCCAATTGTTGTTGCAGGCCAAAACCAAACCAAATTCTAATTTATCCTAGTCTAATACAACCCATTATCATCTTTGCATCAACAAATAGCCATTTCCCAAACCAAGCGCACCGGTTTGACTTCATGACCATCAACCACATTTACTTGAAAATGAAATGTAAGCTTATAAAAAGCTTATAAAGACCTTAACTAAACTTGTTTAAGCTTAAAACAAGCACCTAACAACTTGGACAGAAGACTTTGAAACTGAGAATCTCAACAGTAAACTCATAAACTTGGAAATTTAGCACAACTGAAATTAACACTTGAAATAGGTCTTAATACACTATAATGACTTACTTTAATAAAGCAACTTGAAATTACAACATTTAACTTAAACTAAAAGCAGTTTATTAAAAACGACATTAAGAGGAAAAATAAAGCTAATGCCTCCAATGCTTCTTTCTTCCTTTCTTTTATACCCATCTTCCTTCTCTCTCTTTCGAAAGCGGGTTCACCAGTGTATTTTTTGACTTTTGGATCACATAAGTGATTTTTGGCCATAGATTGAATTTGGCGGAAAAAGGGTTATGACTGTTAGGGTTGAGTGAGATGAGGTGGGAGTAATAAATGTGTTTTGGAGGGTAGGAGGAGGGAACAAGTTAGTGATAAGGTGATGGGTGGGTTGAGTGTGCGGGTGTGTGCTGGGGGCTAGTGGGGAGGAGAGAAGGTGTTGGCTGCTTTTGTGTTTGGTTTGACTTGGGTTGGTGACCGGTGTTTAATAATCAAAGGGGTCAAAAGGTTACGTGACAAGGGTCCAGGTGGTAAGGGTCCAAAAGGTTTGTTGGCTTAATAAATGACAAGGAGTAATGTAACCACGAAATTCGAGGACCGATTACTGCCAAATCTCAAAGTTGCTCAAGGATTGAAATTGACAAGTGTTAATATTACAAGGACCAAAGTTGCCATTTGATTTTTCGAGGACCATTTCGCCAATTCTTAAACTTGAAGGACCAATTTGTAATTTTCTCAAAACTTTTATATTTTTCACCAAAGGACTAATTTTGAAAACTTATGATTTTAAAAGGACCTTTGGTGATTTTTCTTTGAAATTATGTGCTGTGGATTGCTTTTGATAACTTTTGAAACTTGGGGACTAAAGCGCAATTTTGCAAATTTGATATGTTTTCATCGATTTTGATATTTTGCATTTAAAACACATAAAACAACGATTTGTGATATTTTCATCATTTTGATGCATTTTGAGTGTTTCGGATGATTTTGCAGTTTATATTGTACAAAATGATGAGTATTTACACACTCATCGATACTTCATCAACAACGGTTCATTCGACTACAAAGATCCATTTAACAACACAAGTTTTCAACATGTCACAACCACCATACTCTAACTATTTTCCTTATACTTATCATCAACAACAACAACAACAACAACAACAACTAAGTCCACAACATCAACAATTTAATCATCAATAACAAATTTATCAACAACAATTTAATCAACAACATACTCCACAACTTGGAGCAATTCCACCACCACAAATTGTTCAACCACCACCTAGTCTTCAAGTACAACCTTACAAACTTCTACAATCAACATCCATCGGGAATACTATGAAGGAACCGACATGGTTTGGCAAGATGTGAAGCCTTAAGTAGCTAACAATCAATTCATGAAGCTGGCTCACTGATAGACCTCCAATGCTCACTCCAGAAATTATGATCAATGGGTGATAAGGTTCTTTAGGTTTTGTGATCTAAAGAAGCCACATGGAAAGTTTTAAAGAAGGTCATTATGGAAGGTCCATTTCGGATGCCTCATGTTATCACACCCGAGATCGGATGCCAATCCACCAGAGATCTTGTCACCAATATTGCAACTATCTCCGACCTCACCGGTGATGAACTTCTACACTTTGAAGCCGATGAACTAGCAATGCAATACATCCTTTGGGACTACCCAATCCGATCCTTGAAGTGTTGATTCTCAAAAGACTAAAGCAATGTGAGAACATATTCATCTTCTAATGGAAGGCACAACACTCAATCGGAAGACATGGAATCCAAAATCTACTTGGCTTATGAGCACTTCATGATTGAACCGGAGAGACATTAGAGTCATATCATCATCGCTTTTCGGACATCATTAATGATTTGACAAACACAATATCATCATGCCTCGAATTGTTGTCAACACTAAGTTCCTCGATGAGTCTTGGTCGGAATGGGAGAAGTATGTCATTTTCTCCGTCAAGCTAAGAACCTTCATCATGCTACATATGGATTGTTGTACGACTATTTGAAGCCTCACCAAAAAGAAGTTGACAAAGAAAGGACTATCCGTGGACTCCAACTTCACGGTCAATTCGATAATCAACAACTTGCTGTGGGCTCAAACTAATCTTCCTCTCAAACGACTCGAGACCCGCTCCTCGACCAACAAGAACCATTACACCATATGATCGATCACAAGAACAACCTCAACAAACTCGATTGGTTCCATACAACAACAACAATGCTCAAGCACTTTCGGTGAAGGCGATGAGGACTCTGCGCTTTCGATGAATTGCAACAAGGTTTGTTATGATTGCTAAAGCCTTTGGTCGGTATACAAACAAATCCAACAATCGCGATTCGTTCTCATCCACCACAAGGAATCGTCAGCTGAACAATGGGCGTGTTGAAGTTGAGAACCGTGGTTATGGTGCGTCGGATGGGAGGTGGTCAAGGGTTTAATGCTATTGGAAGGAATAACATGGGTGCTCCGCAACAACAAAAGGGGTCAAGTGGTTGAGCAGGAGGAATGCTCGAATGGGGTTAATGGTCTTCGTTGTTATAAGCGCAATGAGAAGGGTCACTGGCTAATGCATGTCCTAAGCCGAGGACAAGAGGTGCTTATCACAAAGAGGCGTTGCTCTTGGCATAGGATGAAGCGGTGGAACTCTTACCAACAAGGAATAGAGCTTTATGGCGTATCTGATTCGATGATGATATGGAAGACTTGCGTGCTAATGCGGCAGTGATGTTGATGGCACAAATGCAAGCTCTACACATGAGGTGACACAGGCCCAATGTATGACACCGATGGCTTGTCTCGTGTGCAGGAACAAAATACTCATCCCCGATGCGATATCTCCGCCAATTTCTCCATCCGACCAGATTAGAGTGTTCAACATGAGCAATCCACATCTCATTCGATGATTATCAAATAGATCCCGTAGTTATATTTGACGATCAAGATGACCTTATGGTTAATATTGATAATCAAGTTGACTCCGTGATTATATTTGAGGATCTAAATAATGATCATGTTGAGACTCACGTTGAACAAAATGAGCTCGGTCTAATAGAAATTGAGCTCGACCTTAATTAAAGACCAACACTCTCGATTGGAAATTTGCACGAAATTAAAAGAAAAAAAATGCTGCATTAATTAGGTTTTGAAGTCGCTTTGCTTAATCTCATCAAACGAAAATCATTAGAACGATGAATCGTGATCTAGCGCATCCAAGAATGATTTGTTGTCTCAAATAGAACAAATGAAACATGAACATAAACAAAAACTTAACGGTCTTACTTTGGAAACTCAAAAAGCCAAGGGCGAGTTGTTAACTTGTCAAAAACAGTTCTCCGAGTACAAACAAAGATTCCACGAAGCGAATAGATAACTATCTTGAAGAAATTGTCGACTTACAAACTAAAATCAAAGAGTTTCAAATGTTGTTTACAAACATGGTGAGTCAATCACAACCATTCAAAAGTTTACTTTTAAACCTAATCCAAATGGATATGGACCAATTCTTGCGATTACAAGCCTAAGTTTTCAAACAGTATTCAAACCAAATCCTCGATGTTTACGGTCAGAACATAGAATTGATGATTCAATTATGATTTGTTGTTGAATATAATCGTATGGAGGAATTAGATCAGATGATGAGAGTCGGTCAAAATAGAAAATGTCGTTTATAACAAACCATTTAACTATTCAAAAGCCGTTACTTTTGTCAAACAACAAGATACTTCTAACAAACCTTTTGTTATCACACCATTTCAAGTTAGTCCCAAACAAAATGGTGCACAAATTAATGGTCCTTTACCTTCACTTGGTGAAGTTAAACAAAAGCCGAAAGTTGTCGCGTTATAAAATACTTTGACACTTTCTTATCGACCTCAAAATTTTGGGCGTGAGATTGAAATTCATTTTGAAATAAAGTTGAACATTTTCAATCGCCAATGGCGCGAGAACAAAGAGATATTCTTGAAAAGACTTTTACCCCATGTCAAAATTTGAAAACTTGTGCACTATATTGGAAAGGGATTTTCACAAGGAACTTGGTCTCATTAAAACCGTTTTCGAGAAAAAGAAACATCGATTTTAAATACTAAGCGAAAAGAAATTGTTGAGAAAAGATGTTGATCGACTCTTGGAAAATGTTATCTCAGGTCGATATCAATAATCTTGTTCTATTACAACTGCATTGTATATGCATCGATCATATCTCTGCTGATTCGGTGATTACATTGATATTGTTGAAAATCGATAATGTGCATCGATCGAGTCTTTAAAAGTTGAAAATGAGCATCATTAAGCGAACTTTCATATTCAAACGTCGTCTTCAATGGTGTCAAAAGATTGTCAAAATCGTGAACTTGCTTTGCAAAACAAAATCCACCATTGAAATAAAAACGTTTCATCCTAAAATTGAGCAACTGGATGTTCTAAACGTGTCTTTGAAATGTCAAATCTCAAAATATGAACAAGAACTTGCAAAAGTTAAACATGAATATGGTGTCATATTTGATTTACTCAAACAGACTCGTATTGAAGCATCAAACGAACTTGATCATTATCTTGCACACACAAAAGAAGTCATGAATTTTTCTGGAAATCTTCGTTCTGAAAATCAAGATTTGGTGCACACTATCATTATGTTAAGGGAAATGTTAGGAAAGTATGAACAAGTTCACCTAGCATCATTACGAAAATTGCACACTGTAACACTTAGCAAACGTGAACCCAGATTGCCCTCTTGACAAAACACAAGATACTAATGTGCTTCCCTCTTCAAACAGGAATAGTTGCCTCTTTCCAAACGTCCGCACTTCACGGCCTAGGAGCAATACAAGGAAGAATAGAAGTTGCGACCTAATAAAAGATCAATAAAGAATGTTGAAGTAGAAGAACACCCTAGGACTTTGAATAAGACTCAAGTTGCACCACTTTAGATATTGCGTCGAAAATGTAATGGAAAAGTGTTGTAACGAATGCTAAGCTTTAAGTACTTTTGATATTGATCCGATGCTTCTTGTGTTATTTGTATTAAAAGTATGCTTTTAATTGTCATGAAAATGTGTTGCTAGAGCTATCTGTTATACAAATAAGTTTATAAAACGTTTATTTATATTTTACGATCTTCTAATGTTTTGTCGATAACAAGCGTAAAATCATATTAACGAAACAAATAAAATACGTAAATGGTTTGAACTAATAGTTTTTAACATATTCGCATTTTCACATAAAACACTAAAACAAGTATAAATGGTTTTATGATTTAGATATATATATACAACAACTAGTGTTTACATATTGGGTTAGCATATACTTAAACTAAGTATACTAAAATGGGTAAAACAAGTATATACTAAAATGGGTAAAAACAAGTATATACTAAGGTAAAACTAGCAAATGGTATTGACCCATAACCCATGGTTTTATATATACCACTTAACCAAGTTCATTGTATCCTTAAGGTACATTGTATCTAGAAAGAAAACCATGGATCAACCCATAACCCATGACCCATGACCCATACCCAATGTCTAGATACATTGAACCCTTGGTAAGCACTTCAGAGAATGTCTAGATACATTGAACCCTTGGTAAGCACTCAAGAGATACATTGTATCTAGCTAAAGACCCATGACCCATAACCAAAATACCCATGGGTAAAGGGAGGCGTTCCACGGATCCCGGCTTTGTGCTAGCCGGATCCCTTGTGGGAGGGATCCGTGGGATCGGGAAAGCAGTGAGAATTTTCTCTATAAATAGAGAGCCATTTATTCCTTTCTATTCATCAATTTTACATATACTTTCCCAAGTATTCTAACCTCTAACCTCATATCCAAGTGATCTATGTAGTTTGTCTTTTGTTTTGTGTGATCTTCTAGGTTCCTCTTAAAGGAAAGATCACCACTTTGAAGACGTGCAAGCTCAAGTCCATGAGTTGCCATGTCGTCATCATCAAGACAACGAATGTTTTCTTGTTGATAGATCTACCTTTCTCCATAGATGTTGGGTTAAAGGCATTAGTGAAGGATGTCGAAAGTGTCAAGACGAAAGCATTAGTGAAAGGTGCTTATCGTTCATGTCAAGTGCATTAGTGAAGAATGCTATAGGTGTCAAGACGAAGGCATTAGTGAAGGGTGCCAAGCGTTGTGTCAAAGGCATTAGTGAAGGATGCCAAAGAATCAAATCAAGTAGCATTTGTGAAGAAATGCCTAGGTCGTATAATTGATGAGGTGCATCGTTATACATATAAGTATCTGTTTATTTACAAGGATGGTGATATCCTTGATGGTGTTGTAACAAGGAGTAGATCTCCTTGAGATTAGGTGTTGTGGTGTGAAGGTAGTAGTTCCTCCATAGTAATGGAACTAGGTGCTTAGCCTAGTACCTAATAAAGGGTAGGCGATGTTGTGATAGGATTAGTTCTCTAAGGTGTGAAAAAACTTCGGTGGTTAGCCTAGCACCGTATAAAGGGTAAGCGACGTTGTGTTAGGTGTGGTTCGCTTTGGTGTGAAGGAACTCGGTATTTAGCTTTGTCTGGAAAAAGGTTAAGCGACGTTGTGAAGGCTTCTCCGCCATAAGGAGTTCGTGTAGTGTTTACGAACTCTCGAGTAGGTTACTCGGGGGTGGAGTAGGGCAAGGAAGGTGTCCTTGTAGCCTGGAACCACTATAAATAACTTGTGTCGTGGTGATGTGCTTCTTACTCTTTATCTTTCATTACACGCTTATATATCTATCAACGTCCAACATAAACAACCAAATGGATTGACATAAGTCGATCTAAATATTTAAATGGAAGTTTTAAATTGGTAAAACTATTCAACCCCCCCCCCTTCTAGTTTTCCATACTATCTTGTCTCGTTTAAGGAATCCTATGAATCGGAATCCTCTAGGCCCACTAATGCTTCTAAGTCTGTGCTTGGTAAACCGCCCTCCTTAGATTCTAAGAAACGCATTGATGTCTCTGTAGTTCCAGTATCACCTCCAAAGAATGTAGTACCACCTAGTCCATTCACTAAGACTAAAGCTAAGACTAGTTGGAGATGGCGAAATGGATACATAATACACTAGGATTTAAATGGATGCCTAAAGTCATTGATGTGTATTTCTACTATAACCGCTGAAACCCTCTAACATTTTGGGTTCCACATCTACTTCTATTCCATCCGTCGTCTGTGTAATGCGGTGATACAGATCATCCTTGATTGTTGATAGCGGATGTTCCCGACACATGCGGGCAATCTTAAACTGTTATCAAACTTTATTGCAAAGTTTATTGGCATGTCAGATCGAGAATGATCACTCGCGGCTATCATGGGCTACGGAGATTATATCAATGGCAATATCGAAATTAGCGGTGGTTTACTATGTGGAAGGCCTCGATCACAATCTCTTTTCGATTCGGTCAATTACGTGATGGAGATTTAGAAGTTGCTTTCGGAAGGAAACTTGTTTCATTCGTGATCTACAAGGAAACGATCTAATATCTCGGCTCTCGCAATTCTAGTCTATACACAATCTCAATACAAGACATGGTTGCTTCATCTCCCATTTGTCTACTTTCAAAGGCAACATCAACAAAATCACGGCTATGGCACCGTGCCTCTCACATTTAAACTTTCAAACCATCACCAACCTTGCTCGACACAAACTTGTTGAAGGTCTCCCGAGATTCGATATTCCAAAGATCACCTATGCTCGACTTGTGAACAAGGGAAAAGCACTCGTGCTCATTTTCCTTCAAAGGTGGAACACTGACCTCAAGATGTGCTTCATCTTCTTCACATGGATTTGTGTGGCCCGATCGCGTGCAAGCGATTAATGGCAAATGTTACATCTTGGTAATTGTCGATGACTACTCACGATGGACTTGGGTCTACTTTCTTCAAGTAAAGATCAAGCTCCAGATGATCATCACCTTTCACAAAAATTCAAGTTCACTTGAACATCGTCCGCCAAATCGTCGAGCAGACAAGGAACCGAATTTGTAAACCAAACTCTTCGAGAATTTTATGAGAAAGTGGGAATTGAGCATCGACATCTATTGCACGTACACCGAACAAAAGCGGAGTAGTTGAAAGACGAAACCGAGCGTTAGTGGAAGCTGCAAGAACAATGTTAATCAATGCTAAACTTCTTGATTACTTATGGGTAGAAGTTGTATCAGCGCATGCTATACTCAAAATCGTTCAATGATTACTAAACGCCACAACAAAACACCTTTTGAGCTTATCCATTGTCACACCCCAAATTACTGCTTTTGCGCGTGAATGGAATTCACGAGGGATTGGTGTCAGCATCACAATCACAGTTATATTGAGCGACCTAAAGTGTCGTTTGAAAAGAACATCGTTTGATTTAATAAAACAATCAGCGTTTACAAAGTATAGGTCCCAAATGAAAATCAACTTGTGCGGAAATAAGTTTTGTTACAAGCCAAACGATGTTCTAAAGTTCATAAAACCCAAGTGAGACGCGTCGTCACCGCGACTCTATGATGTGTCCAAATGTATGCCATGAATTGAATGCCTTAGATACCTGAGATAAAACATGCTTAAAAAGGTCAACACAAAGGTTGAGTGAAATCCATAGGTTTAATTAATTCGTTTGAACACAATAATCGTAGTGTGAGTTAAATTGTTTCACACTCATCGTTGAAAACAAAATCGTATTTATTTCACTAAGTTCATGACACCAAAGCGTAAACATCGCACCAATAAAGATTGGTAATCATCGTTCATCATCGCTTCCTAATAGGTAAACTTGCCAATTTACCTTAATGATTCAAATATAGTGCGCTCGATTTCCCTGGCGGGTCGATAGGAGCCGGAGTGTTAATTCAATAGGCCTATTCACAATATTCGCTCACTCGCAAGTGACTAATGGTTCATGATGTAGGGACTTGAACATGGCAAATACTTAGTGACAATAAAACATTCGGATATAGCATGTAGTTCAAAGCATTTGTGTTCGATTAAAAATGTAGCATGTATCTCCCCAAGAGTTTGTAAAAGCAGTTAAAGAGTAAAAGTGGGCTATGAACTCACTGTTGCAATGATTACGATGACAAAAGTGGATACACTGAAATATAGCGTGAATCTCGAAAATGACCTATTATGAATGATATGATACGTAATGAGTTATGATGCAATGTTATGCATGCATTTCGTATGTTATTTATACCATTTGCGAGTTTTGAAAATAATACTTATCGTCGAAAAATACTCTTTTGACGTCTTGACCATTCTTAAATTACTTTACAAGTATTTACGTCAAAATGTCATCCTACAATAGTTTCTTAATGATTTATTGTGAAATTTTTAACTTTTCGTCGTAAAATAATGTCGTCGGAAATTTCATGAAAGTGACAAAATGGCTTCAAAAACTAGTCGTAAAATGGTGTGCACGCCGAGCGTTAGGAAACGAGCTCAACGGTTTGGAAAGCTTGTATCAAAATCTAGAGTTTTAGTACATGAGTTTTTAGTCATAGAGGTCTCGAATATAAAGATAATAGAGGTTAAATATGGTGATTTTGTCCAAATGTTGTGTAAAAGTGAGTTTCGGCAAAGTTTAAGCAACCAGTAAATAATTTATTACAACTCCGCTTATTCAAACGGTTAGTCATTTTGAAAATATGCTTGGTGATCTCGATTTTATTAGAAGACCTCTCGTTACAAAAGTTCTACATCAACGTTAAAAACAGCCTTCAATATGGTCGTTTTGTTTACCGTAACACTTGTCTCGTAAAAATAATATAGTTTTCTAAAATAATAAAGTTACGGTAATTTATGAAAACGTGTATATTTAGTCGCTACATAAATCCGTTTCACGTATTATCGCCCTTAGCTTCGTATCAAAGTATACTAATATATTTTGATAAGTCGAAATAATTTGTAAAGCTTAAGGCCGTTTTGACTCGTACAAAACCAAAAATAACTTACTTTGAAATTTTCGAAATATATTAAATCGTCAAACTTGAAAAATTCATAACTTCGTTATAACTCCGTTTTAATGCATTCAGCGACCGGATTCGTTTTAAAGTATATTTTCTAATTATCTAGGCCAAAAACTCATGTCTCACGTCGGATTTTCCGAGAAATACAAAACAAGATCAGACCCTTATTTATACTTGTCGAAAGAGTTTTCTCGTACTAAACCTATTCCAATCCCTTCAAAACAACTCCAAAGCTATTCTAATCCTACCATACACCTTCTTAGGGTGTCATGGGTTCTAAACATCATCAAGACCAATAAATAACAAGGATAAATTATAGGATGACTTTATATATAAAACTCTAAAAACAATGTAAAAATGGTATAAATACATATAAGTCTTGCATGCTTGCTCAAAAATGAAGAAATACATATGAAATGAAAATGAAAGATGTAGAATGAAAGTGATATGCTTACAAGCTACTATGATGAGGTGATTAGAACAAGGATTAACCTAAACACCCTAGGTTTTTATTTCAAAACCTTTAATAAGAGTGTTTCCTAGATTGTAAAATACTTGAAGATGGAAAACTTTGATGATTTCTTCTTCAATCTATGTCTTGGCCGGTTTTTAGAGAGAAACCAAGAGGAGAAAATGATTTTTGACTAACTTGAATAATTGAGTGAATGAATGAATGTGTAAGTAGATTATGTATAAGTTTCAATATGTAAGAATTTTGTACCAACCCCATTTAATGCATACCCTCCCCATGGCCGGTTTTGGGGGGGATGTATCCACAAAATATCTTTTTTTTTTTTTTTTTATAATGTATGTAATTTGTATAAGTAAAATATGTAAGCTAAATAGGTGTAAGTTGTCTTGTGTATACATTTGTGTATTTAAAGTAGTTTTAGCTAAATGAAATTTTTAATAGGCCAAAGTAAAATATATTGAGATCATAAAAATTGTAAAAATAAATTTCTTGCAAAATTTGAGGGATGTAATAATTATCGTGTAGTTTTTAAGAAAAGTGTCGTAATAATATAAATTTAACGATTTATATACAAAATAAATTTAAAACACTAGGTAAACTAAAAATATTATTTTTATAAACTAAATGTAAGTATAAAAATATGTCGGGATCATTTTTGGAAGTATCGGATTAAATGTTCAAAATAATAACTTACGCGATAACGTTTATTTATTATGAAATTTACGCGTTTAAGGTGAAATGAAAAATCATGAATGAACTAACAAGATGAAAATGATGCTAATGAAATATAGACTAAACTTAGTCTATATGAAATGTCCGTGATGATATGATCATGAATTCGCCGCTAAACCATTAAGGTTACGCGAATTTGGAACACGTAAACCTAGTTTACGATAAATGATGAAATAGTGAAACGTGAATTGTTTTGAGAAATGACTTGAAATTGCGAGTTGTCACATCCATAACCATAAACCGAATCTCAAACACTTTCATGTATTTGGATCCCTTTGCTATCCGAATAATGATCGTGATGACTTTAGTAGCTCAAAGCCAAAGATGGCATTGGAGTATTTATAGGATATTGTGAAAATTCTAAGGGTTTCCGGATCCGGAATCGTCGTGACAAAGCGAGGTTATGGAAACGATTCATGCTAATTTTGATGAACTTACGAAATGGCTTCGAGCATATGACTTAGAACCCGGTCACAACCGCTTAAACTTCCCTCAAACCCCATCATCACCGAATCAAGCCCCACTACTCGTCAACAAATGGAAAAGCTATTTGCTCCATCGCTTAGTGATGACATTGATGAACGTGCTCGGTGTATCCGATTCCGCCGCTCAACCCGATACTACTCTTATACCGATACACCGCCACAACAACTACGGTTGAAGAAGCACCACCGCTTGACTTTACAACAGTTGAACAAACTTCCAACGACGGCGAACCAAACCGATGTTCTTAATGGTACCCCACTGCAGATTTTGATCCAATCGTTCTTTAACCCGTTGCCAATGAAATTGTCGCACCGATGTCGCGGAATCATCAACAAACCATTTGAATCCTCAAAATCGCACAATGTATACCAACATCAACCCTCACACATAGTTGGACAAAGACCATCCACTTGAGAACATTATTGGCAACCCAAATCAACGGTCGTTACAAGACAACGCCTTCACACGATGGTGAACATTGCATTTATGCACTCACCGCTCCGCCAAACCGAGCCTAAAAACATTAAAGGCGATTGACAAAAGACAACCGGATTGAATCCATGCAAGAAGAACTCAACCAATTCAAACGTCTTGAAGTATGGAATCGTTAAAAGACCGAGGGGTCTCGTCATTGGTCTCAAATAGATTTGGAAGAACAAATTGATGTCAAGGAAACGTAATCGAAACAAGTCACGCCCGTGGCTAAGGGTTATAGGCGGTGAAGAGGGTATTGACTTTGAAGAATCATTCGCTCCGTTGTTCGTCTTGAGGTCATTCGGATCTTTCTCGATTCATGGTTCATATGAATATAACGTCTTTTAGATGGACGCCAAACCTGCTCGAATGGACAACCGAGAAAGCGGTTTATGTTAGCCACCCGAAGGATTCATTGATCCCAAGTTCCCGAACCATGTCTACAAACCGAACAAAGCTCAGATGGTCTCAAACAAGCTCCTCAAGGCGTGGTACAATAAGTTATCATCCTTCCTCATTGCCAATAAATTCACCAAAGGTTTGGTCGATCCTACACTTTTCATACAATATCACGGGCTCACATCTTAATCGTTTAAATATATGTGGATGACATCATTTTTGGGTCAACACATTTAAAATACTCAAATGCTTTTGCAAAATTAATGACAAAATATTTTGAAATGTCAATGATGGGTGAACTAACATTCTTTCTAGGCATGCAAGTTCATCAATCACTCCGTGGTATTTTCTTGAGTTAGTCCAAATATGCCCTTGAATTGTTAAACAAATTTGGAATGCAAAGCGTGACACCTATGCCACACCAATGGTGCATACCAAGAAGCTAGACGCGATTACATGAGAAATTGGTGGACCCTACCAATACCGTAGTATTATTAGGTCTCATGTATCTAACGACTAGCGGGCATGATATTGTTTTTGTTCTATATATTTGTTCCGTTATCGGTCGAGACCAACGAAACCCACCTCTCGAGGCTAAAAGAATCCTCCGATACATCAAGCGGAACCATTAATTTGGGATCCGTATCCAGAAGGATTCGGTTTTGAACTAATAGCTTTTTCTCGACGATCACGCGGATGCTTAGATTCATGAAAAAGTACTTGAGAGCACTACAATTTCTTGGTGACAAACCGGTGTCATGGCAATTGAAGAAGCGAGATTGTACATCGCCTCCTCAATGTAATCGAATATGTAGCCATGTCGGCGTGTTGTGCTCAAGTCATTTGGATGAGAACACAACTCAAAGACTATGGTTACGTGTTGTGAAATCTCGATGTATCATGACAATCGAGTGCTATTGAGCACTTGAAGCATGGCAAAATGGCTCAAACATGAAAAACATAGCTTGATTTTCACTACGGCATGTAGAGGAGTTTCAATTTCTATGTCGTAAAGCTACTATTTATTTATTTTATCATAGGTCTCTCGTCGTCAGAGAGGCATTTGTCTCCTACATAGTAGAGCTCTCAAATAAGGTTTTTCCATCCGCTCAACATCTCTAAGTCATAGAAGGAAAATCTCTGCGTTTTACCCTCTTAATAATAGTTATGCATACTCCCGCTAACGTTTTAATTTTTATCCCTCCTGCCCACCTTTTGCCCTCTTAATAATAGTACAACACTATTTTTTATCAATTTTTATCCGTATTTTTTTCTGTCAATATTTTTTATTTATCAAAATTTAATTTTATATTTAGTACTTTATGTTTCTTAGTTTTATAAAAATAAAATTATAAAAGTAAGAAAAAATTAAAGAAAAATAAAAGACCTAAGGTACTTAGTCAAGTGACTTTGTTTCTCGCGTTTTTGGCTTAGTTTCCAGTTCGTATCGCTATGTACTAGATTAAGTGGGAGGTAAGGAAAAGTAATTTATTGATAATTTACAACCCAAGTTTAAATAGACTTGAGAAGGATAATTTTTTCGTGCCCCTTGTGTGAAAAGATTCTTGGAAGTATGGTCATGCGACAAAGTGTATGGGATGAATGGGAGACAAATTGATTCACTGTAAATTTGTGATCAATCTCCACTCATAAACCCTCTAACAATTCAATTGGCTAATAGTAATGACCACGATAGAGACAACCCAAGATCGCGAACTTGAGAATGAAGTAATATCTCCCAAACTTGTGACTTAAGCAAGTACAATCCTCAGGACAAAGATCGGTAAACCTCTTAAAAATCCTCAACTACGTGAGACACCGAGTACTACAATGTCACACCTTTAAGTGATATCTACTTTTTGGTTATAAGAATAAATAATCACAAGAGTGTAAAGCTACTCGTGTGGATGATAATGGTAATCCTATTAAAAAGGTTGATTATCTGGGTAATAAAAAAGATTTTCTGTCTACTTCTTCTACTCAGAGGGTTAACCCATTCTCTAAGGTGGGAGAGATTGTTGATTTCGACAGTGATGAAGAGGAGGTTGTGAACACATTTGATGAGTCAATGAACCTATTTGGTGGTGGTCATGATCGTGAAGATGATTATGATGACTATGATTATGATGACTATGCGGATCATGTCTACGATCTTTCAGGGAATTTAGATGCTCTTTATGACACATATGGTATCAAGCTCTAAGGCCTTGGTAGGAAGTAATTTTGTTTTCATAGGAGTCTAATGTTATCTTTTGAGTAGTGGTTTATTTTCTTGTTTAGAGAGTAGGAAGTATCTTGTTATGTAAGCTTTTTCGTCTATGTAACAGGCTGAGATATGGGATTCACCCATATCCTTTGTACTTAAACATTTTTTGGAGTAATATATTTACCGGGTCTCTGACCTTTTACCCAAAAAAAAGATATAATCACAAGAGTAACTAATCTTAATCACTATGAGGAATGCCTAAGAAAGTCATTTTTGTGCTAGTGAAAGAAAGAATCGAAGAAGAAATAAGTACATGTGTCCACGAAATGCCACTTCAAACTCATATAAGTAATACCTTATAAAAACCTCATAGTCACAAAAATATTGAAACTAGTTGTTATCATTTGGTGTGAATGTTAATCTGAATCGATCATGTGAAGTGAAGGTTGGTATTGTTTTGAAATGGGATAAGTTGGTGTTAAGATGATTAAATGATAAGATGAATCTTGTTTGATAAATGGGTGTTAAAATAAACACATAAGTATTAAGATTAATTCAAGGTGGATTAGGATGTCTAGGAGATGAAAACCATATAAACATCATAAATAGTTCTAGAGAGAGAGAGAGAGGGTGAGGTGAAAGAGAAGTTTATTAAGACCAAATGTTGTGTTACATACTCACACCCCTCATGGAGAGTCATAAAGTGATATTTATAAACTAATTACAAGACAACTATTATAATGTGACATTAGTAGTCCTTGCTTTATACACATGCTAGTTATCTAATCCAATTCACGTAAATATCTTCGAGCTAGCTAACACACAAAAACAAGAAAAGGCGAAAGTGGTATTTTCATTGAGGGGTAACACGATACCACAACTTTAAAAGACACCTTGAAACATTCAGAAAGTAATAAGCATATATCTCAAGAAATAGTTCTAAAGATCGCTTGAAAGATTATTATATCTTTAAAACATTGAAAATTTCTTTTAAGATGGATATAGCTTTAAAATTTACAAAAGGTTAACTCCTACGTCCACTTCTTCAAACCTGCAACGCCGATTACGATTCACTGGTAACAACCCTTGCGATGAATAAACTATACAATAAATTTCTTCTACACCTAGATCCATGCTTATCCCAGACAGAGTCCTCATTTAGGAACCACCACACAACGAAGGAAAATAACATTTTGTTTGTCCGAACCCGGGGCAAGACTTTTACACAATTTGCTTGTCCACACAAGGGGCAAGACTTAAACCCTTGCTTGTCCGCACCCATAGCAAGACATGATACAATTTGTTTATTCACACAAGGATCAAGACTTAAACCCTTGTTTGTCCACACCCAGACCAAGACTTAATACATTTCCTTATCTAAAGAAGCAAAACTTAACATTTTTTCTTATATTAAGAGACGAGTTGTAATGAGGTTAAATTGTTTATGATGTTGTTTGTGATGTCGAGTGGTTTAGCTTAAAAGGATGTGAATGTTTAAAATATTTGGTGCATAACACAACGGATAAAGGGTTTGTAAAGTTATAGTGAAGAAAATTGGTGATTTAAATTATAATTAATTATTTAAATATTTAATATATTGAGTCGACTTTTATAAGTATTAGAATTTTAGTTGAACAACATTACTAATTCTTAAACTTTTAAGTGTTAAACAAATGTGTTTTCTCTTTATGTGTATTATCGATAAAAAAGCAAGCAAGCAACCACTCAACCACATTTCATAACGGCTGTGTATAATTGTTGTTCCCTATTCACTATCTTATAAAAACAGTTAAGTATTAAAAACAAATAATAATGAATCAATGACTGAAGTAAGATGTAAGCAAAACACACTGATAAATTTTCAACATAATATTCTTTATTAGAAATCAATCAAAAAAGAATACATTACCCAAGTACTTGCGGAATAGTACTTGGGATTGAAGTGACAAAGGGTTGGTACTCCTCACTAAGCTCAAAGCTAAGTCCAGCATAACTACTATTGAACCACCGAGCTATCTCGTGGACCGAGTTGTATTGAGGAGTGAAAGATGGCTTGTGTGTGTGTGTTTTACAATTCACAAGCTTGAATCTTTCACTCCATCTCTTATGTTATTTATACAAGTATGGGTTTTAACTCTATCCTAAGTGACAACCGACATTTTGCGTAAGACAAAATATCGATGTATTTTGTCTCTGCTACAAAGACTATATCAAGTAAGAGACAAGGCGCTTTTCCTAAGTTAGTGATGACACCGAGCCCGATAGTTTGCCATTATGGGAAAGTTGACTTTGGTTGTTACGGACTTTGTCTTATCCGATTCGAACTTATCCCGCCTTATCCCGCCATTCTTCGCCTTCATTGTCTTCGCCTCTACGCGGCTTGTCTTCAGTGTAAGTAGTTGATGAGGAGTTTAGGGATTCAAATGAGTTATTGTCATCATCACCGAATCCACCATCTTCTTCTTAACCCGCCTTTACCCCTTAAGTTCCGCCTCATCGAGTGGAGAGACTTCTTCTTCGCTTCATCGAAAGTACTGAAGATGGCTCACCGAGAGACTATGCACTCAAGGACTCGTTAGTGTTTAACGGTCTAAACACTTGGGGTATTTTCAATTTAAATCCTAGATTTAAGGGGTTTGGGTATTTACTGAACCCAACAATAATAATTGTACCCATAGTTCATGTCCGTAATATCGAAAAACTCAGTATTGTCAGCTAAATTTTATTTAGTATGGCTCATAAATAAGTAGGTTCATTTGGTATGGCTTATAAACAACCCATGAAAAGCCAACCACAAAAAATTATTTGATAAGGTTCCTAAATAAACCGTATTTGGTACGGTTCCTAAATAAACCATACCTAATTACATTTATTTAACGGTTTTATGGTTTGTACCAAATAATGCTTTTTAGCACGGTTATTTTAAAACCGTGTCGATGAGTTATTTTCATTTTTCGGCACGGTTTTGTGTTAAACCGTGATAGAAAATGCATACAAAAAATTGTGTAGTAGTGTTAGTCATGAGTTACACCATAACAAAAGGAAACATCTCTTTAGTTTCTTAGATATCGTAATGCTTCTCGTTGTGCATGGTTGTAAATAAAATAGTTATTAAGATTTAGCTAATACCATATTCCAAAGTAAAAATGTCATTTGTGTTATAATCTTTCGGGTTTTGCTAAGGATAGCCCTTTAGGGTTGTCGTTAAGATGAATCATTTTACTACAATTTAATGTAAGCAATGAAATCATCCAATCGTAATCAAATGTTAATTTTACACGATTTTTAAGGATTGTATCCATGTTTTCGGGATTGACATCCAATCATAGTGATTTATCGATACTTTGTAATAAAACTCATTCTCGTCATTAGCAAAACCCTTTTACGACAACATGTTGAATGTTTAAACTTATAGATTAGTGTTGTAGTACATGTAATATACCAAATGAGTTTGAATATCAATTTTTTTTTCCTATACCAACTTCTACGAATAAACCATAGAGATTCAGATGTTCAAATATTAAGTGTGATATATGGTTGAAAAATGTGTAATTTTCAACGTAAAAAACAACGAATCTTTTGGAAAAGCCAGATATTTAAAAGTTCGAGGTAATGAAGAAAAATAAATAATTCACTACGTAAAAAATGTGACAAATAAGATATATTTACAAAAAACTAGCCCATTTAAGATTAGGGTTTTTCTAATCACACTTAATATTTGAACATCTGAATCTCTATGGTTTATTCGTAGAAGTTGGTAGAAATAGAAAAAAATTGATATTCAAAATTATTTGATATATCACATGTGCTACAACACTAGTCTATAAGTTTAAATATTGAACATATTGTCGTAAAATGGGCATAAGTATTTGTATAAAACTCCAAAAGATTCCCTGTTTTTCAATTATACGACAAGAAGTTCTATCTTCGAATACAAATTAGTGTTATATCACATATGATATATTAAACGAGTTTGAATATAATAAAATCATATATTTTCTCCCGCTTTTATAATAAACGTAATGATTTGAAAGCTTGATATATGGTTAAAAAGCTAAGAATTTATATTTTTAAATGCAAAAATGATGAATTATTTGAGTTCTACAAAATACTTATGTCAACTTTACAACAACATATTAAATATTCGAACTTACGTGATTAATGTTATATTACGTGTGATATATCATGCAAACTCATGTAGAAGAAAACCCAAAAAAAAAAATAAAAAAAAAAAATTATTGTTTAAAAGTGTATGAAAGTGTTTGTATACTATATTGAAAGATAATTAAATACTTATTCTAATCGTGTAATTTTTTCGCCTAACGACTAACGGCTTTTTAGATATATATTTTGCTAAAGGTAAAGTGTGTTTAAAAAAAAAAAAAAAAAAAAAAAGTGGAACGGTGTAGCGTTTTATTTTAGTTAAAAATAAATGATTATGATTTGTTTCTCAATATTAATGTATTTTATGATCTATAGAATAACTCACCTCATTATTGACCTAGGAAGAAGCTATAAGAAAATTACAAAAATTTGATACAAGCAAAAGATGGATTCCAGATCTAATTAATCCAACTTGTACTAAGTTTCTATTCCTATTCTTATATTATACTTGTATTTTCCTATTATTGCAATTGATGATATTTTATATGGGCTAATCATTTGAAAATATATCCAACTTGTCATGTTTTTCATTTTAGGTACCGAACTCAAAGTCAATGCACTTTAATCCCTAATCTTTGAATTTGGTCACTCTTTTGGGTATTTTACATATATAAAGGGTTACCACGCAGCACCCCACGAAATCCTGGCAAAGACCTCAAGTAGGTGGACCCCATCCGCACGCACGCCCCATTTTTTTTTTTTTTTTTTTTTTAAATAATTGTGTGTGTAGTGTTTTTATAGTGTATTTAATTTGTGTAGTGTATAGGTGTATAGTGTATTTAATTTGTGTAGTGTTTTTTATGTATAGTGTATTTAATTGTGTAGTGTTTTTATATGGTATTTATTTTACGTTATGTTTTTTAATTGTGTGTAACAACAAATGTTAGACATTAAAACATTAAACAAGTATAACAACAAATGTTACTAATATTACAATAAAACATTATACATTAAAACATTAAACAAGTAAAACAACAAATGTTTTCAATATTACAACGAAATCTACTCCACATGAAGATTATTAATGTCATCTATAAGCTCATGTAGTATTCCACTACCGACATGCGCGATCAACTGGATTTCTTGCCAATTCCAAAGGATGCCTCCAACGCTTTATTTTTGCCGCAACAAATTGTTTTCACCAATAGCATGTTGATCGTTGTATCTTTAGTTTTCGCAGCTTGAGCACCGTTGAAGAAGAGGCTTCACCAAAGTACTTTTGTTGAAATATTTCCTTCCACACGAAGCATCGACACCCATAGTCTTTAGTCCCTCGGTCGTTACATGACGTAAACAATTATAAGAAATGTATTCTAAACAAACAAGTTATTGATATATTTACGCAAATAAGCATACGCTTAATTATTTACCTTGACAAACGACATGCATAATACTGCACCACAAGTTTTGGGTCATGAGATGTTCTTTCAATTATTAATCCACGCTGACAACGACACAAGTAAGGATTTTCTTGTTGCATCCGCCAAAAGAATTTGTACAATTATTCACAACATAAATTAGTAATATCATGGTTCACAAAATTAGAAGCTTCGAATACATAAATAACCAATCTTGTTATAGATTAATAGTTGATACATGGTTCACAAAATTACAATATAACTAGAAACTAAGATCAATCACGCCCGAGGCGTAGTCGCCCAATGATGTCGCCATCTATCCCACACGAGACTCTAACTCAAATTAGTCTCCTCAATTGTCAATCTCGTCAGACTGCCAACGCGAGACGGTCAGAATAAAAGATGAGGAAGAACCGAGGACGGTGTATAAAATTGTCCTCATCTCGCACCGGAGATATAGCCGGAGAGGGAGGCACATAAGATTGTGAAGAAAGCACATAACTGACTCTCAACACGAAGCGGAAAGTGGTTGACACAATGAATGTTCCTCCACCGAATGTCATCCGATTCTCAGAATAAAACATGAGGAAGAACCGGAGCAGGAGCGTAAATCAGAATAAAAGATGACGAGTCGCTTGTTATAAATCAAGAATCGCCTATACATGTTGTGTCATTTACAATATAAATCAAGAATCGCCTATACATGTTGTGTCATTTACAATATAAATCAAGAATCGCCTATACATGTTTTGTCATTTACAATATAAATCAAGAATCGCTCTATACATGTTGTGTCATTTACAATATAAATCAATAATTGTTTTCACGATATCTAAACATCCTCCGTCGCTGAGCAAACACATGTTCCCATGGGCTGCCTCGCATTTCTAAAATGTTCCATTGTGGGTGATTATACGGGAGTGGTGAGTCTTCATCAAGAAACGCAAGAACGGGTGAGCACATTCGTTGTTCCCCACACGAAGAATCACAACCGAGACAATATTCCTCACCGACGGGAGAACCTCTTAGCGAAGACACAAAAGAGATTGTGAATTGGTTATACATACAATAGGACGGTTAAGAGATGTAGCAATAACCACTCCCGCTCGCATAGTCATCCAATAACTCCGGTGTCGCACCCTAAACCAATTCATCGAAAGTTACGATAGATGTAAAAGAATCACCCCACGCTCCTCAGAACTTCCTCGTTATTGTCTACCCTTCCCCGGCAAGAGCTCGACTTGGGCCACATTTCTTGCCGATGGCCAAGACCTACTAAGAAGAGCTCGACAACCACAATTTCCATCACCCTCCACGTTAAAGATCCCCATGATCCAATTTCGGAAAAGAGCCGGAATTTCACCATACAATATTCGCTAAAGTAACTGAACGCATAAGTGGTGTCTTAAACGCTATGAGAATGTTGTGTTTGTTGGAGTAACCCCAACAACCTGTAAAGAATGGCGCTTAAACATGTTGGTGTTGTATGTGGAGTACATCAAGATGATTTCCTGACATGTTGTCCATGTGGCATATGACGTGGGTGAACAAAAATATTTCATCGAGCTCATTTGTGTGGTCATTTATCCTAGGGTAATATGTATAACCTTTACGTCGCAAATGTACTAAAAGCGCTTGTATCGAGTCAAATCACCACGACCGTCGCGACGTATCTTTTCTTGTGCATTATACACCGCTTTAATGGTTGACACGTTATTTGGATCCATCTCTTTATTGAAGAATGTATAATTCGTGGTGCTACACACTGCTTTGTCATCTCGCCTCACAAAACTAACTCACTTTTTTTAATCGCATGGGCTGTGAAAAACCATGCAACGAGTCTAGAAAATTATGATTATGCCCTCGACACTTAACCCTCAATATCCAACCATTAAAACTTTTTATAAATTTCGCTAGTAATGAATGGGCAATTACATTTGTCGGTACTAGTCTCGCCATTGAAGTTATCTTCTAAACCTTCACGTGAAGACGCCCCATGTCTAGAACACAAAAATTCGACAGAGTACTTATAGCCCTATCTGCTTTACTTTTTCCAATAACAATAACAAAACCAATCGATTCAAAGAAGAGATCGCACTCCAATTAATTAAATCAACTTCGATCAACACCTATACAATATAAAAACACAACAACCTTTATAAAAAACTTTGATAAAAAATACAACCTTGTACAATTTTATTTTAAAAACTTTTATAAATACAAAATATTTATAAACTTTATAAATACTTTTTAGTATCTTTATAAATACATGTTTTTATAAATATTTTTAAAATACTTTTATTACTTTTATTAAATTTGTATTAACTTTTCTTTATATATAAAAACTTTAAAAAAAAACGTTTATAAAAAAAACGTTTATAAAAAACGTTTATAAAACGTGTTTGTGTTTCTTTTGCTACGTGTGTGGTTCTCGAACGTTGTACGTGTTTCTTTGTATACCACTCTCTCGCACATGGTTTCTCTGTGATATTCGTCCTTTGCCTCTCTTCTGGCAAAACTATCTCTCACTCTCTCTCACTTGGTGAGACTACCACTCTCTCTCTCTAAAAGAGTTGTAGATCTTAAGATTTTTGATCTAAAATCTTTGATCTAACAAGTGTAAAACTTGTTAGATCTTGAAGTTGTGGTGGTTTTGTGACTGGTATATTGTTCGTTGTTAAAGTTTTTAGATTTGAAAACTTGTTAGATCTTGAAGCTGTGGTGGTTTTGTGACTGGTATATTGTTCGTTGTTAAAGTTTTTAGATCTGAAATATTGTTTAGATCTTGAAGCTGTGGTGGTTTTGTGACTGGTATATTGTTCGTTGTTAAAGTTTTTAGATCTGAAATATTGTTTAGATCTTGAAGCTGTGGTGGTTTTGTGACTGGTATATTTTTCGTTGTTAAAGTTTTTAGATCTGAAATATTTTTTAGATCTTGAAGCTGAAGGTGTTTTGCAAATAATCTTGAGGTTGGTTAAAAAAAATCTTTACTTTTTTTGATTATTTGAAAAGATTTCAGATTTAAAAACTTTGATCTAACAAGTTTTACACTTGTTAGATCTTGAACCTGTGGTGGTTTTGTGACTGGTATATTTTTCGTTGTTAAAGTTTTTAGATCTGAAATATTTTTTAGATCTTGAAGCTGAAGGTGTTTTGCAAATAATCTTGAGGTTGGTTAAAAAAATCTTTACTTTTTTTGATTATTTGAAAAGATTTCAGATTTAAAAACTTTGATCTAACAAGTTTTACACTTGTTAGATTTTGAACCTGTGGTGGTTTTGTGACTGGTATCTTTTTCGTTGTTAAAGTTTTTAGATCTGAAATATTTTTAGATCTTGACTCTGTAGGTGTTTTTGAAATAATCTTGAGGTTGGTTAAAAAAAGTTTACTTTTTTTGATTAATTTAAAATATTTCGTATCTAAAAACTTTATCGTTAAAGTTTGATTATATGTTAGAAGTAATATGTTTCATTATGTTTTTGGTGTTTGTGGTGCTGACAAGCATGACCTCAAGGCCCACGCAGCACCCTATGAAATCTTGGCGTGCACCTCATTTAATCCTCGGTCATTATCGGATGGTAAAGTGATTCACTTTGCAACTTTAATGAAAAAACTTAGTGTTTTTGTATAAAAATTTTCATTATCGATGGTAAAGTGACCATTCAAGGTCATTTTGCAACTTTAATGAAATAAAAAGGCAATGATGATTTTTTTTAAAAAAACTTAAAAAGAGTTTTGCGAGGCAAATTGAATTTGCACCAACATGAGCTATAAAGCTAATAATCGAGCCTTTGATAAGTTGTTTACCTCTTGCGTGTTAAATGGTGAACTAGACATGGTGGATCGGTATGTCGTTGCTTGTGCAATTGTTGCTTATTCTTTGTTTGTTGTTGTTTCTGACCACTTGTTGCAGCTTCCGACCACTTGTTTGTTGTTGTTCCCGACCACTTGTTGTTGGTTGATTGTTGTTGGTGTTGTTGCTTTCACCGGGATTATATGGGTGCCCGCCTAGGATTATATTGTTGTTTGTGTTGTTGGTTGATTGTTGTTTGTGTTGTTGCTTCACCCGGATTATATTGGGTGCCCGCCAGGATTTCATGTGAACTTAGTACATTGCCTTTGAGAATCTTGTGAACTTTGCACACCGTAACTTGTGAGAATCTTGTTCAAACGTAACTTAGAAACCCGAAGTTCATGTGAACTGTAACTTGTGAGCGCTTGGAGACTTGTGCGCTTGAGCTTGTGCATTTTGTTAGACTTGTGCGCGTGAGACTTGTGAACTGGTGACTTTGTGATTGTGACTAAAACTTTCCGAGGCGATGATGATTTTTGAGCCTAAAACTTTAAAAACTTTATGAGGCGATGATGATAAAACCGATCGGACGGTAAAGTGAGATCAATCACTTTGCAACCTTCGGGTTTGAGCCAAAAATTTTCCGAGGCGATGATGATTTTTGAGCCTAAAACTTCCGAGGCGATGATGAAAACCGAATGGACGGTAAAGTGGGATAAAATATCACTTTTGCAACCTTCGAATCGAGCCTCAAAAATTTTCCGACTACGGCTTTTGAAAAGTTTTAAACCGAATTTATATCATAAAAAACTTAGAAACCAAAAATAACTTGTAAATTTGTAAAATCAAAAAAAGTTATAAAAGTGGTATAAGTTATAAAAAAAAACTTGTAAAAAAATATGTAAAAAAGTGTATAAAACTTGTAAATAAATAAGTGGTATAAGTGGTAAAAAATAAATTGTAAAAAATTTGGACACGAAATCGAGAAACCAATCATTGGTACCAATGATTGGATACCAATGATTGGCACGGAAATCGAGGCAAAAATGCAAGCACCCCCTACCCATGGGGTGCCTGTATAAGAGGACCCATATAAAATGACCATTTTACCATTCGTTGTCAACAGAAAAGAAAGATAAAAAGGGTAAAATCGTGTTTTAGATGTGCAAAATACTCAAAGTGACCAAATTAAAAGTTTAGATATTTAAGTGCATGGATTTTAATTAGCTCACTTATTAGAACCGAAAAAGATGTCAAGTATGATGAATTTTCAAATGATTAGCCCTCTCTATATTCTGAAAAGGAATGCATCTTTTATGCATATGATTACTAGATAAATATGTATTAAATCATATGGTATATATAATTAGCTGATAATAATGCAAAAAAGTACACCACACCAATCTGGCATTTCTTCAATTAACCTAATAGCAAGTGCATGACATCTTTATTGTTTAATTAGTTAACTAAAACCATGCCAGGAACGTGGTATATATAGATGCTTGATTAATTCTTAATCTCCTTTTTGGAAAAAGAAATACATAGCCACAGTGAACTCAGCCCTAACCAAAACCGAACCAAACCAAATTTATTCAATATATATAAACTGAACCAAGGATCAAGGTTGAGAGCTCCTCTCATACTCTCCATGCTTATTTTGAGAAAGGAAGGTTGTAGTAATCACAGAAGCATACATAACACTTTGACCCTGTTAGAAACTAAGGCACACAAATTGGTGAGAAACAATTGTCATGTTTGAACACAAGAATATTACATGCTTCAGTTGACATGGGTGATTATTCAGGACGTCCACACGAAGTGGGGAAGGTATAACCTGATTCTCTGAGTCAGGATATAAAACTATTCTAACTATATATTCCAATTAACTTATACTTTAATAGGCCCTAATATGTAAGGCAACAAAAGCATATTTCAAAAGAAAAAATGGTATACACGTAACTAACGGCAATAACAATAATTAACCAATGGAGTATTAGTCCATGGTTGAAGACTTTGCTTAAGTCAATTCGACCTGTGCTCAAGTCCCATCCTCAGATTTGCTTCCATAAAGGTACCCACCTCCGCAAAAACATATAAGACACCTGGAGACTTTGTGAATAAGAGCTCGTGTCCGAGTCTTTGGCCACTTCACTCATATGGGCCCACTCAGCCGTGAGAGTCACGGAGTTATTCTCGTGGGTGGACAATGACCGGCGGTCTTAAAGGCACTCGTGATCGTGATGTTCTCGATAATCTACACCTTTGTGGAATAACTATTCTACAAAATCCCAGTTTCAAATGGCCGGTATGTCTAATGAATATTTAAATTAACTAGATCTTTGATCGTGTAGCATGCCAAGTAAAAAATAGTAACCTGAAAAGGTTTTGATCAAAATATACCGCACATGGACAATTCCTTGCACCTTTTCTCTTTATGGTTTTCTTACCGACTCCAACTAACAACTCAATTGCAAGTGTCACCGAAAGTCATCAGATCTCAATATACCAGCCCATTGGCCTTGAACTCAATATATAAGTAGCCATTTGGATGCTTTTTATTGTGCACCTTTAATTTCATAATTTATACAACGCCATGTGGCTTCTTAATTCCAATTAACATTTGATATAAACGGCATTCCATTTTTGTTGGCAATGTTGTTTATGTTATTATTCTTTTGAACAGCGAAATTCTATTCAGCTCTAGAAAAACCTAGAGAGTAGAGAGAGACGATTTTATTACAAGCGGAGATTGAATTCGATCTCTTATATAAAGGACGATTATTCCTATTAGCAATCCAAGAGTGAGACATAGTTTTGCTATCATCACATAAAGAGTCTTTCCTTGGGTCGTTTAGGGTCAAAACACATGGTTCATATAACGCGATATAACTGAAAGAGTAGATTGAGACTAGATCTATCTAATTTAAGTTCCGAACATTTTTGACCCCATATACCCTCTCTACTAAACGGAGGTATAAGATAATTTGCAATATTCTAGCTCTTGCTATTTTTTAAGCGAATCCAATTCTAGAAAAAGAAGACTTCAGATTGATCAATCACTTAAATAGACCAAGTGAATTTTATTTCCATCGATACACCATTTTTCTATTTAGAAAAAAATCAAATATAGATCCTTCGATAGCGCGACTACCGACTCAGCTTTTATTTTTGCTCGATTTCATTTTTTTTCCTTGAATTCAAAAAAAAAAAAAAAGTTCACCAAGTCTAAAGGCTGGAAATCAAGTTTTTTTTTTTTTTTTTTTTTGTTTAGGTCATTAACTCTTTTAAAATTGTACAGATAAATGCCGTTTAAAAGAAGACTTTAACACATTTTTTAATCTCCTAGCTTATGATATTCTTCTAAAAACTGTCCTATGAAAAGGATGTTGTCTATATGTAGCGGGTTTATAAAAGACACTCTTTAGGTCACTTGCAATATGAAAAACGAAGAGGCGCAGCCCTCTTTCAGATGTAGGGCAGGGGAGCTGTGTAATTCAAATACCGAATCAGCCTAAAATCCATTTCTAACCACCAAAAACATAAGACTAAACTAGCGTCCGATTTTACTAATGGCCTGATAACTTAATTTCTGATCACCCAAAGCATCTCCATAAATTTCGTATAAGAGTAAAATTGTTTGACCTTACACAATGAAAGTTCCTTTAGCTAAATTATCATAGTGGTGGACTTTTACAACCATTATGACTGCATTATCTTTCTTCCTACTCTTTAGAAAGAGGCTAGAGCATTCGGATTTTATTTTGTTAATTATTCCTATGTGTTCAATTTTTGCCGGAGACACTGAAGGCAAACTTTGGCTAGACTAGATTATCCGGTCTTGCTACTTAGAGTATCTCATATAATCGTATTGTTCTAGATAAAAGTAACGGAATATCGAGCATGGCTGAGGGGACAGATAAATTTGTGTGACGACTCAACTCTTATTACACAAGTCTCATGACCTTTCCATGCATGTCTGATTTAATTTCTAAACTAGATTTTTGTCACAATGAAATTCTAGTGCTAAAGATGACAAATGTATGAAAGAAACCCTGAGTAGCACAACTGAATCACAAAGTAAAATGCTAAAATATCGTAATTAGGGGAATGTAAATGACGCCTACATGATCAAATTAAATTGGGTGCTCCAGATTTAGACCTTTCAGGTGAGTAGTCGTCAGTCTCGTAACTCTATATGGTTGAAAACACTGGTAATTTATTAGTGTTTCCCACATTTCTCATTAGTTTAAAGTAACAACATTATTATAATTACCGGTCATACTTTTTGGTTAGGTTAAGGAAACCCATATATATATGCACTTTTAAAATGAATTATTCCTCGCATATATATCAAATAAGTTAATTATTAAGATAAAGCTCTCTATGAAGAGTTCATCATCTCTATAAATACCATGATGAGATTCATTTGTTTCACACCACAAAACTAGCTAGTACTTCTTAATACACTTATAGTAAGATATCTAGCTAGTTTCACCTCGTAATGGCTTCAATGGCTTTGCGAACAACTGCCTTTCTCCTTACTCTCAACCTTATCTTCTTCGCTTTAGTAAGTGCAGACCAAGTACCACAAGCCAGTTGCCCTGTAGACGGACTCAAATTCGGTGCATGTGCTGGTGTGCTAAATAACTGGTTGAATGGGATCGTAGGAACCGCATCAACCACACCTTGTTGTGGCCTCTTCTTTGGCCTGATTAACTTTGAGGCAGCAACTTGCGCTTGCAAGGCCATTAAAGCTAATGTGTTGGGTGTTAATGTTGATGCAGCAATCTCGTTGAAGTTTTTGCTAAACAATTGTGGAAAGGATGTCCCTGACGGTTTCACATGTTAACGGAAATGTCCGGTTTTTGCAAGTGTGTTTACAGTTTTTATTCACGTCCCTCTTTATTTGATTTTGGTGTGTGTTTCAGAACAAATTGGGTTTTCGGCTTTGTTATGTTATTTACTTGAAGTGAATGGCTCTTGCCACTTTCGCTAATATCATTGTAATCTTTGATCCTGTCACAGTTAAATGACGTGATTAGGATCATTTGTATTCTTCTTATTCAAGAATAAAGATGCATGTTTCAAGAAATTTGACTATGATTTAGATTTTCTCATTTCTTTATATTAAACTACTGTATATTGATTGACAAAAATTTCCCGTCACGGTAGAAGTGATATTATGCTTGTTAAGAAACGTTTGCAATGCTAATATTTTAATTGACATATGACATTTACAAAAGATGAACAAAAACGAAAGAAAAATGTACCGCTTAAAAACTTAATTGACATAGAAAATGCGGAAGGTGAAGTATATGTTTGATACCACTAAGAGAGCTGGTACCATAACAAGGGTTTCATCATCGTCACCACCTCGCCGCCACATCAAGATCTCATTTTCTCACAACTAACCACAAAAACCCCTCCTCACTCATAACAAACCTCAACCTCTTCATTTGTGATTCACCACTACCACTTTATTTTTTTTCAAATTTCCAAATAAACTAAATTTATTTATTAAAAATAGTTATAAATTATCTAAATTGGTCAAAAGTTTAAAAAAAAAAAAAAAAAATGGAAACCGATACTTTTCTTCCAAAAAAAAAAAATGCTCGCCTTCTTCATCCAACCACCGCACACACACACACACAAAACCTACACACACACAGCTACACACAAACCCAACACAAACCCACTTTCAAATCCTTCAATTTCACAAACCCAAAAAGAAACTTGCTTTGTCAGAAACTTGCTTCGTCGTCCCGACGATTTCACAACTCACGGCGAGCCACAACGAGCTACGTCGGTGTGGCGGCGGCCCACGGCGAAGAGCCACGTAGGCTCACGGCGAGGGATAACGATCCCACACCGTCCGCTCTAAGAAACTTAATTAAAGCAACGTAAATCACATGTGGTCTGGCCGAAATACGGAAGGAGTCCTTTTACGAATTCTACCGGAACTCAAATATTATTTCAAGAAAATAATTCATCAAATTTCATTCAAATATGGTTATAAGAAATCTTTAAATTACGGACCATGAAGTTTTGAACTAACTACCACTCACACCTCATATAAGAATGATTTTCATCCCATTGACACCAAATACACATTTTTCAAGAATGATTTTACATGAAAGCAATACTGCTTACTCAAACCAATTCCATAATTAGAGCATACACATCGTTAACGCCATAACCGGCGTTATGGCCCATTTAACGGCGTTATTGCCGTTATACCATTGGATGTCCGGCGTTATGGAGGCATTGGAGGGGCAACGCCCGTAAGAGGGCTAAAAAAAAAGTTACACTTTCACCCCCTCAACGGTATTGTTACCGTTATATTTAAAAAAAATTCAAAAAATTTACACTTTGACCCCCTAATGGCTAGTTTTTATTTAAAAAAAAATCAAAAACATTTTTTTACCACTATAAATACCCAACTAAAACACCATTTTTTTCACATTTGCATAATTCAAATTTACAATTTATATACTTCTTCTCACACTTCCATAATTCAAGAATCAAGTTCGTTCACAATTGATCCGAATCAATTTGGTGAAATTCTCCGCATTGGTCGACGTTGATGACGAAGATGACTTTCAATTTATGGCGTCTGCAGACGAGTATCACCTTCGGTTGGAACAAGAAGAAGCATCTCAACATCCTACCGTGCTCGTAGCCATATATATCGTGAACGTGAGATTGCGAAGACCGTCTGCATAACGATTATTTCGTTGAAGGTTGTAAGTATTAAAATCGAATTTTCGCTGAAGATTTCAGATGAGCCTAAACTATTCCCGCAAATAGTTGAAGGTATAGAATCTTATACTCCGATAATATTCCGCATCATTTTACTTACTTTAGGCAAACACCGATTGTACGGGCTCTAATGAGTTTAAGTGCTTTCAATGAAGTGTACGTGCCACACGCCAATTGGCGACGGCACCTCACCCGATGCATTTGATGAATACTTGCAAATGGGTGTAGTACTTCAAAATTATGTCTTGATAATTTTAACAAATGCATTATTGATTTGTTTATGTCGAGTATTTAAGAAAACCAACATGGGCCGACATTCAAAAACTTTATCAACAACATGAAGAAAAACATGGTTTTTCGGGAATGCTTGGTAGCATTGATCGTATGCAACTGGAAATGGAAAAATTGTCCGATGGCTTGGCAAGGGCAATTTGTTGGGGTGATAAAAATACCCAATAATTATGCTTGAAGTTGTTGCTTCAAGATTTATGGATCCGGCATGTATTTTTGGGATGGCGGGGACGAATAACGATATTAATGTTTTAGACCGTCTCCGTTGTTCGACGACATTCTTAATGACAATGCCCCAAGAGCACCTTATATAGTCAATGGAACTAGGTATGAACAGGGTATTACTTGGTCGATGGAATTTATCCATGGGCAACTTTCGTCAAATCCTTCTCAAGAACAATCGACAAAAACATACGTACTTTAAAAGGAGACAAGAAAATGCCCGAAAGGATATTGAACGTGCTTTTGCCGTGCTTCAAGGCCGTTGGGGTATACTACAACAACCGACACGTCAATGGGAAATTGTCACGACACGTAGAATCATGTATTCTTGCATTATTTTGCATAACATGATTATAAAAGATCAAAAATTTGCATTACGTGACTATAACGAATCGTGGGTGGATCCGTCAAGAAATTTGAGGCAACAAAGATGGGTTGAAAGATGTGATACTCACAACAGAAGGCAAAGAAATACACGACCGACAACGATACCCAACTCCAACAGACCTTATGGAGCATGTTTGGCGTAAGAATCTTGAACGATATGGACAACAACAAGAGAGCGGCGATGATGAATAAGTATTTGCTATGTTTTGTTATTTTTTTTTCGTTGTCATTTCCTTTATGTTGTAACGTTTAATTTGCGGTGTGTTTTTTTATTTCGTTGTAATTTTATTTTTATTTTTTTAATTTCGTATTGTAATATGTTTTCAAATTTAATTTTATGTTTAGTTTAATAAATGAAGTGTTTGTTTTAGTTTAGGAGTTGGAATTGAAAAATATGAAATGTTAAAGTTTAACTTGGGATGTTATTGATGTGGGTGTTTTTTTAGGATGTTAAGGTGAAATGTTAAAGCTGATGTGGTGCTGACGTGGCTGGTGTTATTTTATAACTCACGTTACTAATGTGTATGCTCTTAGATAATTTCAACAGATAAACACCATACCTTTGAGCATGAGGTTATTCTGTTTATTTATCTGTTATACCAAGCAAAACCTTCAAAAACACACTTGAACACCAAGTAGTTTTCTATAACGCTTAAAATAAGATTTCTTGGGGAATGTGGTAGTTTGTGACAGCGATGATGAAGTTTTTGATGATCACATTGGGAAGTTGTATTTTGGAAGTGAGGTAAAATCAGAGTCTTTATAAGCAATGGAAATCGGATACGGGTGACGACAACAATTATGATGATGATGATTTTGGCCTCTCTCCTGCACAATTAAAGGCTCCTGAAATTCAAGACTTTTGTCTCAACTAGGTTGTTTTATATTTTTTGCATAAAATTTTCTGATGTATATTATTTTATGTTGGTTTTGGTTTAATAGTCAGATTGGTTGTAGCTAGTAGTCATTTATGGTCTGTCATAAATGATTTGTGGTTGTGTCAAACGATTGCTTGCGGTTACCATTTTAAAATTAATTAAGTTTCTATAAAATTTTGATTTGAGTATTATGTGAAATCGACCGATCATGATAACGATGTATAATAAGAGTAAGTACTAGACGATAAGTGATATGCAAGATAATAACTAGAGTGCAAAGCAAAGTAAGAGTATAAAAAGATCAAACCACAACACGAGTGTTTATATTGGTTGGGTTACGAAGACTCCTTCCTCACCCTACTCCACTCCCTAAGTATCCAACTCAAGAGTATCCTTTCACTATGTCAACAAGCTCCTTTAACCGACGTAGAAACCTCACAACGTTGCTTACACTTTCTCCAATATAAAGCTAAATGTCGAGTTCTAGTACGAGGTAGAACCAACCTTTCACACTACGTATTTTTAGAACTAAAATATTAACCGATCTCTAAACAATGGTGTATGATGATGATAAACAAATGTATAACAAATGAAGTAAGTATGTATATGAAGACTAGCAACAAGTGTCTTGAAGCTTGAGAGTCTTGAATGAGGTGTATGTGATCTTGGCTAGCAAGAAGATGGTTAGTGAACTATCACTAAAATGAATATGTAACTACTAAGTAATGATCAAGAGATTGATGTTATACTAGAAAAAATGTACACATGTGTGTTGAAAAGGGTGAGTAAACTGGTGAACAAATTAATTCTATTTATAGTTAAGATAACTTTTCAGACAATGGATCCCACACATCCCTATTAGGGATGGCAAAAAAACCCGACGGGAAACCCGAAACCGAACTTATCAAGGGCGGGCATGCTTATCGGGTTTGGGCGGGTTTGGGGCCTTAACGGATTCTTATTCTGTTTGGGGAGGGACGGGAACACTATCCCGCCCGCCCCCTCCGAAACATATAAATATACATATACATATATCTATATACCTTAAATATTGTGCTAGTATTTATGTACTAAATATAATTCTCTAATTTTTTTTAATTTTTATCTTTCTAATATTTCAAAGTTTGATCATAAAATCTTGTTTTGTGTTATAATATTATAAAAAAGTTGTGATGTATTCCAATGCCTAATATATTATTAATGAGTTCTCGATTCTTTAAGTTTTTTTGTAAAATCATATTGTTAATAGCGTAAAAATAAGAATAAACAGGGAAATGCATGAGTATGATGGAGGATCGCGCTCAAAAAAGAAAAACCCAATAAGACCCCAATGAGGAATGGGGCGGGTTTGGGGGAGCATCTCGCCCCAATGGAGCGCCCCGATAAGATCCCCAATGGGGATTGGGGCGGGTTTGAGGATGATTTTTGTAATCGGGTTTGGGGATGGGGATGGCCGCCCCACCCCAAACCCGCCCCATTGCCATTCCTAATCCCTATGAAGGGATCTGTCCTTTGTAAAAAGGGATCCGTCTGGTCTTACAGTGACCAAATTTGGAAAGATTTTCAGTCAACATATCTTTTCAAAATGTAAACAAATATTTGCAAATCTTGCACAAGTCAACTTCAAATTTTAGAAAGATTTTTTTCTATAATGATGTGACTAAATTTATTTTAGATTTTGTTTAATAAAAAAATAAATGTATAAATTACTTGAAAAATAAATTATATAAGTAACTTACCAAAAATAAAATGTGCAAGTGACTCAAACGTGTACAGTCACTTCTAAAAATAAAATGTGTAGTTACTTATGTAAGTAACTTGCTAAAAGTGTGTAGACACGTGTAGTTTAAGGTTTAAAGCTAAATGTTTTTAGCTAGTTTAAAAATAAATGATGCATTTGTATGAAAGTATTTGTAAGTCCAAATGCATTCCTTGATCTTACTAAAGTGTTTTAGATATTCATTATCCATACATTTAGTTTATTCATACCTTTAGTGATATATGACGAGTTAAAAACTTTACGTTAAAACTTGTTTATATTAGACTTTACTTAATATGTTTTCATAATTTGTTATCAACCAAACTTATAAAATTCGTAAAAAAGAAATAACGTTCTTATAGGATTATTTGTATTAACAAATTGATTTATATGGAATTACAATTGCCTTTTTCTTTTCTTTTTTTTCTTTGCCTGCCACCTCCTTTTCATGTGCAATAACCTACGAATGAGTTATCTATAATAGATCCTTATTACTCTTTCTTTGCATCATCACATTGTGAGCATGGGTGGGTTTGGTGCGGTGTTTGGTAAAAACTAAATCACTGATAGCTTTTTGCTACTGCTTTATATTTACAGCTCAATGCTTTACTACATTTATTTACTGCATGTTGGTTTGCTCCTTTGCTTTGCTACATTTATTCGTTGTTGCTGCCTACTCTCACTACTCATAAACATGACTGCTCATGTACATCCTTTTGGTCCAACAAGCATGTTTATTTACTCCAAGTGGTCCAACTCCTTTGGCCCATACACTGGTAAGATATTGCTTTGTGCAAGCAGACCACTGCCCACTGAATGTGCCAGTCCTTGTCCAACTATCCGCAACCCAATTTCGAGGGGTACCGGCCCAAATTCCACATTATACGACCCATTTTCCAAGTGTACAAGCCCAGTTTGCACATGCCCAGTTTGTAGGACTTCATACCTAAGTTCCAGTCAATCATAATTTGGCCCAATATACGGCTCCGGTTTCTTACTTTGGTTCTCTTTCGGTGTATTCACCTCAAGCTACCTAGGCTACTACTCTACCTCACTCTTTCAATACCATAACTCCTCATGATCCAAGCTAGAATATGGACACGGGAGCATCCTCACATCTTGCGGACAACACAAATATACTCACAACCCTTACTAATCAAAGCATTGTCCATCTATATTTGTTGCCAATGTCCAATCTATACCCGTTACCAATATTGGACATAGCTCTTTACTACACCTTATAGACCTTTGTATTTAAATAACATCCTTGTAACTCCCAAGATAATTAAAAACTTAATTTATGTTAGTAAATTTACAAAAGACAATAATGTGTCTATTGAACTTGACGCCTTTGATTTTTCTGTAAAGGACTACAGGACGCGCCAAATTATTCTCCGTTGTGATAGCAATGTAAACCTTTATCCTGTTAACCACCAACCATCCATTGTTGCCTTTTAGTCATTCTGTGTGGTATACAAACCTCGGACATTCCAATGACGATGTGCTTTTCTATTTAGTTTCGTGTCATTTAACAAATTGCAATAGGTCTATAGATTTGAACTTTTGTCTTGCTTGTCAGTTAGACAAACATGTTAAGTTTCTCTTTTATAGTTTTGAGTCGCGCGTTGAGACTGTATTAATAGTATGCACTCGGATTTGTGGACATCCACAATTCCAAGTGTTATTTTAATTAAATACTATGTTATTTTATTAGATCATTTTTCTCATTATCTTTTGGTTTATCCTTTCCATTAATTATAAATCTTTTATTTGCTAAGTTTGTTGAATTTCGTGTAATTGTGGCAATTTAATGTTAATATTAAGTCCTTGTAGTGTGACCACAGAGGTGAATTGGATAATACTCGTTTTCATACCTTTTTTCGCCAACCTGGCATACAATTCCTTTTTTCATGTCCTAAGACATCCCAACAAAACGGAAAATCGGAACGTATGCTCAGCACTATTAAAAACCTTGTCCGCACCTTACTTTTTCACACCCACATCCCTCCTATTTATCGGGTCGAGGCACTTAACATGGCTACATTCCTTTTAAATATCTTAACCTCTAACGGCTATTAAGAATGAAACTATACCATAAACAACCCACTTATCATGATTTTAGCATATTAAGTGTGCGAATTAATCAACATTCTTAATTAATCCTTAATATCCTATTTGAAAAAGAAATACATTGATAAGATCTTACAGATATAGCCATAGTGAACTCAGCCCTAACCAAAAACGAACCAAACCAAATTAATTCAGTATATATAAACTGAACCAAAGAGGAAGAAGCTATTAGTTTAATTTGGTTTGACATTACCAAATATAATGTTAATGATGATGACTTATGTCGTTTAACTATCCAAAAAAAGTGTGGAATGTAATAATAGGCAACATTGAGAGCATGATCGAAGTGACTGTTAACAAGCCCCTCATACTCCCCGTGATTATTCTGAGTAGGAAGGTCGTAGTAATCACGGTGACGTACATAACACTTTGACCCTGTTAGGTTCAGCCACAAAATTGGTGAGAAACAAGTATCATGTTTGAACACAAGAATATTACATGCTTCAGTTGATATGAGTGATTATTCACGATGTTCGCACGAAGTCGGGAAGGTATAACCTGATTCTCTGAGTCAGGTTATAAACTATTCTAACTATATATTGTTATACTTTAATAGGCCCCCAATATGTATGACAATAAAAGCATACTCGTTCATTCCAAAAGAAAAAATGGTATACACATAACTAACGGTAATAAAAATAATTTCCATATGCTTTAATTAATATATATTTGCTTAGTTAAGTCTTTTCGATCACTCAACCAGGCAGAGACGGAGCCAGTGGGAGGGCTGGCGGGTGCTCGCCCCCAACCGCCAAACTTACCTTTGTAGTTGTAGTCTGATTTTCCGGTATGCGTTCATGTTTTTCGATTTTCCGGTATGCGTTTGTGATTTCCGGTCTGAACAACAGGATATGGCTTCTTTCTTTTTTATGAGGAAGACAACAAGCAGATGCATAGTACTGCGTATTTGTTTATTTGTTGGCTATTAAGATGTAAAAAATTAGTTTGACCCCTTTAACATTTAATAATTGACAAAATTAACCTTATTTTAATATGTTGTTCAAAGTATTTGGTTGGAGACAAAACAAAGCTTTTATTTCTAAAGTAGGAGTATTTGTTATCTCATTTGTTAATTTCTTGATATTAAAAAAAATAAGATGGGCAAAACGAAATGTACAAGTTTCTTATTGCAATTGTAACAACAAAATCGAATGAAACTTGGCCCTTTTATGAACACGCATAATTTTGACGATCTATTATTCGTGTGTTACTATCATGCAGTAAAAAATTTCGGCCCCCCTTAACTTCGATTCCTGGCTCCGTCTCTGCAACCAGGTATGTCTTTGTAAACACATGAATGACTTGAATGACCGATCCATATTATCAAATATTTGGTACAATATAAACTACTACAATGAACATTCTAGAGTCGGGCTTTAGCCCAATAAAAAATGAGTCGATTAACACTTCCTCGCCATATGAGTGACGAAATCACGAAAGCTCGGATTGGATTAAAAAGCTAAAAACATTAAAATCATAATAAATTGTTGATAAAGACATCCAACAGCAAGCATAGACTTATCTTCAAACAGCAAAAGCATAAACATGCAACAAAAGCAAAGCATTAAACCGAACATAATAACTTGTTGAAGAAATCTGCCAACATGTGGAGACAAATCTTCAAACTTGAAAGTCATATACGGGATAAACTAATGTATCCGGGATAAACCAATGTATCCTATCATAGAATAAACCAATGTATTCTCTACCAAACTGGATAAACTAATGTATCTAGAGAATAAACAAATGTATTCTCTACCAAACTGGATAAACCAATGTATCATACAGAGAATAAACCAATGCAAATTTTTCTTTTTTCCCTTTTTTTAAGCAAATAATAATTTTAATTAAGATTGATGGTATCTAACAAAATAGACCAGAGGATAATAAAGGCCACCATATTACCCACCAAAATCTATTATAAACCATTTTACAAAGAAAAACAAGTACCTTGTCCTCCATATAAACACAACCCTCACCAGTGCAGCCCACAACAATCCAAAATCCGAATATAAACACCGTTTCGGTACACCCTGTGGTCACACAAGGTTTGAGGTCGCCAGTCATGTTGTTAGGGTTAGGATTGGATTTAGTGAATGCTTATCGACTGATGTGTATGAGGGTTTATGGCAGTGAGGGTTTTGAACAAAAGTGAAGTAACAGTAAGAAAATCACACACAGTTTGAAGTAGCGATCAAACACAAGAACAAATCTCGTGAACCAAAGCACGAAAACAATATTAACGTGTGTATTTGTGAACCAGAGCACAAATCACCTCTTAAAAGGACGACTTTTTTTTTGGGTAAAAGGTCAAAGACCCGGTAAATATATTACTCCAAAAAACGTTTAAGTACAAAGGATATGGGTGAATCCCACATCTCAGCCCGTTACATAGGCGAAAAGCTTACATAACAAGATACTTCCTAACCTCAATATAAGAAAATAAACCACTACTCACAAGATAACATCAGACTCCTATGGAGATAAAATTACTTCCTACCAAGGCCTTGGAGCTTGATACCATACGTGTCATAATAGGCATCAGTTTCACGGAAGATCGTGAAACTTGATTCGCATAGTTATCATAATCATAAGCATCATAATCATCTTCACGATCATGACCACCACCAAATAGATTACTCGACTCATCAAAGGTGTTCACAACCTCCTCTTCATCACTATCGTAATCCACAATCTCCCACCTTAGTGAATGGGTTAACCCTCTTAGTAAAAGAAGTGAGCGGAAATCCTTATTATAACCTTGATAATTAACCTTTTAATAGGATTACCATTATCATCAACAAGAGTAGCGTTCCCATCAATAAGAAGCCTTTCAAACTCCCCTATTTTCTCAACAATAGGGGTAGAAGCAACCTCGTTAGCTTCCATTGACTCACTCACAAGAGGATCTTGTGATACATTAGGTGTCTTGAGAGACTCAACCTTCTTTGCTTCCATTGTATTACCAGAATCCTCCACATCAGTAGGATTGCCACAATCATCAGAATCGATCGTATTTAGTGTAGCAAAAGGATTAGATGTAGCAATTTTTGTCCCACTCGTATGAGCCTCATTGGCTTTCTTCTTTTCATTATCCACGTTCTTGGGTTCAGGCAAAGGCGCTCTAGGTTGATACCTAAATTTAGGACCCACTTTAATATAACCTCCCTTACCTGGAACATTTGGACCACCATTCCTACCTTTATTCTTGTTAGTGACGGTTTGATAACCATCATTAACGATCAGTATAAATTTGAGTAGGAAGTGGAATGATTTAGGACAATCAATCAGTATGACCAAATAATTTACACGATCACACCGAGGCGGTTTCCATTCGTATTCAACCCGAATCTTCTCAATAGTATATCCTATCCCATCAAGTAATGGAATCTCAACAGTGATGCTCTCCCTAAGAACCTGATATGCCTTAACTTCAATCAAGCACCTAGCAAAACTACTGCGACCCCATGATTCTAAGCACATTTGGCTCGTGTAAGAATCTAACATTTTTGGCGTACCAATCAATGTAGCTAGGAGGCTGAGACCATCATTAGAAAACATAGCAAGGGGCACATCATGGAATTTAACCCATATCGGAATATTAGTCAAAAGGACGACTTGTTAAAGTGGGATTCGGTGTGTAGGGTTTTAGTAAGAGTAGGGTTTACGTGAACCATGAAAGGGCATTTCTAGTTTTGAAGTAATGGTATGACTGAGCAACAAATAAGCAGAAACCTAGCAGCAAAAGAGATCACCAATGTCGACTGGTAACTCACCATGTACCAACGATCGGCAGTAACACAACTTTTAAACCACAACCTTTAAACCAACGATCGACTAAAGGAAGTTGACCGGTAACAAATAACGAAGCAGCCAATGCGTCGCCAGATAACAATATTTATTACCAACGATCGAAACACAACTAACCGGTGTCAACTGGAAAAGTTTCCAATGATCGACAAAAAAGAAAATTGGGTTTTGAAGGTGTTCGGTTGTAGGGTTTTTAGGGTTTGGAAGGATCGTTTACAAAGCCTCTGATACCATGTAAACACATGAATGACTTGAATGACCGATCCATTATTATCAAATATTCGGTACAATATAACTACTACAATGAATATTTTAGAGCCGGGCTTTTTAACACTTATGCACCATCTATTTATAGAGTTGTACGGTGAATTTTTATATTCACTACTACAAAAAAGCTAGTTAGATCGGTTAGAAAGCCACATATAGATCGGTAACCAACCGCCTATCTAAGGGTGATCTTTATGAGCAACACATATATAGATCGGTTGAAAACCGATCTTTATGAGCAATGCATAAAGATCGCTTAATAAAGAATAACCGATTTAGCTATGATTTTAAAAAATGGTACATATAAATTGATTTTCCGAATTTAATCGTATACAAAAGTGAAGGTTTTTCCAATTGCAATTCATTACCATACACAATAATATTTTATTACAAATAACTTAGATAAAGATCAACATTTAAGTCACAAAACAACTTTAAGCGATAAACGACAATTGCAACATAATACAACACCTCAAACATCCTTTTCTCCTTCGGCCTGTTGTAGCAGGAGGTATAGTCTCGATAGATCGCCAGGTCCTCCGTATTTAATGCAGAAGCATGTATTTGAAAGAATGTGGTGTATCAAGAAGATGATTATGCCTTACGGATCCCTTTGCAATCATTTGAAAGCGAATTGTTGATTTTCATTATTATCAATCCGTAAGTACAATGGAGAATTCGCAATTGACAATAAACTCGAAGATTACACAAGGTGCGTTGCCACCAAGTTCAAGAGATACCTACGACAAGTGATGCTTTTTGTAAAAATAAAAATAAAAATCAAGGATTTTATGATACTAATACATAAATCTCAAGAATATTACCTTTTTGACAGCCTCAAATTTGCATGACCATCAATTTCTTTCCAATCTGCAGAGAGCCACAAAGAACGTTATCTTCATTACTTGTGGGCTCTCAAGTAAAGCCTTCCGATACTAAGAGCGTCTCCCATGACAAGATTTAAAACACCCCGTGATTTTTAAATAACATGAATGGATTTTAAGGCTATGTAATAAAATAAAATAAGGAATACGAAAATGAAGACATCTTGGTGGGATTCCGATTGAATGGCAAGCTCGACTGCTTGCTAAGGCGGTTAATGGTGTGAGCTCGAGGGCTTTATGACCATAGTACACCCACATGCTAGAGCAAGCCCACCTAATACAAACACCAATATGAAAAGTTTCATTCTCGCCATCGACAATTGTTAAATGATTATCAAAAAATTGAATATCACGGAAACGGTTTTCTCAACTAAGACAACATTTGGACTCAACTTCTCAATCATCCCGATAAGATAATCCATTCTATCAAGATCCCGATCATGTATAGGATTAGAGGCAACAACTATACGCTAATGCAAAGATAAAGAAAGGTGGGAACTTTGACCTATTGTATTTCTATGGGTCAACTGGGGTTGTGTTTATCTCATGGGTGAAAAACACCGGAAGGGATTGAGTAAAATAGGTCATGGTTAAACAACCACCAAAGTACAATTTTTAATGCATGCAACTAGCTTTATTATTTTATCTCACGATTGAGATTATTATTGAACTACTACCGCCTTTGTAATCACAAGTAACAAGTTATTCATTTATGACAAAAGCATTTTGGGATGAAACATTGACCCATTTCGAGACCCATAACAAATACATAACCCTCTTCATCCAAACCTGTTTTTGACATTTTACTCAACCCACCAATCTTTCTACTAAATAGTTCTCTTGAGTTTACCTTTTTCATTGACTCGAACGATGACAATCCATCGGAAGAAACGCCGAGGGCACCCTTAATAAGCAAAGACTTGGTTTTTTGCACTTTGTGGGCATGTGCTTGTGAGTGCATGCTTTTGAAGATAAGGCCTTTAAAACTTCAACGCAACATTTAAAGCAGATATCAATATAAAAATAATAAGAGAATACTTGTGAGGCAACGACACAAAGATTTAATTAGTTGTAGATGTATCCAAAAGTGTAGGACCAAATGACCAATACATTGAGTCTGTGAGCTCAATGAGATTTTACAAGCTCCTTAACTTTGTGCATAATCAATCTCTTGTTAACATATAAGATTAAAATAATTAGCTATCGTTTCGGTCTAGATGGTATATTCATCATTTGTATCAAAGCAAGCAAATACACATATGGGCCATGAATATCGCATACTTGCCAATACACGTTGGCAATTGACACGACACATAAAACAAATTGGCTAGAGGTAGCAATTTTGATTCGATATATACAAATGGGTCGGTTTATTTATCTTTAAAGTGTCAAATGATAATCTTCGAAAGATTTTACTACACAGCAAAGGGTCAAACGTGTCAAACAGTCAAACGGTTTTAAAGTTATACTACATGCATTTAAATGCACAAAACCTTTTAAGCAATTTACCATAAAATAAAATAGAATTTATTGTGATCATATTGCAAAATATAGATCATATATATGATTTTTTTGTTTAAAAAAAATGTTAGGTGTACAAACTTATTCAATCGGTTTGTAAAACAAAATAAAAAATAGCCAACGTTTTGACCGTAACCACGAACCCATTTTCCAACCTAGTATCGCGAAAGCCCACCGACACTAGCTCGCCATAATCAGTTTAGTTTGAACGTAAATTTCAACCCGAACAAACTTCAACGATTAATAAAGGTAAGTTGCTATTCGATCAATAATCAGAAAAGTCATTTAACTTCAAAAGCAAGAAAAATTATGCAATGTGGAAGAAAAGCAAAAGTTAATTGAATGAACAAGTAAATTAGAAAAGACAACCTTTGATTTTGAGTACCGCTTGCAATACATTTGACTTTTACATATCCATCGGGATCCATCGCTAAAATTGGATATTTTGAGTACCGCTTGCAATACATTTTGAGTACCGCTTGCAATACATATACTTTGGATATTTGCTTCTTCTTTGAGGGCCCTAAAATTGAACAATCACATAATTATGCAAATGAAAATTCACGATCCATCAAAAAGTAAATTATCACTTACCTTTCTTTTGAAGAGACATCGACAAGATACTCATCCGAAACATAAACGACAAAGCTTATTATAAAAACGTGTTTTTAGGACTAGAAGTGGAAGAAATAAGCGGAAAATCGATCAAACGGAAACAAGACTATCGGTTTTAGCCAAAGAGACAATGGACTTATTGACGATGTTGGTGGAGAAATCAAACTATCGATGAGTCATATAGTCTATTTCTTCCTCTTTCACGATTTACAATCCCGCAACATCCATCAACAATGATTACAAACATGAAACATTACCATCCTTGAGCAAATTATAAACCCTTAGGAGTATATGCAAACACATAGCGGGTTCCGGATGGAAAAATCTAAACTTGTACAAATATATAAGTAAAGAGGGTGTTTTTGCAGTAATTTAAGAAAAAGCAAAAGCAAGACCAAATGGTCTGAAGACTCACCCTCCTCCGGGGTAAAGGTTTTACAATAAGCAATCATAAAGACTCGTAAATCATCCATCCAAATCACGACTATCACATACGCAAAAACAAGTAAGAAAATATGTGAGTTAATTACACCGACTTGTCGACATGTAACACGAAAACATATTTTCTTCCTTTCAAATCAAATAAGCAGTTCCATACCTAATTAAAAAAACCGCTAATCGGCTTAGAAATACGCAGAATCGGTTTGGATGGAAAAAAATTTGAAACCGATTATTACGCTTAAGTATGATAGATAAGCAGAGAAACTAAACAATCCCAAACACGGTCCATATAAACAACAAATTAACCTAAATAAATAATAATCCATAAAATAAAAATAAGATTGATAACCTAAGAAGAGTCGTCCGTCCATGTACAGTGGTGACAATGATCGTTGGGTTTTGGTTGTGATGAGGTCGATGGTGATGTCGTTTGTGGTAGCAGAGGTGTGGTGGTATGGCGGCTAGGCTTTTGTAGTTGTTTGGTAAATTGAAGGTATGGTGATGGAGGTTAGATTTGTTTGGTGATGTGGTGAGGCGTTGTTATGTGATTTTGGGGAAATGGTGTAGGGTTTTGTGTGTCTAAATTTTGGTGGAGGTAAATGAAAGTTGGAATTTTGGTGAAGCGGCAAGCGAAAAATGGGCATCCGCTAAAACTATTGGAGTTAAATAGATCGTTTGTTTTAGGAAAACTGATCTATTTAATCTTGTGTACAATTAGAAGTTAGTAAGATCAGTCTTTATCCAAATAACCGATCTATTTATTACCCTTCCTCCTTTTTTTCATTTGTTAGATCGGTTTTTAAGAAAACCACTCTATTAGAGGTGATCTATTTAAGCTTTTGTGTAGTAGTGATTTAAAAGAAGACTTCAACGCAATTTTTAATCTCCTAGCTTCTGATGTTCTACTAAAAACTGTCCTCCTATGAAAAGGATGTTATCAACATGTAGCGAGTTTTTAAAGGATTCTCTTTAGGTCACTTACCATATGAAAAACCAAGAGGCGCAACTCTCTTTCAGATGTAGGACACCGGAGCTGTGTAATTCAAATAGCGAATCTGCCTAAAATCCATTTCTAACCAACATAAACATAGGACTAAACCAGCTAGCGTCCAATTTTACTAATTGTCCGATAACTTAATTTCTGGTCACCCAAAGCATCTCCATAAATTTCGGTTAAGAGTAAAATTGTTTGAACATATTCTAATAGTTTAAAGTAACAACATTATTACCTGTCATAATTTTTGGTTAGGTTAAAGAAACCCATGCACCTTTAAAATAACTTATTCCTCTCATATCAAATAAGTTAATTATAAAGATAAAGCTCTCTATAAAGAGTTCATCATCTCTATAAATACCATAATGAGATTCATTAGTTTCTCACCACAAAACCAGCTAGTACTGCTTAATACACTTATAGTAAGCTATCTAGCTAGTTTCACCTCGTAATGGCTTCAATGGCTTTGCGAACAACTGCCTTTCTCCTTACTCTCAACCTTATCTTCTTCGCTTTAGTAAGTGCAGACCAAGTACCACAAGCCAGTTGCCCTGTAGACGGACTCAAACGGTGCATGTGCTGGCGTGCTAAATAACTGGTTGAATGGGATCGTGGTAGGAACCGCACTAACAACACCTTGTTGTGGCCTCTTCTTTGGCCTGATTAACTTTGAGGCAGCAACTTGTGCTTGCAAAGCCATTAAAGCTAATGTGTTGGGTGTTAATGTTGATGCAGCAATCTCATTGAAGTTTTTGCTAAACAACTGTGGAAAGGATGTCCCTGACGGTTTCACATGTTAATGGAAGTCTCCAGTTTTTGCAAGTGTGTTTACAGTTTTTATTCACGTCCCTCTTTATTTGATTTTGGTGTGTGTTTCAGAACAAATTGGGTTTTCGGCTTTGTTATGTTATTTACTTGAAGTGAATGGCTCTTGCCACTTTCGCTAATATCATTGTAATCTTCGATCCTGTCACAGTTAAATGACGTGATTAGGATCATTTGTATTCTTCTTATTCAAGAATAAAGATGCATGTTTCCAAGAGATTTTAACTTTGATTTAGATTTCTCATTTCTCTTATATCAAAATACTGTATATTGATTGACAAAAAATTTCCCCGTCAAGGTAGAAGTAATATTCTGCTTGTTAAGAAACGTTTGCAATGCTAATAAAGAAAATGCGGATGGTGAAGTATATATTTGAGACCACTAAGAAACTTAATTAAAGCAACGTAAATCACATGTAATCTGGCCAAAATACGGAAAGAGTCTTTTAATTCTTGATGGAATGTAGTTTTATGATTTCTACCGGAACTCAAATATTATTTCAAGAAAATATATAATTGGTCAAATTTCATTCCAATATGTATAAGAAATCTTTAAATTACGGACCATGAAGTTTTGAACTAACTACCACTCAAACCTTGTATATAAGAATGATTTTCATCCCAATGACACCAAAAACGCATTTTTTTTTTTGGAAAAAAGGGACCCTTCCCGGCAAAATATATTAATCACTCAAACAAGAAATAAACTTATATGGACAAGCCCATATAAGCAAGTTCCAAATGACATTCCCAAAACATGCTTTGGGAACATCACAAGCAACAATAAACTTCTCCTATAAGAGTTCAAATTACAAATCAAAGAACAACAAATATCAAACAACCAACTCAAAGTGATAGACTTCCAAATCCAATCCAAGCTCATACTCAGCATCTTCGTCTTCAGAGCCATGACCATCTTAATAGAAGATAACATGGAGCATTTCACTAAATGATATTGCCTCCTTAAAAAACCTTCCCGAGTAAAACCCAATGGGAAAAACCACGGGAGAGAAAAAAGAGCGCAACTCTCATTTAGGACTCCAACCCATAAGCACTTGACCATCAAATCACCAAAATAACCAAACCAGGAACACAACCTGAGAAAAAACATCTCAAGCTTCCCTCATAACCCATTAACAATAACCATCATACCATTACTAACCTGCACCCCACTCCAACCATAACTAACCTTCAACCTATCAGAATCATATCCTACCATATCCCCTCCACAAACATCATACCACTTAAAAACAACAACAACCAGCACATCCTTCTCAGCCCTGATAACATCCCAATTCCAAACCACCAAAACAGCCAACCTGAACCCATAAATTAGATGCCAAATACTTAACATGATTAACCAAACATCATCTGTGCTAGGCACACACCATGTTGGACAATCATTTAAGAAAAAACCATCTAGGTACAAGTAAATCCTAGTGTCATTTGAGCTAGGCTCACACCACACAAGACAGACTTGCAACCCCTTAGAATTCAAACAAACTAAACCTACATCAACACCAAAGACCATGCTAACTCTACAATGATCATCAAAATTCCTACTAGATACAGCAACAACACTATAATTCATCCCCATATAACTATGCTCAGAAGAAAAGGAATACCCAAACCAAGAACTAACCTCCCACAACAAATTAGAATAACCCATTAGACATGTTCACTAGAGGGAGTTTTAGCATTACTTTGTAAAACTTGAAAATTCCAAATCTCAACAGCTTTCATCACCTGAATAGACTTTTTGAATTTAAGACTAATAAGCCTCATTCTAACCAATTCCTTGATACTACAGCAAACATCTTCATGACTTCTGGACTTGCCTTGAAAAATTCTCAGATTTCTCTCTTGCCAAAGAACATAAACCATAGCCCCAATAAATAACCTTTGAATAATACTCCAAATGGACTTATTATTAGGATTACAATAAAGGAAGCAAATAATCTGATGCAGATCATTAAAATCAACAGTAAGCCTCATCATACCTTTGAAGAAGTTCCAGACATTAGAGGAAAACTTGCATCCAAAGAACAAATGATGATGATTATCCTGCACCTCATTACAAAGAGAACACTTGAGATTATCCATCCCCAACCAAATAGCCATTTTATCCTGGGTCTTCAATTTTTTATTAATAGCAAGCTAAAGAATGAAAGAGTGTTTGGGGATATTCTGACTGAACCAAACAATTTTATACCAAAGAACAGTGGGCCTATGAGGAATAAGGTCAGCCCAGACATATTTAACAGAAAAAGGAACCACCTTATCATGATTAGAAACCCACATCACTTTATCAGGCCTATCCTTAAACACAAGAGGATGGGGCAGATGAAATAAGAAAGGGAATTTAAGTGCCCAACACTCAGGCCACACCCATTCCCCATTAACAATCAAATCAACAACCTTGCAGTCCAAAGATAAACCAGCTTCATACACATCTCTTTTAGAAATATATTGACTTAAAGGCCCTAAAAAGCACCAATTGTCAAACCAGATAGAAGTGGAGCAGCCATCACCCAATCTAGTTACAAAATGTCTTCTAAGCACATCTCTACATTGCAGAATCTTCCTCCAACCCCAACATACATCATTAGCACTAGGAACATCCCAAACAATCCTGACTTGAGACCTTCTATCAATCAACCTATAAGCATTAATCGATTTCACCCACAAAGAGTCCTTCTTAGACACTATATTCCATACATGCTTAGACATTAAGGCCAAATTCCAACTATGAAGAGATTTTATTCCAAGACCTCCCTGAACCTTCAGACAACAAACATCCTCCCATTTTACTTTTGCTTTGCCCTTCTGCAAAGTACCCTGGGACCATAGGAAACCCCTCATAACTTTCTCAATCTCTTGGGAGACACTAATAGGAAGGACGAAAACAGAAGACCAAAATATTTGGATAGAACATAACACCGATCGAATGAGTTGCGCCTACCAAAGAAAAGACGTAACCTTATTCTTCCGTTAATTAACCTCGCTTAACTTTATCAATAAGCGGATCACAATACTTTATAAAGCCTAGAAGAAAGTAACGGACCCCAAATATCTAACAGCAAAGAACCTTCCGAAAATGGCATAATGTTCATAATGGCCTTCTTCACATGAATGGGAACATTACCAAAGAAAGCAACACTTTTATTCAAATTAGGCACCAGACCAGAAACACTACTAAACTCATCCAAAGCCCTTTTAAGCACAGAAACAGAAAAAGCATCACCATTTGAAAATATCATGAGGTCATCCGCAAAACATAGATGAGTAAGTTTGACCTTACTACACTTCCAGTGAAACTTAAACCTGTCATTACTTTCAATATTCCTATTTATCATTAACGAAAGAACCTCCATAACCAATGTGAACAGATAAGGGGATAAGGGATCCCCTTGTCTTAACCCTCTCCTACCCTTAAAAAAACCATGATGATCCCCATTAACACTGACAGTAAAGGAAGGAGAAGAAATGCAGTTCATAATCCAATTAACCATCTTCAAAGGAAATCCAAAATGAATAAGGCATTGCCTAAGAAAGCCCCAATCCACAGAATCATAAGCCTTATTAATATCAATTTTAAAAGCCACTTTAGAAGGACCACTGTTCCTATGATAATTTCTCATCAATTCTTGAGTAAGCATAATATTATCATTGATTTGTTTGAAGAGGGATAAACGCACTTTGACAATCACCAACAATAGAACTAAGCACACCCTTAAGCCTATTAGCAATAACTTTACTAATGCACTTATATAAAACATTGCAACATGAGATAGGTCTAAAATCATAAACATTCTTAGGGGTTTTAACTTTAGGAACCAAAGCTATAACAGTGGCATTAATCTCTTTCAACAACTTATTGTTCAAGAAGAAATCCTGAATAACCTGCGCAACCTCATCACCCACCACAGACCATGCACTCTTGAAGAATTTAGAAGAAAAACCATCCGGTCCAGGAGCCTTATCATCATCCATACAAAACAAAGCAGCCTTAATTTCTTCTTTAAAAACAATTCTAACCATAAGCTCTGCTTCCAAATTAGAAACCTTGCTACAGAATAATTGAGAAGGATTATATATAGGATCAACATCAACACTTTTACCCATAACATCTTCAAAATGTTTCACAAACTGCTCCCCAACTTCATGCCCAGAAAATAACCTCCCATGCATGTCTTCCACAAACTCAATTCTACTGTTATTTCTTCTCTCCTTTAAAGCTCTATGAAAGTACTTAATATTGTGATCACCTTCACTTAACCAAGTAATTTTAGATCTTTGTTTCAGAAACAGCTCCTCATCCTTAACATCATCCTTATACATATTCAAATATAAAACCTCTTTAGACCTCACATCAGTATTAAAAGGATCTTTCACCATATCAGCTTGAATGTTACATAAATCCTTCTTAATACTACTCACTTTAGCATAAAGATCACCTTGAGCATACTTCAACTTCCTACACGGCTTCTTCAACAGCTTAAGCTTAGAAACCACAGAAAACATAGAATAACCAGGAACTTTAGTACCCCAAACACTCTTCACAGAAGGGATAAACTCAGGGTTAGATGTCGAAAATTAGCAAACTTAAAAGGCTTATGCTTAGCACCAACAATATCGAGAATATTAAGCACCATAGAGTGTGATCAAGTGACAAAAGGGAGAAACCGAGCATTAGAATTAGGAAACTTATCCAGAAAATACACATTACTCATAACTCTATCTAATTTCTTTAACAGCCCCTGAGGATTACCAGGACTTTTATTCCAAGTAAAATGAAGACCAGACATCATAATATCCGAAACTTCAATCTTATACAAAGTGATCGGGTCCCAAACGGTCGTTTTATCACACAAGCTAACCACTGTGAATGGTCAACCGTAACAAAAGCCGCACGACTGAAACCAAAGCAATGAAGATCTAGAGGAGTATAGTGTTTCCCCAAGTCGTTAAGTCCCAACGAGCTGTGCGATTGAATCACCAAACGTATAGTGATCGGGTGAATTTGAACGGAAAAGGTTTATGATTGTGAATAATTATACCTAAAGAAAAAGTTTATAAATTACAGGGCTTAAATGCAAATTAAAGAAAATTAAAAACTAAATTATATTAAATAAATGCTATCACTATTTTTAAAATGATGTTTTGATTTTCTTTTATAAATTTGAATTAAAACTACGTAACGTACAAAAGAAAATGTGAAAGCTGAAACAAGATTAATCCTAAAAATATAAAATGGAATTTTACAAACCTAATGATAAGAGAAAATTTTGAGAAAAAGAAAATTATTTTTATGACTATTTATTTAATTATTATTAATTAAAACTATTTTACTTATTTAATAATACCCTAAAATATAAGAAAATATTAAATAAAGCTAGAAAAGTGAAATTATGACTTAGAAAAATCTAAAATATTATAAAACTTATTTTAAAACTGAAAACATATTTTTAGACTTTTATCTATTTATTATGAATTTAATACTATTTAAAACTAATTAAAATGCTAGAAAATATTATTTAAACTAAGAAAATTATGGAAAAATATTTTTTGGCTTTTATATTTATCTTAACTTAGGAAAATTGAAAAATTAATTTTTGAAGCTTTTCCGATTTAATTGCAATAAAGGCTAATTAAAAGTCCTAAAAGCGATTAAAATAAAGAAAAATAGCAAGCAGTCTTTGGAAAAATATGAAAAATTCAGAAAATTCTAAAGTAATAATCTAAATCTAAGAAAATATAAAAGCGGGAGTAATGTGCAAGATTATAAAGTCAGAGTGCAATCGACCTTAATAAGCTACCTAGATAAGCTAGAGCAGTGAAATAAGCTACCAAATTTTAAAGAGACAAATTTATACTAAAAGGACCTAAAGGCAACTAATTACAGCTACTCTAACCTCTAATGCACATATCTAAACCGACTAGAATGATTTGGCTTATTTACTCAAAATGACCAAGCACCCTTACTTGCAAACTTATATTTGAGCCCTTTGGATAAGCCGATCCCTAAAGCCAATCATCACAATCTCAAGAGGACCCGCAAGGGCTTGTAAACCAAAAATAGCCCGGACAAGCTCCTAGAGCTTGTTGTGAGCTTTTAAAACTCGCACACTCGGTTAGTGCGAGTGTGCCTGCGGACATGTACTACTTTTTAAGCTCTGAAGCTTATAGAAAATCAAAAATATTACAAAATCAAATTTAAATTAAGGACCACTTGAACTAAGAAATCCCAAGGTATGACTTATTTTAACACGAACTCAATTCATGAAAAATCAACAAAGGGTGGGTAAAAGCGGTTTTCACTTTTGACTTTTTAAGCGAATTGGAAAGTTGACTTTGTGAGTTTTGATCTTTCAACACCGATTATATTTGATGTTATATGGTGAAAGGAGACCGATAATGCTAACTTATGTGATTCAAAGTCCAAATACAAGCTTGCATACTTATACACTTAACTGTGAAAACAAGAAATTAGATTAAAATGAATTTTGACTTTGAATGAAAATAAGCACGAATTAGTACCTAAGGCTGCTACTAATAGCTAAATGCAACTGAGAACCACTGCTCCTAAGTCATACAGAGGCCTGAGAATGGGTGTTGCAGGCTATTCCAAACACTCATATATGGACAGAGAACTAAGCCAATGACTACTATCCTCAACCTCAATCTATTCTAACCACTCAATATGATTATGGCTACTGAGTGAAGCCTTTAATCCTACAAATTAACATCTCATCTCAAGTATTGAAATAGTGCAGGCCATTAATTGAAACGGAAAAAGGAATGAGCTTATGCACTTACAAAGTTCTGCCAAAGCTACAAGTTAATGAAGTCAATGGAATAGTTCAATAACCACTATCCAACCCAATCCAAGCTCTGCATCACCCCAATATCATAACCATTTCCAATTGAGCTTCAGTTTGACTTTTGTTGACCAATTTAAGAATTAGCTTAAAACTGAATTATAAGCTTACTAAAAGCTATCAGAAGCTTAAGTAAGCTTATTTGAATTTGAGATAGGCTAATTGAAACCTGGGCTTAAGAACATTTGCACTGGTTTTAAAACAGGGAACATACAAACATGAAACTTTGATAAAACTTTGAATTACTACTTGAAAGCAAATTACAATAACTAAATAGCTTTAGTTTAGTACGGAAGACTTAAGATTACACTTTTGAAACTAATTAAGACAATTGAAATAATAACGACATACAAGAAAACTAAAAGCGAAGACTACCCCTGCTCTCTTTCTCTTGCTTTTTATACACCAAATGCTCCCACAGATTACGAGCAAATCCCACTTGTCTCGAGAACCATTGGATCACTAGACTCATTTTTGCCGTTGATGGCATTTTGGCCAAAACTATATCGCGAGTGGGGATTGAGTGCAAGGAGGAGAGCATTAAATGATTCTTGGCTTGTTGGGTGAGGTGGAAGGATAAGGGTGTGGGAGATGAGTGGAGGTGAGGTATGTTGAGTGTTGCAGGCATGGTGGGTGAAGATGAGGACTTTGGAGGGAAAAGCAATGGGTGGGTGTTTGACTGGTTTGACCTGGGGTGTTATATTGGACAGGGGTCAAAACAGGGGGGGTCAAGTGTTTGGCAGGGGTCCAAAGGATACAAAGGGTTCAAGGGTCAAGTCTTTGTTTATTAATACAAGGACCAAACTTGCAATTTCACAAAAACCAATGACCAAATCTGCCAATTTCTCAAAGTTGTTTCAAGGGTCACTTTTGCCAAGTTTCAATAGTACAAGGACCATAATAGACATTTTTAAACTTCCAAGGACTATTTTTGCCAAATTTGAAACTTGAATGACCAAACTTGTAAATTCTCAAAACTTATGAAATTTTTCACCAAAGGACTAATTATGACAACTTATGATTTTAAAAGGACCTTTGGTGACTTTTCTTTTAAAAAAAGTGCTCAGGGACTATTTCTGACAACTTTTGAAACTTGGGGACCTAAAGCGCCAATTATGCAAACTTAGCTCATTTTCATCGATTTTAAACATTTTGCATCCGAAACATATAAAATGCAATTTTGAGATATTTTCGATATTTTGATGCATTTCGAGCGCTTTTAAATGTTTTGCGATTCGATTTTACAAAATGATGAGTATTTACACACTCATCAATCCCCACACTAAACTATTGCTAGTCCCTAGCAATCTTTTGAGAAAAACTTAATGGATTTGAATCTCTTTACCAAAAGCCATTACTCGAGTAGCCAAATGTTTCAGTTCAAGTAAGAACCTTGGTACACCGATAACCAAATGATTTTGAGCAAACCACCGACTTTCAACGGTCTTGATTTGTCTTTACCGAGCCGTTTGCTTCGGACTAGCCAACTCTTAGATAAATTATCAATATTATCTTTGGTGAGTCGATTACCAATTATGGTTTTCCACTACCTTTACCACAAGCCATAAACTTGCGGGCTAGCCAACTCTTCACTAATTAAAGATATGGTGAAGTGAACACCATACAATTTTGGGCAAATTGCAAGCCGTCAACGGATTTGAGATATCTTTACCAAGAGCCGTTTGCTCTGGATTAGCCAATCCTTTTGTTTATTAGACATGCGGATCGATAACCATAAGTCGAGTAAGTGTAAAACACTTACTCCAAAAAAATTTTGGCCAAAAATGGGGAATTGGGTGGTATAATTACATGATAAAATTCGTGAGAATTCCCCCACACTAGAAATGAATATTGCCCTCAATATTCAAAGTACCGTGGTTATGCGAAACATAGAACGTAAAAGGAAATATTACGGCCTTTTTGATTTTTTTTTATTCTTTTTTTTTTTTTTTTTTTGAAAACTTATATACAACAATGGGGTAACTCCCCACACTAGGGTGGTACACACGGTGAAACCCATGTTTAACTCATCGTTTTTGATTACCGAGTCGCTAGCTTGACTCGAATTCCTAATTAATTTGTTCATGGGAAAGTAAGTGGAAGAGACAATCTCCATCGGACTTTCATTCAAAATGTTTGTATAAACATTTGAAGCACGCGAAAGTTCCACACCGATGAGATATAGAGATGCACCTGGCTCACAAATGGTAAATGAAAATGTCGGGTCAAGATGGTATCTTCACTCCGAATGAGTGAAGAAGAAGAAGAAGTCACGGATAGGTGAAGAAAAAAGAAAGTCATGATGAAAATCATGACTAACTCATCTTCATCCATGGAGAATCCATAATTTCGAGATTATGAATCTCATCATTTAAGCTCACGTGATCAAGACAAATCCGGGGTGTGTCATGATCAGTGGAAGTTATCATACTCCGCCGGAGATATGATATGAGTGAGTTCACCGCGAACTCCTCGTGAAGAGAATCAATCACAAGATGTAAATCGTGAATTCTTGTTCTCTGTAGACTCATCACTATCCTCAACTGAGTATCAAAGAGTGGATTCTCGAAATTAAAGTGAATTCAGTCGAATTCAAATAGAGGATTGGTGAAAGTAGCTTTGAATGTTTGGGAACAAAGTGATCAACATTCTCTATTGGACCGTTAGGGTGAGAAGTGAGTGAACGATCATTATAAGGAGACTTTCAATCTCTCCCGGATCGCCCGAAATCAAAGAGATTGTTGGGTTTAGGTTCCTTGTATGATGAATTACTTTAAGTGATAGAACCTCGGACAAGCTTGAAGATAGCCACGGACGTAAGAAGAGTAACCACCGATGAAGATAACCGCGGCTAGTAGTATTGAGTAACTGCTGATAGTATTGTAAGCACTGCTATTTCTATAGAGTCGGTTAGTTTATTGTATCAGATAAATATGGAAAAGATATTTATCTTGTAGGATACGTATTGTATATTGTATAGGACTCCTTATGCTATAAAAGGAGGTCCTTGGCTAGGTTAGATATACGTGTATTTTATATCTAAAGTCGTTTTCACTTCAAGGTTGCAAAACCCTAATACTGTAAGAGTATTCGTATTAATTAATAATATTGAGGTGTTGAAAATTAACTGTTCTTTTTCTTAAGATCAAGTGTTAAATTCCGCGTAATACTTGATAAGCTTTTGTTACTAGTCAGTTTCTATATTAGATCGTTTGCTCAACTGGGATCAACAAGTGGTATCGAGCTTGTGATCTAGAAGCATTATCAAGAAGAAGTCGTTAATTTGTACTCAAGGAAGTTAAGATGTCGAAGAAACTCATATGGTGGCGCTTCTAAGGTTCCCATGCTCAAACATGGTGAATATCAAATCGGAGGATGCGAATGAGGCAATACATTCGCATGATTGATTATGCTCTATGGGATGTTGTTGAAAAGGAGATACTCTTCCTTTGAAGGGTGAGGATGGTAAGGAGATTACCATTGTTAGTGAACCCGATAAAGCTAAGAGGAAAATGGAGATCAAAGCTCACGGTCTTCTCTCCATGGGAATACCTAATGAATTTGCATTGGACTTTGATCGGTATGAGTCACTAAAGAACTATTGGATGCTCTTGAATTGAGGTTTCTTTGGTAATGAAGCTACCAAGAAGTCAAGGATGAACATGCTTAAGCATCGGTTTGAAACCTTCATCGCTCAAAGTGGAGAAAAGATTGATGGCACATACAATAGGCTTCAAAACTCATCATCAATGAAGGCGGTTGGTTACAAGTTCCTTCAAGAAGATATTAATTTGAAATTCATAAGGAGCTTATCATCGATTGGGCTATTCATACAATTGTGTGGAGGAATAAGGCGGATTTTGCTACTATGACTCTTGACAATCTCTTCAATAACTTGAAGGTTTATGAGTGCGAAAATAACTTTTCCAACTCGTCTTCTAATCAAAACATTGCTTTTGTATCCACAAATCACAAAAGCTCACAAGATGTATCCACTGCGCCTATGGTATAACCACGGCTATTGCAAACAATACCACTTGTTAGTGATAATGTCATGATGGTGCAATTTGTGCTTTTACATCGATTTAACTACTAGTGTTGATGTTTTGAATCAAGATCTAGATCAAATTGATCCCGATGATCTTGATGAAATAAACCTTCAATGGCAAATGGCAATCTTGACTCTCCGAGCAAGGAAGTTTCGAGGAGGACTGGAAGACATGTTAGGTATGATGGTCAAAGGAGAGCTGGATTCGACAAAAGCAAGATGGAGTGCTTTAGCGCAAGAAGAAAGGTCATTTTGCTGTGGAATGTCGAGCTCTAAAAGACTTGAGGGTATTAAGAAGACAACAGAAGAACCTACTAGTTCTTGACTTTGGTTGCTCGGGATGGACTTGGTGATTATGATTGGGTGATCAGTTGAAGAAGGTCCAAATGCGACTTTTACGGCGGTGAAGCTTCAAAGACCATAACTTTGCTCTAATGGCCTATGCTTCATCTTGGTTCGATTACGAGGTATCTAATGATTCTAAAACATCTACTTGTTCTTTTAAATCATGTTCGATATCTTAGAGTCTCAAAAGGCTATCGAGAGTATGAGAAAAGAAGTAGAGATTGACTCTAGATAATTTAGGATATAGAGTTGGTTTAGAGGTGTGGAAGAGAAGCTAAAATTACGTATTAAATGTGAGTTTGAGTATGTAGAAAAGATCAATATACTAGGTGGTGAAATTGACCTTAAAAGCAGAGAGATTAAAATGCTCAAAGATAAACTATGAGCGAGAAAATGTAAAAGTTCGAGCCCTAGAGGAAAAAGAAAAACATATTGTTAGGGTTGCTAAATTACAATATGCTTCGATCTTGTCTGAAACCAATTGGTCAAAAGCGCTTAGAGATGGTGCTGGTATAGGATATAATGATATGCCACCACCCCTTTAATGAAACATGCACCACCGTTAAAGAAGCTGTCATTTAGTAGTGAATTCGGTTTTAATAAACTGTTGAAGAAGTAAATAAGATGAATTACCTAAGATAAGTTCGATATGTTATCTGGTGCTCCCATAATTGAAGATTGGGAATCGATTCGAGGATGTTAATCTTGAATCAACTAAGTGCGAAAAGATAGAGCCGATTAAGAAAGTTGATTCTAAGCAAGTCAATTCTGTACCTAGATTTGGAGCTAAAGTTACCAAAAGAGTTGTAGAGTACAGAGAAATTCCTAGGGAACATATGACACAATTTAAACCTAGGGGAAATCAAAGAAACTTAAATGGTTTAATCTCTAACAGATTAGGTGATGAGTTTCAATGTGTAAATAAGGCTTGTTTTGTGTGTGGTAGTTTTGACCATTTACAGAGGAATTGTGATAAAAACAGACCACAAGTTTGGAATCAATGGAGGAGGGTGAATCATAAAAACTTTTCAAATAAAACACACCTCATCCTAAAAGAAACATGATTCAAGAGCGGTCTTGATGAGGAATGGGAATACAAAATCTATTGTCATTGCTACACAAAATGGATTCCAACCACGGCTAAGCAAAATGTAAGCGGCTAGCGGTGTCAAACCACCGATAAGCCAAAAATCACCACCGATTTAAAAGAAGTTTTGAAAATTCCAAAGGTGATAAGCGTCTGATGGTTGGAAATCATTTTATGTTGTTAAGGCCTCGACAAGTTGGCAATGGAAGCCTAAGACAAAGGTTTTACCATATGTCAGCTGTGCATCAATGGACGACAAAATTTGAATATTTTGATGCATGCGAGACCAAGTCGATCTTGACTTGGGTCCAAAAGAGAACTAATCTTTGAAATCTTATGTGCGGGGCAATCTTCAAACCGAGCTAAAAGATAAAGGAGTATTTGATAGTGGTTGCTCTGGGCACATGACTTGGGATGGAAGCAATTTGGAAGATTTTGAAGCTTATGATGGAGGATATGTGGCATTTGGCAATGATCCAAAGGAGGAAAGATTCTTGGCGAGGCACAATCAGACGAGGGAAGCTAGACTTTGAGAAGGTCTATTTAGTACGTGGACTAAAGTACAATTTATTGGTGTTTCTCAAATGTGTGATAAGAAAAAGCGGGTACTTTTTGGGAAGCCGGTGTGTGGTGTTATCTCCCGAGTTTAAGATGCACGATGAGAAGTTTATACAACTTAGGGTACCTAGGAAGGAAAATATATCTTGTTTTGATCTTAAAATGTTCTTCCTAATAGGTCCTTATGTTTGTTTGCTAAAGCATCATTGATGAGTCAATATTGTGGCATAGAAGGCTAGGTCATCTAAATTTCAAAACAATCAATAAAGCGGTAAAGGAAACTTAGTGAGAGGGTTACCTTCAAAGGTTTTTGAGTGTAAGGAACGTGTGTGGCTGTCAAAAGGAAAACAACATAGAGCCTCTTGTAAGACCAAAGCATAAACACCATAACACAACCATTGTTTATGCTTCATATGGACTTATTTGGACCAACCTTTGTTAAAAGCTTGAACCATAAGCGATGTGCCTAGTTATCATTGATGATTATAGTAGATTTTCTTGGGTATACTTTTGGCTACTAAGAGTGAAACTAGTGAGATTCTTAAGAGTTTCATTACTAAGATAGAAAATCTAGTAAGTCATAAGGTCAAAGTAATCGAGATGTGATAATGGGCCGAGTTTAAGAATAATGTGATGAATCGGTTTGTGTAGATAAAGGTATTGAAAGGCAGTTTAGTATTGCTAGAACACCACAACGAGAATGGTGTGGTGAGAGGAAAAATAGAACACTAATTGAAATTGCAAGGACTATGTTGTCGAATCTAAGTTACCAACTACCTTTTGGTGAAGTCGTAGGAATTGCATGTTATGTGCAAAAGCAGTAAGGTAGTGAAGCCTCATAACAAGACCCCTATGATTTGTTACATGGTAGGAAGCCAATGATTGCATTCCTAAAACCTTTTGGGTGTCTGTTACCATTTTGAATACCATAGACTACCTAGGCAAGTTTTCGGAAAAAGCGGATGATGGATACTTTTAGGCTATTCCACTAATAGTAAAGCCTTTAGAGTATACAATAGGAGGACTAGAATTGTTGAAGAGAACCTACATGTTCAATTCGGTGAAAAGACTCCTAGTGTTGAGACCAAAGGACCATTTGGTTGTTTAACATTGATATGCTAACCAAATCTATGAATTATGAGCCTATCATTGCGGGAACATCCACTAATCTTGATGCGAGGTTCTGAGAAGGATTACAAGTAGATAAATCTTCAAAGGCGATTCTCCAACGAGTTCTATTTGGTTGAAAAGTGGAAAAGCTGATCTTGTTCCTTCCATCATTCACAAGCAAGGTCCTCCGATGATGATATCCATATCTTGGAAGCAAAGTTGATCATCATCAAGATAAAGATGAGTTGGTGCAAGATAACTCGGTGTCGGTAGAAGAAATTGAAAGAAGAAAAGCGATCTGCAAGCAACGCTAAGCCTAATGTAAGTCTTGATGGGCCATACGTAAATCTTGACAAGCCATCTTCTACCACCGATAGTTCAAGTGCAATTCACGCTACAAGCGATGATAGTACTTTTTTGGACCTTATCCAAAGCCACTATATCCTAATGAGGAGTATCCACATGATCCTGATATGCCTGAATTAATTGAGATGGATACTCCTACTGATGATGAAGACTTGGATGAATTCTTCAATGCTAATTTGACTAATTTGGACACTGTTATTAATGAAAGTCCAATTACCTCTACCAGAATTCACAAAATTCATCCCAAGGAACAGATTCTTGGAAATTTGAATACTCCAGTTCAAACAAGAAGCAGAGTTAAGAATTCAGAACCCTTTCCTGAACATGGGTTCTTTGCAGGATCTCTTCACAAAAGCAGTCATAAAGATCGCAAAATTGCTTGTTTGCTTTTTTCTATCTCAAAAGGAGCCCAAGAGAATAGAAGAAGCTATAATGAGAAGAAGGATGGGTAGAATCAATGCAAGAGGAGCTTCTTGATTCAAACTTCAAGAAGTTTGGACATTGGTTGATCTTCCAAATGGGAAGAGGGCTATTGGAACTAAATGGGTATTCAGAAACAAAAGGGATGAAAGAGGAATTGTAGTGAGGAACAAGTCAAGATTGGTTGCTCAAGGATACACACAAACTGAAGGTTTGGACTATGATGAAGTATTTGCACCAGTTGCAAGGATAGAAGCTATTAGATTGTTTTTGGCTTATGCTTCATTCAAGAATTTTGTTGTGTATCAGATGGATGTTAAAAGTGCATTTTTATATGGCACTATTGATGAGGAGGTATATGTTTGTCAACCTCACGGTTTTGAAGATCTGATCATCGACAAGGTTTCTGAGGTGAGGAAGGCTATGTATGGGCGCATCGGGCTCTAGGGCATGGTATGAATGCCTATCTACTTATTTGATGGACAATGGGTTTAAGAGAGGACTGATTGACAAAACTTTGTTCATTAAAAGCACAAAGATGATATTTTACTTGTTCGGGTTTATGTCGATGACATCATCTTTGGGTCTACAAACAAGGAGTTATCAGAGATTTTGAGAAACTTATGCATGATAAGTTTCGAGATGAGTTCTATGGAGAACTCACTTTCTTTTTGGGGCTACGGGTTCAACAAAGGGTGATGGTATTTTCATTAGTCAAGACAAGTATGTAGCGAGATGTGTTGAAGAAATTTGGGTTTCAAGATGTCAAAGTGCAAGTACACCTATGGAGACTCGAAACCTATACTACCCGATGATGGGAGTCCCAAAGTTGATCTCGAAGTTATGCGGATCCATGATTGGATCTTTGATGTATCCGGCGCATCTAGGCGGATATTATGTTCTCGATATGTGTGTGTGCAAGATTTCAAGTAACACCAATACATCACACATGAATCTTTGTTAAGAGGATCTTTAGGTATTTGAAAGGTCATCCTAAATTGGGCCTTTGGTACTCTAAGGATTCTCCTTTTGATTTGGTGGCCTACACCGCAGCGGTGACTATCTTGGAGCTAGTGCGGATAGGAAGTCTACCCTTGGAGGATGTCGGTTCTTGGGAAGCAGTTAATTTCTTGGCGGTGTAAAAGCAAACTATTGTGGCAAATTCTACAAGCGAAATTTGAATATGTGGTTCTGCCGCTAGTTCTTTGTGGTCAAGTTCTATGGATTCGAATCAATTCTTTGGATTTTGGGTATAATTTTATGCATACTAAGATTTACATTGATAATAACGATTACAATTTGCATTATCAAAATCTGTTTTACATTCTAGAACTAAACATATTGAGATAAGACATCATTTTATTAGAGATTGTAATGAAAAAGGTTGATTCAAATGGTAAAAATCCATCTTGATTTCAATGTTCTTGATCTTCTCACAAAAGCTTTTGATGTGGGGAGGTTTGGTATCTTGTTGTTAGTATTGGAATGCTTATTCTCTAAATTTCTCAAATTGTTTTGTACAAGATTGTAAAAGTTTTGAATTTGTTATTATGTAATCTTAAGTATTGCTTTCTCGTTATAACCACCGATTGTGTTGCTTCTAACAAGCGATAGTGTTGCTTCTAACCACCGATAGAGTTGGTCTATCCTCCGCTAGTTGTTACGTGTTTCTCTAATCATTTTGCAGGAATGCTAAATCATTATAGAGATGCAAGAAGTATTGAAATTTCATTGTTCATTCAACAAAACAGTTTACAGCTTACAGCTTACAATGAAACTTCAAGTGCTGAATAACGACTACAACTATACATGATTTTCTCCTAATATTTCTACTACTACTATCCTTGCTGATATCGTTTGAATGCTGGATATGCATTTATCATATGCAAACGAAGCAGCTAAGGATCAAAATGGAAAGGATGGATTGATGAAAACGAAGAAGCTGAAGCTGATATTGGCAGATAGATGGCTGATATGATAATCTTCTTGTGCTCCATCTACTTCTACCATCATTCAACAACTTACTCCATCTTCCCTTTTCCCTTCACGGTTACGATGTGAAGAAGTACCATGACTTGGTACTCTCGGACCAAGAACCACCTCTACATTACTAGGGGTGGTGGGTTTCTTGCTCGAGGTCTTGGTTGGGGTTAGAAGATGAAGGTTTGAGTTTGCGGTTCTCTTCTTAGAAGAGTCATCGAGTCTTGAAGCATCACTTGGATCCACCACACTATCATCTTCCGATGATGGGAGAAATGGAGATTTTCTTGGTCTTGGTTGAGTGGAGGCAAATAGGTTAGCCATGGGTTTCCATCTTCACTTGATGATGAAGATGATGAAGAGGATGAGGTGGTGGTTAGATCAACCACTTCTGGTTTGTTCCAACTAGGGTTCCACATTTTGGTTGATTGGGAATTTTTGGAGCAATTAGGGTTTTATCTCTTGATTGGTTTGGGCGTTCTATGATATATGGGTGCTTTTTATAAGTGAGGATTAGGGTTATTGAAGTAACTAAGGGGCAGGTTAAATGTGGTTGGAGAGTTAATGAAATTCTTGGGGATTGGACTGAGATATTCTAGAAGTTGACTATGTTGACTTTACTGTTCTACCCTCGGATAGGTCATTTGTAACCACTTCTGGCTATTTCTAACCACTGACAATCATAATCTTTGTCTTTGTGTTTGTTTTGTGTTGTCTTGCAGGAAAGAAGGATGTCTTTGCATAAGGAGCTAGTGTGTTTCTTTGCTTATGTTTGTGTTAAAAAAAAAAAAAAAAAAAAAAAAAAAAAAATTTTAGGTAGTTTTGTGTCCATTGTACTCCTTCTTATCTGGTGAGATACCATTCTCATTGGCCTGGATTTGCTTGCTCTAATGATATTGTGCAGTTGGTAGGAGTGGTTCTCTGCATCCACTGATGGAGTATTTCAACTACGGACAGATGTTGTGGAAGCACGGATAGTATGCTTATCTGTTTTGATACTTCAGGGGTTGTTTTTGACACTTTGGCAAAAGTATATTTTACTTATCAAATCACGGATGGATCACTTTCGCTAAACTCATAACCACTTCTACTTCTCTATATCCTTAAACCCTAATCACTTTTATTGATTTCTTCACAAACTCACCTTATTCACATCATTAATGGATTCACAGAAAATGCCTGAGTTGTACTCTACTTCCCATAATCTTGTTGCTCTTCTCACCAAAGATGCTCGCTCTGAAGGGTTTCATCAAATGATTGATTTCCTTGTTCATAGTCCTATTCACTTTGCTTTAACGATTGAACCTACCATTTTCAAAACCTATATCGACAGTTTGGAAGAATGCTACCCTGAGGAGGTTAATGGGTTGGAGGTTTTAGTACTAGGGTGGATGACAATGCTATTTCGATTCTTGAGGAGCTTATTCGAGAAGTTTTGCGGTGGATGATCTTGATGGTGTTGATAATCTTTCGATCTTTGAGATTGTGGGTGGTTTAGAGCGATTAGGATACACCACGAGGTGAAAAGGTACAATTTTTAAGAATCTGTTTTCTCCCAATGGAAGTTTTGATTCACACGTTATTAATGTGTATGAGCAATAAGACCACGAGTTTAATGATTTTCCTTCCAAGATTGCTCTGCTATTATTTGTTTGTCGGATGGAAGGAAATTTAATTGGTCTAGGATGATTTATGAGGGTTAGTGCAGAATATTAGGAAGAAGGAAAGTATTATTTGTATCCTCGATTTGTTCAATTGCTTGTGGAACGACAAATTCGGGATCCTATTGAACATGTTAGAGTATGAAATAAATCGTATGATTCCTCGAGTGTTTGCATATATGAGGAATCCGCCACGAACGTTGTTATTCGGATGTTCCTTTGTTTCCTCACATGTTAAATTTTCCTCACGATTATGAGGTTCATGAGGTTAGCGAGCAGAGGCACTCGGCTTCCTCGGGCTCGTGCTAGTGGTTTGGTTAATGAAATTTGTCACACGGTGTGGAGGTGACATGATTGGAAGGGCTTCCACCATCGATTCATGCTTAGATCTTTGGTCGGGGATAGTGGAAACATCAATAAGACCCAACCTTTGGCAACTCCTAATGTGGAAAGTTCTTTAGAGCTTAACACGGTGGAGGTATCCCTAGCCAACCGGCTGCTATAGGGTGCATAGATGATCGGGCTCGATGCGGTGCTATGTCTTTTGTATCCAAGGATTCACCGCTCGGGCGATTAACACATTTCAAGTGATGAGGATAGGTTGGAACACGCTAATGAATTGACGGTTGATGATTATGTACATGAGGGCTTTTCGATGATCCACCTCTCGGACGGATTACACGGTCGAAGTGGGAGGATATTCTTGAGCGTATAAATGAATTGGCGGGTCGGTGTTCTAAAATGGAGGATAAGATTTCGGTCTTGAGGAGTTAAGCGTGCTTGAGGGCAAAACTATTGGAGGTTAAAGCATAGGGTCTTGGTTTTGGAAAGAGTGAAAAGACTGGTCTTGCGCTTTGAAAGCTTTGAGGCGTCGAAAAGAAGGTGAACTCTTCTCCTACTACGAATGTGGATGATGTATCCAAGCAGGGAGGAGTGATGGCATGACTTCGAGGGAGGTGGGAATGTATCTGTTGGTGTTACTATGGATGAAGATGTTGACGGTGGAGATCAAGACTTTGTAGTTTACGATAAAGTGGGAATCTTGTTGTTCTTGAAGAATTGAGGAATGTTGATATAGTCTGAGAACACAACCATCGATGATATATCCGAAACCCGGTTAGTAATTTTGTAATCACCGATGTTGTTTGATTTGGCTATTGTTTCATCTCTTCATCATACCAGCTTTGTTACAACTACTTCTCTTTGTTGTTACCATTATTTACGAATTGCCATCTAAGTCTAAAGAAGTAGAGAAAGAGGTGCAAGCACATTGATTAATTTGAGCAAAACATTATCAATACCTACATCAATTATTGCACTGCTTTATCTAGTCGATCTCGCTACTAAATCAAAAGGTAAACCAAAAGGTAAAAGTTTGGTTATTGGTGAACTGTTAAGAAGAAAATGGTTAAATCTAATGTTGGAAAAGGCAAAGAAGTAATCTTGAAGTTCAAAAACAAAGCGAACAAGAGGCTTATGATAAAGAGTTTGCTAGAAGTATAGAAGAGGAGGATAGAGCGACTTTGGAAAGAGAAAGAATGATGAAGAAGAAGCTAGTCGAAGATATTAGCTATATGGTATGAATCTCAAAATTATCTTAAAGCTTCAGAATTGATCAATGATGAATATACTGTACAAGAATGGGCTTTGTTCGATGATGAAGAAAAGGCTAGACTTCTGGGAATGATGGCAAAGAAGGTTAGTAGAGGAAAGAAGAAAATTGTAAGAAAGAAACCTCCTTCTATTGCTCAGTTGAGGAATGTTTTGATGAGGATTGTCAAGAATTCTGGTATATATGTTTCTGATAATCTTAGTACCTGTTCGTTTAAAAGAATGGTGGAACTCTATGAGAGATGTATGAGAATTAATAATGATGATTTCTGTCCAATGGGTTCTCAAAAGGAAAAAGAGTGGGAAAAAGATCATGATGCATGGATGGAGAGTAAACGAAAAGAAAATCGTGGTTCGGGAGACATCGATTCTAAGAAGTTGAAAGTTGTTCTTTGAAGTGAATCCAATTATTTCTTATGAGTTTAATCTTTTAGATGGTAGTGAAGGAGTTTGGAAGATTCAAAGGCTCAATAATGATGTCTCGAGTATAATAAATTTTCTCAAATGCTTCAATATTTTGATAGAGATGATTTGATGAATTTTGGGTTCTTTACAAGAAATATTTTGGTGAAGTACATCCGGATGATTATCATGAGAGGTTGATGTATCATAATTTGAAGATTCTATTTGAGCCTACTCATGATGAACCGAATGGCAAGGACTCTACAATGGTCAAGTTACTCGTTGGTTTTATATCAAACTTGTGGAGTTCATGTTTTAAGCATTTACAGACGAGATTATTCATATGCTTGTAGAAGGTGAGTATCCTAAACCGAATAATCATCCGGCAATAATTACTCGGATGTTGAAGCCGAGTTGTTTCAAGATGTTATTGTCCTATGATAGTCAAGCTTATGACTTCTTTGAAGAAGTATGAGAAGATACTTAAAAGTAAGTGTTTGGCTACATCCTCCACATCGATGTTTTGAGCTTAAAAGAAACTTGAGAATTTTGGAATTTGTCAAGTTTAGGGAGGATTGTTGGGTTTAGGTTCCTTGTATGATGAATTACTTTAAGTGATGGAACCTCGGACAAGCTTGAAGATAGCCACGGACGGAAGAAGAGTAACCAGCGATGAAGATAACATGGCTAGTAGTATTGAGTAGCTAGCGATAGTATTGTAAGCCTTTGCTATTTCTATAGAGTCGGTTAGTTTATTGTATCGAGATAAATATGGAAAAGATATTTATCTTGTAGGATACGTATTGTATATTGTATAGGACTCCTTATGCTATAAAGGAGGTCCTTGGCTAGGTTAGATATCGTGTATTTTATATCTAAAGTCGTTTTCACTTCAAGGTTGCAAAACCCTAACTGTCTTTTCTTAATTAAGTGTTAATATTGTAATACTTGATAAGCTTTTGTTACTAGTCGGCTCTATATTAGATAGTTTGCTAGCGATCAACAGAGATTCATTTTCGATGAAAGTGGATTGATGTGAGCGAGTTAGTGAACTTCAAGAAATTCCGCGGAATGCCTCAAATATTGTTTCCATAGGGTTCTAAGATGAGTTTCAAAATGATCTTTGAACACTCAAGAGGGAAAGAGAATCACATATGATCGAAACTCTCTGGGATTGGGACAAGGTTCTTAACATCGGACTTTATTCATTCCTTTAAGATGCTCGCCCCAAGTGTTTGAGATGGAATTCCGGAATATCGTAATACTCCTCGTCATCATCATAAGCTTTGGGAACTTTAGAGCGCTTGCTCGACTAATCGGTTTCCCTATATTTGCGATCGTTTGCTAGCAATTCTCCCATGGTCTTTTCACAACTTCGCTAAGATCGGAGAAAGTTTCAAAATGATCTTTTGAACACTCAAGAGGGAAGAGAATCATATGATCGAAGTTCCTGTGACTTTCGGGATTGGGACAAGGTTCTCAACTTCTGGACTTTATGGGTCGATTCCTTTTCGAGACAGGTGTCAAGATGCTCGTCCCCGTGTTTAGAGAGTGAGTGGGAGTGGTGTGCGATTGTTTGAGATGGAATCTATGGAATATCGATCGTGGAGGAAATAATATTCTTAAAGGAATACTCTCCTCGTCATACATAGCGCCAAGAAATTGGGAGTAGCCGCTTGCTCTAGACTAATAATTCTTCCCTAGATTTGCGGACCTCTGGTTCTTCCATTCTCCCATGGTCTTTTCACCATTGATTCTTAAAGTTCTGAATCATATATCAAGTGTTCATTGCGGTTTCAAAAGGACCTGAGACCACAATGTGGAGGTTGGAAATTCTCAGTAATTTTGATTCCACAATTGAAGATTAAGGACCTCCACAATTCTCATGAGTCATGACCGGTGAATTATATGGATATTGGTCATAACCAAAGTTCGAGCATCACCGGAAAACTGTTCATAGACAAACGTGTTTCGGATTGACACTCAAATCCTTGGTGAGGACCTCCACAAAATTCACAACAGTTATGTTGATTATATGAAGATAAGTCGGTGTGGTGGGTAATTGGAAAGTTTGAGGGTCGTTAAATGAGTTCGGATTAGGATCATAATCAAATGAATTCCTCGAACCACAAAACAAACAACTCCGTTCGAATATCATTACCACACCGTACACACGCATACCAATGACATGGTGAACCAAAAGAGGCTCACCACAACCGACACAAGGAATAAACGATTCCATTTGAGAGTTATGAAAGGAATCGGTTCATTCAAAGAATCAACAAAACCAACATGGTGATCCGAATGACTATCAAGTCTCGAAGAACATTTTGAAAAATCCGGAGGTGGGACAAGTGGTGTGCTCGAGAGCTAGCAATTTCCACCACTTCCGTTATGGTCTCCGGTTCGGTTTTTGAGAAGCGTGAAGTTTAGGCAAGTCATTCTTGCTAGTCACCGGTCTAAGTTATGCATGATTGCTTTTAACCGTAAATTGTGAAAGTTTAGGATCAATTTTAGAAGGCTTAGGAGCAATTGAGGGGTTAGATCTTTGGATAACCGTAGGATGAACGATTAGCACCTCCATTATCGAGAGGAAGTACGGTCCTTTGTCACCCCGTTTCTCATTCCATTTCCTACGCAGAATTAATGGATCATCACGAACAACACAATTCTTGACATTTGTGATAAAATATGAAAATTTTCAACTTGTTCGAATTCGTCGTAGTCGAGAGATTCCATGAGAATAGAAGTTAGAATCAAATGGATAGAGGGTAAAGGACAAAGAATCAAAAGGGTAAGAGGGTAAAGAGGAATATTTTGGTATCTTTGAAAACATGTTGTAAAAACAAAGAATGAAAATCTTTTGGTTTTGATTTTTAAGATGTTTTGGATTTTGAATTTTATAAGAAAATATAAATACATATAGATGGTATGAACAAGGAGTGAATATTCAAATCACTAATCGCTAAACGTAAGATTATTAGCCTGACTCCGGCGTGGCGTAAAATTTGATCGGGTCCCAAATGGTGGGGTTTTATCACACAAGCTAACCACTTGTGAATGGTCAACCGTAACAAAAGCCAGACAGCCTGAAACCAAATCAATGAAGATCTAGAGGAGTATAGTGTTTCCCCAGGTCGTTAAGTCCCAACGAGATGTGCGATTGAATCACCAAACGTATAGTGATCGGGTGAATTTGAACGGGAAAAGGTTTGTGATTGTTAATAATTATACCTAAAGAAAAAGTTTATAAATTACAGGGGCTTAAATGCAAATTAAAGAAAATTAAAAAACTAAATTATATTAAATAAATGCTATCACTATTTTTAAAATGATGTTTTTATTTTTCTTTATAAATTGAATTAAAAACTACGTAACGCATAAAAGAAAATGTGAAACCGAAACAGTATTAATCCTAAAAATATAAAATGGAATTTTTACAAACCTAATGATAAGAGAAAATTTTGAGAAAAGAAAATTATTTTTATGACTATTTATTTAATTATTATTAATTAAAAACTATTTTTACCTATTTAATAATACCCTAAAATATAAGAAAATATGAAATAAAGCTAGAAAAGTGAAATTATGACTTAGAAAAATCTAAAATATTATAAAACTTATTTTAAAACTGAAAACATATTTTTTAGACTTTTTATCTATTTATTATGAATTTAATACTATTTAAAACTAATTAAAATGCTAGAAAATACTATTTAAACTAAGAAAATTATGGAAAAATATTTTTTTGGCTTTTTATATTTATCTTAACTTAGGAAAATTGAAAAATTAATTTTTTGAAGCTTTTCTGATTTAATTGCAATAAAGGCTAATTAAAAAGTCCTAAAAACTGATTAAAATAAAGAAAAATAGCAAACAGTGCTGGAAAAATATGAAAAATTCAGGAAAATTCTAAAGTAATAATCTAAATCTAAGAAAAATTTAAAAACTGGGAGTAATGTGCAAGATTATAAAGCTGTAGTGCAATCTGACCCTCAATAAGCTACCTAGGATAAGCTAGACAGTGAAATAAGCTACCAAATTTTAACAGAGACAAATTTATACTAAAAGGACCTAAAGGCAACTAATTACAGCTACTCCTAACCTCTAATGCACAGATCTAAACTGACTAGAATGATTTGGCTTATTTACTCAAAACAGCCAAGCACCCTTACTTGCAGCTTATATTTGAGCCACTGGATAAGCCAGATCCCTAAAGCCAATCATCACAATCTCAAGAGGACCTAGCAAGGGGCTTGTAAACCAAAAATTAGCCCCAGACAAGCTCCCTAGAGCTTGTTGTGAGCTTTTGCAAAACCTGTGCACACTCAGTTGTTACTAAGTGTGTGCACAGGGGACTTGTACCACTTTTTTAAGCTCTGCAGAAGCTTATAGAAAATCACAAAAATCTTACAAAAATCAAATTTAAATTAAGGACCACTTGAACTAAGAAATCCCAAGGTATGACTTATTTTAACACAGAACTCAATTCATGAAAAATCAACAAAGGGTGGATAAAAACTGGTTTTTCACTTTTGACTTTTTAAGCAGAATTGGAAAGTTGACTTTTGTGAGTTTTGATCTTTCAACATTGATTATATTTGATGTTATATGGTGAAAGGAGACCTGATAGTGCTAACTTATGTGATTCTAAGTCCAAATACAAGCTTGCATACTTATACACTTAACTGGTGAAAACAAGACATTAGATTAAAATGAATTTTAACTTTGAATGAAAATAAGCACGAATTAGTACCTAAGGCTGCTACTAATAGCTAAATTCAACTGAGAACCACTACTCCTAAGTCATACAGAGGCCTGAGAATAGGTGTTGCAGGCTATTCCAAACACTCATATATGGACAGAGAACTAAGCCAATGACTACTATCCTCAACCTCAATCTATTCTAACCACTCAATATGATTATGGCTACTGAGTGAAGCCTTTAATCCTACAAATTAACATCTCATCTCAAGTATTGAAATAGTGCAGGCCATTAATTGAAACGGAAAAAGGAATGAGCTTATGCACTTACAAAGTTATGCCAAAGCTACAAGTTAATGAAGTCAATGGAATAGTTCAATAACCACTATCCAACCCAATCCAAGCTCTGCATCACCCCAATATCATAACCATTTCCAATTAAGCTTCAGTTTGACTTTTGTTGACCAATTTAAGAATTAGCTTAAAACTGAATTATAAGCTTACTAAAAGCTATCAGAAGCTTAAGTAAGCTTATTTGAATTGAGATAGGCTAATTGAAACACAGGCTTAAGAACATTTGCCTTGGTTTTAAAGCAGGAACATACAAACATGAAACTTTGATAAAACTTTGAATTACTACTTGAAAGCAAATTACAATAACTAAATAACTTTAGTTTAGTACAGGAAGACTTAAGATTACACTTTTTGAAACTAATTAAGACAATTGAAATAATAACGACATACAAGAAAACTAAAACTGAAGACTACCCCTGTCTCTCTTTCTCTTGCTTCTTTTTATACACCAAAATGCTCCTACTTGTATTGATGAGTGTGTAAATACTCATCATTTTGGTCAATCTGAGCTAAAACGTTTAAAATGCTCGAAATGCATCAAAATCTGAAAATATTCCAAAATTGCATTTTATATGTTTCGGATGCAAAATGTTCAAAATCGGATGAAAAATGAGCTAAGTTTGCATGATTGGCGGTTCAGGTCCCCAAGTTTCAAAATTGTCGAAATAGTCACGAGTACTTAATTTCAAAGAAAAATCACCAAAGGTCCTTTTTAAATCATAAGTTGTCAAAATTAGTCCTTTGGTGAAAAATATCAAAAGTTTTGAGAAATTACAAGTTTGGTCCTCCAAGTTTAAAAATTGGCAAAAATGGCCCTTGGAATTTTGAAAATGTCAAGTTTGGTCCTTGTATTATTGGAGCTTGTCACTTTTAGTCCCTTGGAGCAACTTTGATAAAATGGCAGTTTTGGTCCTTGAAGTTTCAGAAATTACAAACAAGTCCTTGTATTATTTCCCTTGGCCTTGTCAAAAACCAAGTGATCCCTTGTCAAAACCCCAAGTGACCCCCCTGCCATAACCATTTGGACCCTAAAATTTGGACCCCCTTCTTTTAATATCCGGTCGAACTCGTTTGACTTAACCACTCCATTCGCGGGTTTACCTTCTCATCATCACCTAGCCTGCAACACCTCCCCTCCATCGTCATCACACCCGCCATATTTCCCCTCCAAACACAACTGTCCAAACAACATTTATTACACCTCCCTTTCCCAGTTATCGGACCACTTTATATCTCGATTTGGCGCCAAATTTATGGATGAATGGCCAGGATCGTTTCAACTCACATCAATGGCCATAAATGAAAGAGAAGAACTTTGTAAGGGCTATAAGAGAGAGAGAAGGAAGAAGAAGCAAGTGTCACTGCTTTAGACCATTTGCTCTAATTTATTGTAATCGTTTTTATAGTTTTAATGTTCAAACTCTCTGGGTTTCAGTTTTAATGTAATTTACTAGTTGTTTTAAGTATAAATTCACATGTTTTAGCAAGCAATTACCAGTGTTCTGTCTAATTTTATTTTCCCGCCATTTTTGTTCTTGTTACAAAATCAAGTTTAACCTGTTCCAATGATTGATATTAGTTTATTGAAGTCATTTGAAATTTAACTAAGTTAATTTAAGCAATGCTTGTTCTTTAATTTCCATTTTCCAAAAAAGTCTAGAAAAGTCAACAAAGTCATCATCCTTTGTTCATCTCGCTTATTTAGTGCTTATTTTGATTTTTCTCACTTATTTGGTATAATGATGGACATTTGCTTTTAATTTTACGTATTGTAGTTGCTTGAATTAGTTTTGCTCTAAAATCAAGTTAAAAAGCCAAAATAGCTAAATTTTACTATATACTAATTAGTGCTTTTCGGTGTTATAATCATTTCTATAGCTTTATTTTGAGTTACTTAGCTCTTAGGATTCATAAAATCAGACTGCTTTAGTCGATTGGCATTAATCTGTGTTAACGAGTCTGTAAGGGTGTTTGGTTTAGTAGCTAGTTAGGAGTTTAAGATTGTTTTAGAGCTTTAAATTGCTTCAAGTAGGATAGTTTAGGTTAGTATAAGTCAGTCTTTACATAAAACACATAGTCATTTCATGAGAAGTCAAAAAATCCTTTTAATCCTCATTTTCTGCATCAAGTTCTTCACCAACAGTTAGCATAGCTTGCATTATCATCACTTTAGTTGCATAAATAGTAATTTTATCCTGAACTAGTCTTACTTCAGATTTGACATCATTTTCATTCCATTTGAGTCGATTAAAGTTCACAAAAGTCAACAGATATGTTTTTATAAAAAGTCAAAAGTAGTATTTTTGTCAACTTTCAATCAGATTTTTAATTCATTCTTAGTCATTCTAAAATTTGGAAAAATTAAAAATATCATTTTAAAGAGCTTGTCTCACTTCCTCAAAAGAAAAAAAAATCAAAAAATCCATAGCTAGAATTCGCTATGAGTTTGAAGTTAGTGGTTTGTGATTAAGCGTTATGTACATTCGATCTTAATCCGAATCTGAGTTCCTTTCGGTGATCGATAATTGCTAGAAGCTTGTTCAAGCAAGAAATTTGGGGCAAGCTTCTGACTATTTGGGTTGACTTTATGTTCCGAAGCTCGGTGGTTGATTGGTCCTCTAGCTTATTAGAATAAGCTCCAAAGAGCACCCTTGAGCTGTTTTCTTTGAACATCCATGATGACTAAGTCCTTTTTCTTTCAAGTGCTTTTGGGTTTCTAGATTAGCTTATTCGGATATTTAGGAGCAATTAGTATAATTAGCTTAGGTTTAGTGTAATTTGACTTAGTTAGTGCTTATTTGTTACTTATTTGCTTGTTTGCTCTCTTTCCTTTAGTATTAGACCCCAAGCTTATTTTCTCTTGCCCTTGTTTTCCCTTTTACTTTGCTTATTTTCGACTTATCTAGGCACACTTTAGTTAAAATGTTATTGCTTTATGCTCATGAACATTTCCCAAGCGCTTTTGTTCATATCGGTTCATAAATGGGTGTTTGGTTGAGTGCTTATTGAGGTCCCAAGTTTTAAAGGATGTTTGATCTTTCTGTCCAAATCAGTGGCAATAAGCTGTGAAAACAGCTTATTGTGTGTTTTTCATAAACAAAGTTTTTACAAAACTTTCTTGTTTTGATTGCATTTTCAACCTCCAAAAGAAAATTTCCAAAAAAAAAATGATTGTGCAAAAGGGAGGCGGGGGTCGAACACGAGACCTCTCCCTCATGAGAGTGATAGCATGTACACATATGACCAATGCCTTGGGACTTCTTTCGTTCAAATGTTACACTATTAAATACTTAAGCAGCGTTTGGCGGTTTTGCTTATTAGCTTTCTTTAGCTTATTTTGAGCTTATTTCCAAAATAACCAACTGTTTTCTTATTTTCACTGATTAAGCATAACTCAAGGTACTTTTTGTGAATTTTGAATTTTCCAAAATGTTTTAGTATTTTAATAATTTAATTAGTGTTATTTGGTTTTAATTAAGTAATAAATAATTTAAGAGTCGTAAAAATACCAGGCTTTTCCTAAAATTTTCTTTTGTCATATAGTAGGCAAGAAAATTGTTTTACACTTATATGACTTTTATTTCTTAAATTTTACGTTTTGCTTGCACTCGCGTAATTTTATAAATAACGTCGTTTTCATTTTAAGTTACGTTTTAGGTAATTTAAGTTTAAGTTTTAGTTAAAATAGTTTATTTAAGTCATTTTGTTTTATAAAATCACAAAACATCATTGTAAAAATAGTGATAGCGTTCATTTAATATTTTTATCTTTTTTCTCTTTAATTTGCATTTAAGCCCACATAGTTTATGTACCTTTTCTTTAGGTATAAATCAATCATATCATTTTCCATTCAAATCATCTCGATCACTACGTTTGATTATTCTCGCACGACTCATTGGGACATAACGACCGGAAACCCTATACTCTCTCGATCTTCATTGCATTTGTTTCGAACTGTTTTAAGTTTGTTACGATCGGCCATTCACAAGTGGTCGGCTTGAGTGATAAAACTTGACCGTTCGAAAGCGAATCAAATTTTTGGCGCATTGCGGGCTGTCTTGATTATCTTCCGTTTAGCGATTAGTGATTTGAATATTCACTCCTTGTTTATACCATCTATATGTATTTATATTTTCTTATAAAAATCAAAACCCAAAAGATTTTCATTCTTTGTTTTACAAAATGTTTATCAAAAATCCAAAAATATTCATCTTTACCCTCTTACCCTTTTTGATTCTTTATCCCTTTACCCTCATCCATTTGATTCTAACTTCTTCTATTCTCATGGAATCTCTCATTATGACGGTGCGGGACGAAGTTGAAAAACTTGAACTTTATCGCAAATGTCAAGAATTCGTGTTGTTCGTGATGATCCATTAATTACTGCGTAGGAAATGGAGCGAGAAACCGGGGTGACAAAGGACCACTGCTTCCCCTCGATAATTGAGGTGCTAAATACGTCCAACCTACGGTTATCCAAAGATCTAAACCCTCAATTGCTCTAAGCCGTCTAAAATTGATCCTAAACTTTCCACGATTTACGGTTAAAAGCAAACATGCGAAATTTAGACCGGTGACTAGCAAGAATGACTTGCCTAATCTTCACGTTTCTAAAGAACGAGAACCATAGACCATAATGGAAGTGGTGGAAATTGCTAGCTCTCGAGCACACCACTTGTCCCACCTCCGATTTTTCAAAATGTTCTTGAGACTTGATAGTCATTCGGATCACCATGTTGGTTTTGTTGATTCTTTGAATAAAGCGATTCCTTCTCATAACTTTCAAATGAGATCGTTTATTCCTTGTGTCGGTTGTGGTGAGCCTCTTTTTGGTTCACCATGTCGTTGAGTGTGCGTGTGTACAATGTGGTAATGATATTCATAACGGGAGTTGTTTGTTTTGTGGTTCGAGAATTCATTTGATTATGATCCTAATCCGAACTCATTTAACAACCCCTCAAGCGTTTCAATTACCCACCACGGCCTGACTTATCTTCATATAATCAACATTCTTGTTGTGAATTTTGTGGAGGTCCTCACCAAGGATTTGAATGTCAATCGGAAACACGTTTGTCCATGAGCAGTTTTCGGTGATGCTCGAGAACTTTGGTTATAACCAAAATCCATATGATTCACGATCCGGACTCAGCATTTCTTGTTGTGAAGCTAATGGAGGTCCCCATTTCCTCTCGATTGTCAAATAGGAATCCATTTCCTTGTAACAATCATGACTCTTCTGGTTTGACAATTTCCAACCTCCACAAACACCATCGGTTCAAACTCCACACAGCCGTTGTCTCAAGAAATCTCCCAAGATTTTGAAACATAATGAAAACACTTGAGGATATGATTAGTAACTTTAAGAATCAAGTAAGTGGTGAAAAGACCATGGGAGAATTGCTAGCGAAGAACAGAGGACCGTAAATCTAGGGAAGAATTATTAGTCCCGGGCAAAAGCGACTCTAGCGTTCCCAATTTCTTAAGCGACTATGTATGATGATGACGAGGAGAGTTTTATCCTTTTAAAGATAATATTTCTCAACTCCTCGGTCGGTTGATATCCAGCCGTTGAGATTCCATCTCAAACAAGCGCTATCACACCAAGCTCCCACTCACTCTCGAACATGGGGGCGAGCATCTTGACCTTGTTCACGAAAAGGAATCGGACGAATTCATAAAGTCAGTGTTGAGAACCTTGTCCCAATCCGAGAGAGTCACGTGGAACTTCGATCATATGTGTGATTCTCTTTCCCCTCTTGAGTGTTCAAAAGATCATTTTGAAACTTTCTCCAATTGTAGCGAAGATTGTGCTTCCTATGGAAACATCGAGTATGTTGAGGCATTACTTCCACAGTCTGATGATGATCATCTTCTTGAGGAGTTCACCGATGAACTCACTCACATCAATGATCGTTCACTCACTTCTTATCCTAACAGTCCAATAGAGAATGTTGATCACTTTGTTCCCGAAACATTCAAAGCTACTTTCACCAATCCTCTATTTGAATTGAATCGAATTCACTTTAATTTCGAGAATCCACTCTTTGATACTCGGATTAAGGATAGTGACGAGCCCACGATGGAACAAGAGTTCACAATTTCACCTCATGTGAATGATTCTCTTCATGAAGAGTTCTCGGTGAACTCTCTCATGACATATCTCCTCCGGAACATGATCATTTCTATTTTGATCTTGAGGATGATATTGGCTCGGAGGAAGGTGTACTCTATCATACGAGTTTTCTTATTAATGATACTACCCTCTCCTTCCTCCCGATCGTCTACATTTGAGGATGAAGAATGGATCCGATTGTTATCAAAATCTTTCTTCCTTTCCTCAAATATCTTGTGATTTCTCTTCATCTTCACTCCTTGGAATGAAGACACTATCTTTGACCCGGCATTTTATTTATCATTTTGAGCGGTTCTATGTATATATCATCGGTGTGGAACTTTCACGTGCTTCAATGTTTATCCAAACATCTTGAATGAAAGTCCGATGGAGATTGTCTCTTCCACTTACTTCCCATGAACAAATTAATTGGGGTCGAGTCAAGCTAGCGACTCGGTAATCAAAAACGATAGCTAAACATGGGTTTTCACCCGTGTGTACCACCAGTGTGGGGAGTTGCCACGCATGTTGTATATAAGTTTTCTTAAAAAAAAAAAAAAAAAATCTTTCAAATAATGGCGTAGTATTTCCCTTTTACGTTCTCGGTTTCGGCATAACATGGTACTTTGAATATTGAGGGCAATATTCATTTCTAAGTGGGGGAATTCTCACGAATTTTATCATGTAATTATACTTGCTAATTCCCGATTTTGGCCCAAAATTTTTTTTTTTTTTTGGAGTAAGTGTTTTGCACTCACTCATTTGGTTATCGATCCGCCATGTCTAAAAATAAAAGGATTGGCTAATCCGAGAGCAAACGGCTTTTGGTAAAGATATCTCAAATCCGTTGACGACTTGCAATTTGCCCAATTGTATGGTATTCATTCATATATCCTTAAAAGTGAAGAGTTGGCTAGCCCATAAGTTTATGGCTTGTGGTAAAGGCGATGGAAAACCATAATTGGTAATCGGCTCACCAAAGATAATATTGATAATTTATCTAAGAGTTGGCTAGTCCGAGCAAGCGACTTACGGTAAAGACAAATCAAATCCGTTGGGCGGTGGTTTGCTCAAAATCACATGGTTATCGGTGTACCATGGTTCTTACTTGAGCTGAAATATTTGGCTACTCCGAGTAATGGCTTTTGGTAAAGAGATTCAAATCCATTAAGTTTTTCTCAAAATATTGCTAGGGACTAGCAATAGTTTAGTGTGGGGATTGATGAGTGTGTAAATACTCATCATTTTGGTCAATCTGAGCGCAAAACGTTTAAAATGCTCGAAATGCATCAAAATCTTGAAAATATTCCAAAATTGCATTTTATATGTTTCGGATGCAAAATGTTTAAAATCGGATGAAAAATGAGCTAAGTTTGCATGATTGGCGTTTCGGTCCCCAGTTTCAAAAATTATCGAAATAGTCCACAGTACTTAATTTCAAAATAAAAATCACCAAGGTCCTTTTAAAATCATAAGTTGTCAAAATTAGTCCTTTGGTGAAAAATATCAAAAGTTTTGAGAAATTACAAGTTTGGTCCTCGAGTTTAAAATTGGCAAAAATGGCCCTTGGAATTTTGAAATGTCAAGTTTGGTCCTTGTATTATTGGAGCTTGTCACTTTTAGTCCCTTGGAGCAACTTTGATAAAATGGCGGTTTTGGTCCTTGAAGTTTCGAAATTACAAACAAGTCCTTGTATTATTTCCCTTGGCCTTGTCAAAACCAAGTGATCCACTTGTCAAACCCCCAGTGACCCCCCGCCATACCCATTGGACCCTACAATTTGGACCCCACAACTTTTTAATATCCAGTCAAACTCATTTGACTTAACCACTCCATTCGCGGGTTTACCTTCCTCATCATCACCTAGCCTCGCAACACCTCCCCTCCATCATCATCACCCACCATATTTCCCCCTCGAACACTGTTGTCCAAACAACATTTATTACACCCTCCCTTTCCCAAGTTATCGAGACCACTGTTTATATCTCGATTTGGCGCCAATTTATGGATGAATGGCGGGATCGTTTCAACTCGCATCAATGGCCATAAATGAAAGAAGAACTTTGTAAGGGCTATAAGAGAGAGAAGGAAGAAGAAGCAAGTGTCACCGCTTTAGACCATTGCTCTAATTTATTGTAATCGTTTTATAGTTTTAATGTTCAAACTCTCACGGGTTTCGGTTTTAATGTAATTTACTAGTTGTTTTAAGTATAAATTCACAAGTTTTAGCAATTACCGATTATTCGTCTAATTTTATTTTCCGCCATTTTGTTCTTGTTACAAAATCAAGTTTAACCTGTTCAATGATTGATATTAGTTTATTGAAGTCATTTGAAATTTAACTAAGTTAATTTAAGCAATGCTTGTTCTTTAATTTCCATTTTCAAAAAGTCTAAAAAGTCAACAAAAGTCATCATCCTTGTTCATCCTTATTTAGTGCTTATTTTGATTTTCTCGACTTATTTGGTATAATGATGGACATTTGCTTTTAATTTTACTGTATTGTAGTTGCTTGAATTAGTTTTGCTCTAAAATCAAGTTAAAAAGCCAAAATAGCTAAATTTTACTATATACTAATTAGTGCTTATTCCGGTGTTATAATCTGTTTCTATAGCTTTATTTTGAGTTACTTAGCTCTTAGGATTCATAAAATCGGGCTGCCTTAGTCAGTTAGCGTGTCTGTGTTAACGAGGTCTGTAGGGGGTGTTTGGTTTAGTAGCTAGTTAGGAGTTTAAGATTGTTTTAGAGCTTTAAATTGCTTCATGAGGATAGTTTAGGTTAGTATAAGTCGGTCTTTACATAAAACACATAGTCATTTCATGAGAAGTCAAAAATCCTTTTAATCCTCATTTTACGCATCAAGTTCTTCACCAGCAGTTAGCATAGCTTGCATTATCATCACTTTAGTTGCATAAATAGTAATTTTAGCTTTGAACTAGTCTTACTTGATTATCACATCATTTTCATTCCATTTGAGTCGATTAAAGTTCACAAAAGTCAACAGATATGTTTTATAAAAAGTCAAAGTAGTATTTTGTCAACTTTCAATCGATTTTTAATTCATTCTTAGTCATTCTAAAAATTTGGAAAAATTAAAATATCATTTTAAAGAGCTTGTCTCGCTTCCTCAAAAGAAAAAAATAAAAAAAATCCATAGCTAGAAGTGCTATGAGTTTGAAGTTAGTGGTTTGTGATTAGCGTTATGTACATTCGGTCTTAATCCGAATGCGAGGTTCCTTTCGGTGGTTGATAAAATTTGCTAGAAGCTTATTCAAGCAAGAAATTTGGGGCAAGCTTCTGATTATTTGGGTTGACTTTATGTTCAAGCTCGATGGTTGATTGGTCCTCTAGCTTATTCGAGAATAAGCTCAAAGAGCACCCTTGAGCTTGTTTCTTGAACATCCTGACTAAGTCCTTTTCTTTCAAGTGCTTTTTGGGTTTCTAGATTAGCTTATTCGGATATTTAGGAGCAATTAGTATAATTAGCTTAGGTTTAGTGTAATTCGACTTAGTTAGTGCTTATTTGTTACTTATTTGCTTGTTTGCTCTCTTTCCTTTAGTATTAGACCCCAGCTTATTTTCTCTTGCCTTTGTTTTCCCCTTTTTACTTTGCTTATTTTCGACTTATCTAGGCACACTTTAGTTAAAATGTTATTGCTTTATGCTCATGAACATTTCCCAAGCGCTTTTGTTCATATCGGTTCATAAATGGGTGTTTGGTTGAGTGCTTATTGAGGTCCCAAGTTTTAAAGGATGTTTGATCTTTACGTCCGTCGGTGGCAATAAGGCGTAGCGACTTATTATTGTGTTTTCATAAACAAAGTTTTACAAAACTTTCTTGTTTTGATTGCATTTTCAACCTCGAAAATTTCCAAAAAAAAAATGATTGTGCAAAAGGGAGGCGGGGTCAAACACAGACCTCTCCCTCATGAGATGATAGCATGTGCACATGACCATGACGCCCTTGGGACTTCTTCGTTCAAATGTTACACTATTAAATACTTAAGCCGCGTTTGGCGGTTTGCTTATTAGCTTTCTTTAGCTTATTTTGAGCTTATTTCCAAAACAACCAACTGTTTTCTTATTTTCCTGATTAAGCATAACTCAAGGTAGTTTTGTGAATTTTGAATTTTCAAAATTTTTAGTATTTTAATAATTTAATTAGTGTTATTTGGTTTTAATTAAGTAATAAATAATTTAAGAGTCGTAAAAATACCCGGCTTTTCCTAAAATTTTCTTTTGTCATATAGTAGTGCAAGAAAATTGTTTTTACACTGTATGACTTTTATTTCTTAAATTTTACGTTTTTTGCCTTCTTGCTCGCGTAATTTTTATAAATAACGTCACGTTTTCATTTTAAGTTACGTTTTAGGTAATTTAAGTTTAATTTTTAGTTAAAATAGTTTATTTAAGTCATTTTGTTTTATAAAATCACAAAAACATCATTGTAAAAATAGTGATAAGCGTTCATTTAATATTTTTATCTTTTTCTCTTTAATTTGCATTTAAGCCCACATGGTTTATGTACTTTTCTTTAGGTATAAATCAATCATATCTGTTTTCCATTCAAATCATCTCGATCACTACTACGTTTGATTATTCTCATACGGCTCATTTGGGACATAACGACCGGAAACCTATACTCTCTCGATCTTCATTGCATTTGTTTACGATGTTTTAAGTTTGTTCTGATTCGGCCATTCACAAGTGGTCGGCTTGGTGATAAAACTTGGTGTTCGGGAGGCGAATCAAATTTTGGCGCTTTGTGCGGTCTGTCTTGATTATCTTCCGTTTAGCATTAGTGATTTGAATATTCATCCTTGTTTATACCATCTATATGTATTTATATTTTCTTATAAAATCAAAACCAAAAGATTTTCATTCTTTGTTTTTACAAAATGTTTATCAAAAATCCAAAATATTCATCTTTACCTCTTACCCTTTTGATTCTTTATCCCTTTACCCTCTATCCATTTGATTCTAACTTCTTCTATTCTCATGGAATCTCTGTCATTGACCCAGTGCAGGGACAGTTGAAAACTTCAGACTTTATCGCAAATGTCAAGAATTCGTGTTGTTCGTGATGATCCATTAATTCTGCGTAGGAAATGGAAAGAAACCGGGTGACAAAGGACCACTGCTTCCTCGATAATGGAGGTGCTAAATCGTCCAACCTCGGTTATCAAAATCTAAACCCTCGATTGCTCTAAGCCGTCTAAAATTGATCCTAAACTTTCACGATTTACGGTTAAAAGCAAACATGCAAATTTAGACCGGTGACTAGCAAGAATAACTTGCCTAATCTTCACGTTTCTAAAGAACCGAACCGAGAGACCATAACGGAAGTGGTGGAAATTGCTAGCTCTCGAGCCACGCCTTGTCCCAGCCGGATTTTCAAAATGTTCTTGAGACTTGATAGTGGGTGGGAAGCGGTGGGTGGGTGTTTGTTGGTTTGACACAGGGTGTTATATTGGACGGGGTCAAAGCAGGGGTCAAGTGTTTGGCGGGGTCGAAAGGATACAAAGGGTTCAAAGGTCAAGTCTTTGTTTATTAATACAAGGACCAAACTTGCAATTTCACAAAACCAAGGACCAAATCGCCAATTTCTCAAAGTTGTTTCAAGGGTCACTTTGCCAAGTTTCAATAGTACAAGGACCATAATAGACATTTTAAACTTCAAGGACTATTTTGCCAAATTTGAAACTTGAAGGACCAAACTGTAAATTCTCAAAACTTATGAAATTTTTCACCAAAGGACTAATTATGACAACTTATGATTTTAAAGGACCTTTGGTGACTTTTCTTTAAAAAGTGCTCGGGGACTATTCGACAACTTTTGAAACTTGGGGGCTGAAGCGCCAATTATGCAAACTTAGCTCATTTTCATCGATTTTAAAATTTTGCATCGAAACATATAAATGCAATTTTGAGATATTTTCGATATTTTGATGCATTTACGGCGTTTTTAAATGTTTTCGGTTCGATTTGACCAAAAATGATGAGTATTTACACTCATCACAAGCACTCTCTAAATCTACCATCCCAAAGCGTAACGATGAAGACCCCATAGACCTTTCACTAGCATCCGGGATAATATTAAAATCACCCGAGAGGGCCCGAGGCATTTTGACAACATGGCTATGAATGACAAGGTCCTTCCATAACTCTTTCTACCACTACTGACATGAGCATAAATGAAAGAGCAAAAAACTTCTTATTACCATTCACAGATTCAACAAACACATTCATAGCTTGAAGCGGGCCGACTATCAAGGCATAATCTATGACATTAGGATCCGCTTCAATAACAATCCAGTACCCCCATCGCATAGAATTATTAGATATCGATCCATTTCCTAGAACTTTGGAGCAGTTTTACTAAGCTTATTCTTAACTCTAGTCTCAAAAGACCACAAAGCTAAAACCTCCATCTCTAATTAGATCAATAACCCGCTTTTGACTAAATTCATTTCCAAGCCCCTCGCATTCAAGCAAAAGCTTTAAGATTCATTTAAAACACTTTTGCTATTGCCCCACTATCCTCTTCAGCGGGGCAACCACTAACATTCTCGGGATTCATAAGCGCCATACCCTCGGTTCGATTCCATCATCTTCATCAATATAAGGCTCTAACCCATATTTAGAACATTTTTGATAAAATAATCTAATTGAGGCAAGACCAGTCGGATTTATAGCCATTGAAGGATACTTGCAGTTCATCACATCCTCCTTACGATTTCAACAGGCCATACAACATTGACATAATCATCATCATCACCATCTAGAAACTCGACTTCCTTATCATTCATCTCCCGATCTTCAAAAACACGAAAAGCATTAGAAGGGGAATATCTTCAACCAAAGCATTAGTACCACTGAATTAGATCACAGACTAACCAATACTTTGGGCTTAAAGTTTTCATTATACTTAGAACTAAGAGGAAGCATGAACCAAAATCTCCTCCTTCTTGACCACTATCCTTTTGCTTATTGTGCTTCATCATACAAACTTTATCATTAACACCCTTAGCCTTCCCATTACCTATTTGCTTAGCAATACCAAATGAAGGCGATGATGATTAGGACCCACTCTATTACCAAAAACCTAGAATTTCCAACGGTAGCTCTATTGAACCCATGAGAACCCTTACCACGATAAAACATTATTGCACTATTTCTTTGCTGCTAGCACTGTTGATCAAAATTATTACTAACGGGTTTATTCTTTTCCCAACTTGAATAAATCCTCTTCATTATCCTTATCAACACTCCTTTTGCCATGATTAACATCCTTAATCACCATTTTATCTTTAACATTCCTAGCGACCATCTCGGAGTCGAGAAGAGGTCTAACTTTACATGAAATTGTCTTATGACCAAGCGTCTTACAATGAGTACATTCGGAGGCGCCATTGATACTTCACCTCAATTTACCAATTCTAACAGGCCTATCACCAATTTGAGGGTACTCGATCTCAAGAGAATGAGGAAGGTCATCGTGAAACTTCCACAAAACTCTATCAAAATCCATTTTAGGATTTCTTCAAACATCTTTCACGATCATCTTATCCATTAACATAGGCTTCCCATCCCTCCAGAAAATCTTACAATACCATTACCATTACACAATTCCATAGGAATACCATAAACACATACCCAATAGGAATAGTACTAGGTTCAACCTTCTCGAGCCAAATACGGGTTCCCATACATTCAAACCAAAGGGATATTATTCACCATCAAGGACCACTCTCATTACTTGCTTTCATACTCTTCTTCTTCTTAAACTTAAAATAGAACAATGACACTAGTCTTAGTAATATCAAATCCCATAAACCCTCCACATCTTACTCAATTAGAACTAACCACGCATAATCCATAGAGTACCCACAAAATACCCATATAATTGCAATGCACAAGCCTCGCTACCCCTTAATATCCTCCACGAAATAGCAATTCTCCTAAAACCATCACTACCTTTAGAAACACCTTTGGGAGCAAAGTGCATCGCAATTCCCTATCCTCAACACCCTTCTTAAGTTTCTCGACAAAAGAATCAATATTAAAGAGCCATGATACTTAAGAACACGAAACCAGCTTTACGGAAGACCAAATAGGTTGGACTTATAAAACAAGCTAGCCTAAAGCGAACCTGAGAAAGACCAGCGGAGGGTTTTAAGAATACCCTTACTAATGCCTCCCCACCAAACACAAACCACAGACCCACATGTTACCGCATCCTCCTCATCCTTGTTAGTTTTCCTACTATTTTCATCCTCAACATGCTCAACACCAGCCATATTAGACTTACTAGTAATATTACTAACTAAGCAAGGATCTGAGAACAATCCATCATACTCCCTTAATCTCACCCACATTACTATTATCAATATGCTCGAGCAAACATCACTAGGATTATTAATAAAAGAACCATCATTATCACTAATCAAACAATGACTGCGAAACTTAGCACCACTACTAACGGACTTACTATCAACCTTAACTCCTTCATGAAACACCATTTGCTTAGCAATATTATTATCATACTTCATTTTATCAAGAACCTTTGTTTAAGCATCATCAACAATAACATTACTAACATTAGACAGCTTACCATTATCGGGCACCAAAGGAAGAAGACTCACTATGACTCCTACCCAAACGCACCCGCGAATTTCTTAGACTTTTAAGAATAGCCCCGGATCCGGTGACGAGACCCGAGAGATGCACTTTAATAACCCTTTTAGGACGATTTTAGCACCCTTAAGTCTACCTCTAGACTTAGAGTTTTGATTTCAATATCGGGGAAAATAGGTCTATGGTGTAAATCATCGGGCGTTATCCGAAAGAAGTACGAAACTCATCACTAATAACATCGGGGAGTTACGTGGATTCAATCGGCATGACGGATAAAGCAAAAAGAGTTTTAATCGGAAGGATTACTTGAAAAGAGGCACAACAATAAACCTAAAATTCCCATGGTTAGCTTGTTGTTTGGGGAAGGCGAAAATCGCTAAAATCGCCTTGAGGAAGAGAGAAGATATCCAAAATGCATTTTACAAGAATGATTTTCATGAAAGCAATAATGGTTACTCAAAGCAGTCGAACCCGATTACCATAACTAGATAATTTCAAGCGAAACACACCATACTTTGAGCGATGGGTTGTTTTGTTTATTTATTTGTTAGATTGCTAGTAATGTTCACACTCGCTTTCATTCGTGACACCATTTACCTCCATCAACGCTCGTAGTGTAGTAGACTAGTAGTGACCATCACGGGTGAAATGTGAGGAAAGTGGCGAGAGGTAAATGGTGATGTGGAGGCGAGGTGGAAGGTAATTCGGTGTGACCATTACCTCTAGTCTTATACCAAGCAAAACCTTCAAAAACACACGGAACACCAAGTAGTTTCCTATCATGCTTGAAATAAGATTTCTGAAAATTACTAGACACAAATTAACAATAACAATAACAAAAGACAGAGGTGCAATGCTACTAGACACAAATTAACAATAACATGAAAACATGAAGTGTAGAGAACGATACCGTAAACCTTTTGATTATGGAGACTCGGAACATAAATAAAAATAAAAATAAAATAAAAATGATGAGGCCTATGAAGCTCACGGTTTTCTTAAGATATTCATCCTCTTCACGGTTTCTTGAGAATGATGAGCGTCCTCTCTCACAATACAATAACAATGAATAACCCATTAGCACAAGCGAGTTATCAAGGCGAATCAATACGTGTCTTTCCTCTATTACGAGCGAATAAACAATGAAGATCGAAAGGATGGATATATATGAATATATAGTATTTCTTGGTGTAATGAAATGAGAGAATAGCTCTCGATAAATGAGTAAAGGCGGATGAAAAGCGATTCAATTAAATGTGAAACTAATATTAGTAATGTCTCATAAATTTGAATAAAATCATAAATTGATTTTATTTTTAATTTACATTAGCATCTATTGTCATTCATGTTGACTACATTTTCCAACAGATGTTACTCATCTAAACACCTACTGAGATCAAAGCCCTTGGCGTTACACATAGTATCTACAAAAGAAATTTTAACAAGGGAGTTAATTATGTGGTTAACGTGAAGACCTCATGAGCCTCTATAATTCATTATTCTCCGCAACTAAAATATTAATAATTAAGAACTAATAAGAACAAAGTACTAATATATTATCAATTCATAATCTCGATCATCTATAAATACTATGCAAGACTTCTCCTAATGTACACACAGTTTAGCAACTACTACTTGAGCCTTGACTCACTAGTTATAGCTTGGTTTCCGTAAGCATAACAATGGCTTCAGAGCTTTGAGAAGAACTACTTTTGTTCTTGATCTCAACCTCCTCTTCTTCACTTTGGTAAGTTCATACCCACTTCACTAAAGGCCAAGTGCCCAAAGATGCTCTTAAGTTGGGTGTGTGTGCCAATGTGCTAAAAGACTTGGTGGCTTGGTGCATGGTGTCGTTATAAGGAGCCCTCAAAACACCTTGTTGCACTCTCATTGAAGGTCTTGTTGATCTCGAGGCGTGATGCGCCTTTGCAAATCATCAAGGCTAATGTCTTGGGTATAAACCTCAATGTGCCAGTATCCTTGAGCTTGTTGGTTAACTACTGTGGAAAGGAGGTTCCTTCGGGTTTCCAATGTGAATAGAGATCTTTACTCTCTGCAAGTGTGTTTCCTTTCCGTTTTTTAATTTCCTCTTTCCTTTGGTTTTGGTGTATGTGTCGTTTAATTCGTCTTGATTTCTATGTTATGTTTTCTTCTATAATATTTATTTATTTGAAGTAAAAGGCTCACCACCTTCGTTTGTACCATTATAATTTCCTTTTATAACGTTGTAATTTCATATCCGATCACAACTAATGTGACTATGATTAAATAAATACATGTTTTCAAGATAACGACATCAAATCCATTATGGATAATGATGATGTGGATAAAACAAAGCGATACCGACTTCAAGTTAAGGTCAATGTGTGAAAATTAAGTGCTTAAGGATGCTACCCTTATTTCAGTTTTTTTTTTTTTTTTTTTTTTTTTTTTTGAGCGGTGGAATTATATATATACTAGCGAGAAACTAGAAATTTGAAAGCTAGAAATTTCTAAGGATGCTACCCTTAGAAATTTCTTTTGACCGTCCCAAGGAAAGGCTGAGTAATGGCATGGTATAACATGCTAAGCGGGACATCGGACATAACGAAAACATTCATCATAGTTCTGGGACGGAAAGACTTAATACATATATTTCACCATTCAAGGCACTTAGGCGCATATTAAAGCAAGATAAGGGTGCTAGAGATGCTTCCAATATTGTTTATACATTACTTTTACGTCAAAATGTCGCCGTATCCAAATTTACTTGAAATTGAGGAAAGTGAAAAAATAATCAAGAGGAATGGATGACATTGTTTGTGTTAAACCATTGATCGGCTTCTTTTTTTTTATAAGGCGGCATTTAGATTAACACGAGTTAGGATTAATAAGTTACAAGTGTGTTCATTGGATTAAAGATGTAATTGTATGATCTCATTCTAATCTTGTTTCCCAACACGGTTGGTTTATATAATATATTCTCGTTCAAAAACATGATCACATAATTTAATTGATTTATACTAATGATCGACTATATTTAACAATCCGCTAATCAGCCTTTATGCTTGCCAAATTGTACCTTACACGAAACAAACGATGAAATAATAAAATATATTATGGGTGGATTCTTTGTTTTGATTAAGTTTAAGCGTATCTTTGTTTTGAAATAATAAAATATACTACGGTGGCCTTGTTGTAAGGGCCACGATGGTCTTATAAGAGACTCGAGTTTCAACCTTGCTAAGTAAACATCTTGGGATAGATGGTTGGTTAATAGACGGAAAGCGACCACGGAAAACCTATTAAGCCGCAGTATATCATAGGCTCATAGCAAAAAAACTCTCCCGGTAGCTGAAGAAGAATCTTTCTCCATTTACCCGTTTGTATATGCATAGTTGGTATAAACACAAATCGGAAGTAAAACCTTGTTTGACGGCACTTACCCAAACCCGTATGAACCTATGAGGAAGTGAACAAATAAGGCAAACTAAAAGCAACTCTAATCAGCCCCAAACAATATCAAATTAGCCCAATCGGTGGTAGTAAAGATAATCAAACACACAACAAGAACACCAATCTTTTAGCGTGGAAAACCCCAAAACGGGTAAAAACCACGGGACACCTAGTGCCGCTTAAATCCACTATCAACAAGGAGAGGTACACAAGGTCTTCTCTAGATAACACTAGAGGTATACAACAAACATCATAATCTTGGAATCAAACATCAAGATATATGGCAACAATCAAAGAACAAAAGGAAGAATATCACCAAAATAAGATGCAATCTGCCCAGGTATGAAAACCGCACTTCCAGGCCTCAAAATCAAAATCCCAACGGTCAAAACATTCCTTTCAATGTTAGGAAGCTTCAGTCCGAAAATCGTGACGATCCGACGGTGCAATCTCCTGTGATCGGAAGAACACTACAGTTGGGTTTGGGTGATATCTTACTCGAAAGTCTTCTTTCTTTTCATTTTTGTTCCTCAAACTTCTCTCACACACTTTCTAAACCTGAACATATGCGGTAATATAGAGTCTAAAATGGACCCAAGATGGGCCTCAAAGTGTTGGGCTATTAACCTCATGGGCTAAGAAAAATACCCAACAAATCTCCCCTTTTTACTTTATGAGGATGAGTTCGCCATCCGGCGATCGAGCAACACACCTTCAACTTTTCTCTTGCTCTGACCTTTGTCAACATATCGGAAGCATTATCATCCGTATGAACTTTATTAAGTTCAAACATACCATCTTCAATAGCATCTCTAATCCAATGATAACGAACATCAATATGTTTTGTTCTTTTGTGAAACATCAATTCTTAGCAAGGTGAATAGCACTTTGATTGTCACAAAGAACCGCATAACGTTGTTGCTTGAAACCAAGTTCTTGCAAAACCTTTTCAACCACAATAGTTCTTTGCGCTTACATTTTTTGCCACATACTCGACCTCTGTTGTAGACAATGCCACACACTTTTGCAATCTAGATTGCCATGAAACGACTCCCCACAAAGGTCATCAAATATCCAGTGGATTTCATGTTGTCCTTATTTCCGCCATATCACGAGTGCATGTAACCAACAAGCATGGGTTTCCATTTCCAAATGTGATACCCAATTTGGAAGTACCTCGTGAGATATCTAAATATCCATTTAATGACTTCCCGATGCTTCTTACGAGTTTGTGCGAGAACCGATGACAACACCAACTGCATGAGCTAAATCCGGCCTTGTACACACCATAGCATACATCAAGCTACCAACCGCTGAGGCATATGGAACTCTATCCATCTTTTCAATATTCTTTTTGGAAGAAGGGCAATCTTTATCAGTTAGCTTAAAGTTGGTAGTAAGAGGGGAACTAACCACTTTAGCTTTATCCATGTTGAACCTGCACAAGACCTTCTCAATGTATTGCTCTTGTGATATATGCAACTTCCTGGCACCTCTATCACGGAAAATCCGAATGCCAAGGATCTATTTTGCTGGCCCCAAGTCTTTCATAGCAAAAGACTTGCTCAAATCTCGCTTCAATTGGGCAATTCTTCCAACGTTCTTGCCAACAATCAGCATATCATCAACATATAGCAACAAGATGATGAAGTCATCATCACCAAACCTCGAAAGAAAACACAATGATCGAAGAGGTCTTTCGGTAACCTTGCTTCCCTATGACCGATTCAAATTTCTTGTACCCTTGTCTCGGTGCTTGCTTGACCGTACAAACTTTTACGAAGTCTACACGTATTCTTCCTTCCCTTAACACGAAAACCTTGAGGTTGCTCCATGTAGATTTCTTTATCCGGATCACCATGAAGGAAAGCTGTCTTGACATCCATTTGCTCCACCTCAAGATCGAGGCTAGCCGCCAAACCAAGAACAACTCGAATAGATCCCATCTTCACAAGCTGGAGAAAATCTCATCAAAATCAATACCTCTTTTCGACTAAAACCTTTAACCACCAATCGGCCTTGTACCTCGGTCTAGAAGTATGCTCTTGGTCTTCAATTTGAAAACCCATTTGTTTTTCAAAGCTCTCTTACCATAGGCGACTTCACCAACTCAAAGGTAGCATTCTCATGCAAGGAATTCATCTCATCTTGCATGGCTTCAAACCATTCCTTTTGTGTTCATCTTCCATAGCTTACGCATAACACTCGGGCTCTCCCCCATCTGTAAGTAAAACATACTCATGTGCGAGAATAGCGTGTGGAAGGATGATGATCTCTAGTAGACCGCCTAAGCGGAATGAATGGTGGCATATTAGGTCTTGGTAACTCGGGATGAGCGTCTTCATCTAAGTTTGGTTGCTCTTGATCATCAACATCATCGACACCTGTTCTTCACATTCTTCATCATTCGAATATCATCTCCAAGCGTGAGTCAAAATGTTTAGGAGGAACCGGATCCAAGTCAATGAGATCATCATTATGTTGAGGAATTGTTTCCTCTCGGCATTCTCAACATCTTTCAAAGTTGATCTTCCTCAAACTCTACATCTCGACTACGAACAAGTTTCTTTTGAGCTGGATCATACAACCTATACCCAAATTCATCTTGACCATACCAGGAACACACATGGCTTAGACTTCACATCAAGCTTTGATCTTTCATCTTTGGGAATATGCACGGATGCCTTGCATCCAAAACTTCGTAAATGACGATATGAAACATCTTTGCGCTCAAACCACATCGGGAACATCAAAGCAAAGGAACACAAGGGTTAGATTAATAACATGTACCGCCGTATTCAAAGCCTCACCCTAAAAGAAGCGGGCAACCACATGTGAAAGCAAGCATCGACTCTCTCGACCAAAGTTCTATTCATCCGCTCTGCTAAGCCATTCAAGCTGCGGTGTCTTGGTGGAGTCTTTTGATCTTTGAATTCCATGCTCTCTACAATAAGCATCAAAGGGGCCAATGTATTCACCTCCATTGTCGGTTCGAATACATTTAAGTTTCTTCCTGTCTGCCTCTCAACTAAAGCATGAAGCTGCTTAAACACATCCAATACTTGATCTTTGGTCTTCAAGGTATATATCGAACCTTTCTTGGTGATCATCGATGAAAGTGACAAAATAAGAACACCCACCAAGTGTTTTAGTCTTCATGGGACCACGGACATCGGAATGTACCGGATCAAGTATGTTCTCCATTACGAAGAAGAACGACTCTTAAAAGCAAGTCTAGTTTGCTTTCACCTTAAGCAGTGAGAACACTTCTTCAAGTTGATATCATGCACACCGGATAATACATTCTTCTTAGAAAGAATAGACATCCCTTTTCACTCATGTGACCAAGTCTCTTATGCCATAACTCGGTCATATCATCATTGTCTCTGACATTGACAATGCTCTTGGATATCTTCGGATGTGTCATGTATAACTTGGATTCCCTTTTCCTCTTGCCACGATCAAGGATCCGAGAGTTACTTTCCACAAACCATTACGAGGCTGTTGTGGTAACCATCTTCATTAAGAAGACTGTTGAGATAATATTGAGTCTCATATACGGGACATGTTTTACATTATGCAAAACCAATTCCATCCCGTGTCAAACTTCAAGCAAATATCTCCAATACCAGCAATTCTTGATAGCCCAGTATTACCCATCCTAACAACACCGAAGTCACCTGGTGTGTAAGATGAATAATAATATTTTCGTGTTGCAACATGACATGTAGCACCATTGTCAAGAATCCAACTCGAATCATCATTAGCAAGGTTGACCATATCATAATCATAACAAACAAAGAACTCATCTGTGGTGGTATTTACTTCAGTATTATCATCACCATCATCATCTTTCTTGTGTTTGTTCTTACGGTTGTTGTAGTTCTTCTTCTTGTTCTCCTTTTTCAAGCATGCGCAAAACTTCATCGTGTGCCCTTTTATGGCAATGATAGCATTCAACATCGACAAATTTTCCTTTCTTTGGAACTACTGCGATGATTACCTCATTACTCGGGCCTCTGCTTTGACTTCTCCCCCGCCTTTCTGTGACCAAGACATCGGTGTGAAGAAGAACCTGTGACTTTCTTCTCATTTCTTCATTGAATCTTGCCTTTAGCCAATTCCATGGTGATAACACCATCAGTGCGAGTTGGACAAGGATGTCCTAAAGTCTCCCAGTATCCGGTAAGGTACCAAGCCACAAGCCTTGAATCTCATCTTCAAACTTGATACCCATACACGCAAGTGATTTATAATACCGAAAAACATTTAAGTGATCGATAATAGGAGACCCATCGGTATACTTTAATCTCATCATTTGCTTGATTAAGAACAACTTGTTGTTTCAGTTTTCGAGCATATAAGCTGTTCAAGTTTGTTCCAAAGAGTACGAGCATGTGTCTCTCACAAATATGGTTCAAAACATTATCATCAACCCATTGCCTAATATACCCATGAACTGTCTATGCAAAATAGTCCATTACGCATCTGTTTTGTTATCGGGTTTCTCGATGAAAATCTGAGCAAGTAGTAGTCTTTAACATAAAGGAGATCCTCCATTTTCCTTTCCAAACATGATAATTAGAACCATTCAAACTAATCATCCTACTTGTATTAGTTTCCATCGTTCAAACAGTTAAGTCCCCAAACCAAGAACCAAGCTCGATACCAATTTGTCGGTAAGTAAGTATAAACCTTGAAGCTAGACCTTTGTTTGACAACACTTACCCAAACCCGTATGAACCTATGAGAAGTGAACAAATAAGGCAAACTAAAAGCAACTCTAATCAGCCCCAAACAATATCAAATCAGCCCAATCGGTAGGTAGTAAAGATAATCAAACACACAACAAGAACACCAATCTTTTAGCGTGGAAAACCCCAAAGCGGGTAAAACCACGGGACACCTAGTGCCGCTTAAATCCACTATCAACAAGGAGAGGTACACAAGGTCTTCTCTAGATAACACTAGAGGTATACAACAAACATCATAATCTTGGAATCAAACATCAAGATATATGGCAACAATCAAAGAACAAAAGGAAGAATATCACCAAAATAAGATGCAATCGCGGTATGAAAACCGCACTTCGGAGCCTCAAAATCAAAATCCCAACGGTCAAAACCTTCCTTTCAATGTTAGGAAGCTACATCCGAAAATCGTGACGATCCGCGGTGCAATCTCCGTGATCGGAAGAACACTACGATTGGGTTTGGGTGATATCTTACTCGAAAGTCTTCTTTCTTTTCATTTTTGTTCCTCCAAACTTCTCTCACACTTTCTAACCACGAACATATGCGGTAATAAGGAGTCTAAAATGGACCCAAGATGGGCCTCAAAGTGTTGGGCTATTAACCTCATGGGCTAAGAAAAATACCCAACATCACACTTAAAAGTGTGAAGATTTGTTTCAAAATCCTCATTAATACATTAGAGACCAAAATATAATTGGTCACTACAGTAACCAAATAACGCTCTAGTTTTAGGTGACGACTTTATTAACCCTGTTAGTGACGGAAGATTTCATCACAATATTGATAGTGACGAGAAAGAGGTCACTGTTATTTCTTATTAGCGACTAAAAAGTCGTCACCAACTACTGAACATTAGAGACCAAGTAGGTAGTCACCAAACAGCATATGACAAAAAAAATTGGTACAAATTTTCATTATACTCCAGTACTCCACAATAATTGTTTTGCAAGTGAACTAAAATAAAAAAATCAGAGTAACGCAAGTCTAGCATATTAACTTCATTCAAGAATGGGATCTATAGTCTCGGAATCAACGATTAACACATAGTAACTCTACGAAGCACCAATATGGACTAAGATCTCAGCAATAAAAAAGAACCGGAGAATATGCTAAGCCTGTAAATACTAAGAGCTTTCCTCATATCTCCAGATGTTGCACTGCAGCTACTTCCTGCAAATGTTTTGCCTATGCACAGTCAAGAACTTTGCCATTTTTTCAACAAAAATTATAACATTGAAAGTATGGTATGTCATTGTAAAAGTTGGGCCATTGTAAAAGTGATTGCATATAACATTGAAAGTATGGTATGTCAAACAAAAATTATAAGATGCTTTAAGGGTGTACTCACCCGTTTGCAAAGTTGAGTGCTTTACAAGGCCATGTAAGGAAGTGCCTGAAGAAACAAAACATAATATTTAATTTGCAGTAAATAACATTAAAGTAAAAGTAGTTAATTAATTAACTAGCATTGCTCATTTCTAGAAGTATTTAAAATCACCGAACTACGACAAGCTCGATAAGTTGCAGATAAAACTAAAAGAACAAAGGGAAAAATCATAAACCTGGAGCGTACCACCATGCATTCTAACAGCTTTCCATTTATCTTGATAAGAATGCGTCCCCTCCTATAAGAAACTCAAAGCCCTCACCACCTGCAAGATCATATCAAAGAATTTTATGTAATTTAATATATTACTTTACAAAACATACAAAAGCTACATCTGTAAAAGGGTGATGAATTGAAGCGGATGCGAATAAATTATATATTATACCTACTCATTCTAAAGGTAGAAGAAAACGCAACAGCACTTGAAAACTTGCTGTCAGCATTCAAGGCAATTGCTTGTCCTTGCTAATCAATAATCGGGATCCACTAAAACCACCTCTAGTACCTGAAACCGCATGTTGTGTCCATAAGAATTAAAAACAAAAATTAACAACAATCATAAACTTGAGTTGCAACAATCAGATGCAGTAAGAAATTATTACACATACCTTTTCTATACTTTCCGTTGGTACCTCCTATCTTCAATCCTACACAAACAACGTCTGGCATAGAAGGAATTTCCTTATAGCTCAAAAATTAAAATGCAGAAAATACCGAACGAAAAAACCCAAAATCATGAACCTAAAACCGAAAAAGATAACATCAGTATCGCGCATAATTATTCACATTACCGTGCTCTATTGGATATTTCAGATTTAAAATACCCTGCTCGGACTGAGCCTCATCCCCAACACACCAGAACACACGAACATGAATTCTTCAAGTTGTATATCATATCAGTCGCAATCATTAAATTTCAAAATAGCGGCAGGTCTTTTATACAAGATAAGCAAAATCAAACACTATTTCCTGAATTACCTACTTTTAAGTAGCTTAAAAGTGCTAATTTATAAGAAGACACATAAGTACAAGCATTAATCAATCCCAAACACCCTAACTGTAAGTGCTGTAATCAACAGCTACAATCCTCGCCTACACACACACAATGCGAAAAGAAAAAACCTACAAAAAAATGCCGTTATCACAACAACTGGGTGTATAACCCTTTGCACCATGCACTCAAATCATAAAAAAAAGATGACTGTCAAGTGATGTTTTAAAAAATGCTTAATAGCTTTGGTTAAAAAGTGATGCAGGACATATCAGATGGAAATAAGGCGTCATCACATTTGAGGTCTGTAACTAAATAGAAACTATATATCTGTCGAAGAACAAGGTGGGGCCCTGCAGCCGACACAAATTGGAGCGATCAACCCTTGTTAAACTCAACGAACAAGGTGGCGCTGCCCTGGCAACAGCCATGCGCCAGAGCCCTTGCAGAGGTGATGGTTAGTTTGAGCCACATAACAACAATAACAATAACATACAGGATTAGAAGTTGCTGATTTGGACATGTCAATACTGGTATAATTTACTCGATGACAAAACTCACAATGGTTTTAAAAGGCGGCACTAAGATGGTAAGTCAAAGGAGCAATGAAACATGCACTGGTCAAGATGGAAATGTAAGCTTAATGGGCACATAATGTCAAGGAGGCATATGGTTCCAGCTAGATATTTGCTTTATACAGAACATTATTAACCAAGAATCTACGTTACACCTGAACATGGGTGATTAACTCATCGCTCATGGCCTACATAAGGAGTTCAACTTGTTGACTGGCAGAATAAAGAGTTTGCGCCGAGGAGAGGAAATTCCTAAAGGATACAGACAGACATCAAAGGCTGAACATTATTTCATGAAATTACTTATAACAAAGCTTCGACAGATTTTATGAACCTGTATCCTAGTAAGCCTAAGGCTGAGTGTGCCACATATTTCATCCCATCACTTCTGGTTAAAAACTGTGCTTAGTTACACATCCTAGTTGACTCAAGCCATTGTATCAGACCACTTGTTCATTTACAAAAGTTATGGTCTCCGAGCACGCTTATGATAGGATTGTGACATCAGACTGTCAGAGTCGACGCTCAGTTGCCTTGCAACCCATGTAAGTATGTAACCCGTGTCCCTGTTTATAAATCTCACAACCGATTTAACCCGCCAACCCTAGAACGACATGTTTAACAGTAAACTGCATTTAGACCCGCTTATGTTGGTGTTCACAAAATTGACACCCGTGACTTGTTTATGGATAGAATTAAGTACATCTTGTGGATATATTGTGCATTGCAGATTGACGTGCTTACCATGTCAATTATGGATGCTCAGTTAAGTTTGAGAAACTATTCATGTGCCTAGAAAACATATAAAATGATGATGCTACAACTATATGACTATATCCAAACTCTCACATATCCCCAACCGCGAAAAACTATTCACGCCACAGGTACCGCACTAGTGTCGACTAACAAGTAACCTCTTAAGTTTTATTCTATCATTTAAAACCATAGCCCTTATCACATATCATGTTACGCCTAAATATTGCAAATAAACAAAAGTTGTTTGTTACGAATATAATCAGTTGTATGCAAGCGAACACCGCCTCCATCAACAACAAAACCTTCTCACTCTCACCAGATTCAGTTACTCCACTGCTATTCATCAATTTAAACACATATGTTCTGCATCAATCAATTCATCATCATCATCATCATCATCATCATCATCAACATCATCATCATCATTATTATTATTATGTAAAACACATATATGAATAAAAAATTAGGGTTTGAAATTGACCTTAGGCGAAAGATCATAAACGTTAGAGCAACGATTCACGACTGCAAAAATGACGACAAAATATCAGTACTCATCAATCGCACCTCATACACATTTAACACAATCGATCTCAAAATATCAAAAACACATCAACACAATCACACAGACATTTCTAAAGTATCAATTTAGAATTGTGATAACCTAGCACATCTAAAGTCAATACTTTCTCTAACAGACATTTCATCAAACCCCTTTCGTGCGCAACCTAAATCGCCATAACTAACACCTAAATCAACTCGGTAATGTAATCACGTAAATACCTGAGACTGACGAATACGGATTTGAGAGATCTCCGATTCACTTCGAGCTTGAATCAGTAATATAACAACTCAGTAATAAATCTCTGATTCACCTCAAAAGCTGAATGAACTGGTGTAATGAATTGGTTACTGAAAAAGATGTACTGGTTACTGATGTGTTAATCGCCAAGATGATGAATTGGTGGAATGAATTGGGTTTTTTTAATCGAAAATTAACCGGTACGTGGGCGGTTAAGTGGATTGGGTTTTTTCATTCTGTATAAGTTATAAATGGTTAAAGTTAATATTTATTTTTTAATTTGTTTGATCTTTTATCACGCTTTGTATAAGTGTGAAGTTTTTCAGGTAACAGTAATTTTACATATTTTCACAATTTTACGGTGACGAAAAAGTTTTGTTACTTCACACTTAAAAGCGTGAGCTTTTCATATAGTTCTTTACATTAAAAACAACGATATAATTATGTTAGTACCACATTTATAAAGCGTATGCGCTATGTTTACCCATTAAAAGCTGATGATGCTTTTTACGACACTTCATTTTTATCACACTTATTAACGAGAACACTATGACACACTTATATGTGTGAATATCCCGAAAATAAAGTTAGCGTTTTATTAGGTGTGAAGAAAAAAGTGTGTAAAAATGACCAATTTGTTGTAGTGAATCAACTTGTTCTAATAATCTAAAAACATGATACATGCCAAGAATACATCAAAACAAAAAACGAAGCCCACCTGATCGAATACTAAATAAATCTTTTTTCTTCACGGGTCTGATTTAGGAAGCAGTAGCTGTTAAAATACATTATTAGCCACCATAATTTAAGAATAACTCATAATGGATACGTACATTTCTAACCTAATGACAAATAGCATGCATATGCATTAGTGAAATACTCCGTATATTTTAATCTTCAGAAAATTTCTTAGGTGTAATATATATATCTTCATGCATCATATAAATGATAAGTAATTAAACTAGCTAAGTTACGTGCTTTTCCCTTTATAAGTGTTTACAGAAGATAATTCTAGGTTATCAAAACACTTTTCATGGCAATTGAGTTAGTTTAAAACAGTTCATTAAATGACAGTTTGTAAGTGCACTTTTAAAGACAGATTTACACAAGATATATTTTCAACCTTTAAATTCTTGTTTGAATATATCAAAAGTTTACAAGGATTGTTTGCCTAATACAATCCTAGTTGAATAGCAATTTGAGTGTTCTGTTTTCACTCGAATTAAAGTTAATGTTTGAGCACGGTGAATTCAAATGATGAATGTGTATCGCATTAATTGCAAAAGATAGCATTTTGTTCATTACAAACATTCTTTTATATAAGCACGCAATTAAGGCTTCCTAAAAGTTATTTTTCATATGTGTCCATTAAATATTTCTAATTTAGGTAAGGGTAAACTTTTTTTTTGAAAATTCTTGTAGTCCAAAATCAAAATCTGGTGTCTCATAGCATCTTTCTTCTCGATATCAGCTACCATCCATATCGGGTATATATTTTCACTATATCTGCGACATGGACGCGATATACCATAAATGATTCTCGCAAATAAATTTGTAGCATCTCGGTACAAAGGACATCTATCTGCGACGTGGTTTTACATGGTTTTTTATTGTTGTTCACACTTACTAAGGTCATCTAGTGTATTTCTATACGACATGGTGAGTAAATACGACGGGGACAAAGTTTAGGGCGTATGGTGTATAGATGCGTGAAAATACACGACATGGGAAAAAGGCCATATCGAGGATGAAAATACGACATTGACATATTTGGTGGAGGTAGGCAATATCATCACAAATCCACAACAGATATACAATTTCAAATTGTATTCCATTTTATATTCATTAGCGTCTCACAACTCGTTTATTTGTTTTCTCATTTTAGATTTAAAAATGTATTCTCATTTATAGATTTCGTTGTTATTACATTAAAAATGTTGTAGTTATCAATTGTCAATTTTATAATTTAACACTTGTTAACATTTTATACATATAACCTTTTACATATTTTCTATTTTGAAAATTGAAGATTTAGAAAACATGTTGTACTAGGAAGTACATAAGATTTAGAAAGTCCCATAAGATTTAGAAAACCATGATGTACTAAGCTTTTCTAGACATATATAATGATAATCTAGTAAAACACTACGTAACATTAATGTTCTAATTAATCAAAATGCATCAAATATAAATAACACACTTAAGTATTCTAAATTTAAATTACCGGATGAGTGTATATAAGTAAACAACATTATTTATTTATGCATGATTCGGTATTTTCTTGTGCCTACCTCCACCAAATATAAAATTATGGTCCAACTTGATTATCTCGTGTATTTTCTTGAATGGTGCCGACATGCCCTAAACTTTGTCCAATGATTGACCCGTATCGTGTATTTTCTTGAATGGTACCCGACATGCCTCTAAACTTTGTCCAATGTTTGACCCATATGGTGTATGTTTCACACTAGATGAGATTGGTAGCGTGAAAACGATAAAAAGGCATGTCGTGTATACATCGATTTTGTACCGACATGCTAAAAATTAATTACAACCATCATTTATGCCCATACCGTCCATATGCGTGTATATAGTGAAAATATATACGACATGGATGGGTAGTTTTGATATTGAGAAGAAAGATGGGTATGTGCAGACACGGTATTTTGATTTTGATTACTACAGCAATTTTCAATTTTTTTTTTGTGAAAATAGTGTTGACAAGCGTATCTCCTTTTTACCAACTCTCAAAAAGGAGTTGAATCCCATGAAAATTTGTTTTATCCACTTTTGCTTTTATGGTTTTCATGCCCCTTTTTTTGGATGTTTAGATACTTTTCCAAGTATCTTTGTTTAAGAGAGAACAAACATGATATTGTCAAACCTCGCCGACCGAACAACTTCTTTGGATATTGTGCTTGATTGTTGAGCGCATCATCGTTTAAAGTGAAGACTCTTTGTCTTCAAAGAACTCTTTCAAGATGTTATACTAAGTTTTTCTTGAGCGACTAGGCGACTACTTTTAATAGTTAAGGCTATTTTATGTTCAAATCTAAATAAAGACTATTGGTCATTGAATTGGCCCAACACTAAGACCATGGATCCGATCCAAATATATAAATGAAGCCTTATAGTATATCATTGTTTCAGAAAATAATAATGAATAATAATAATAATAATAATAATAAGGTCAACTTCGAACAAATTATATCAAGGTCACCCATCACCAAAGCCTTGAAAAGCTTACCTATTATCCGCCATTCGCCTAACAAAGTGATTAAGAACATGTAATCTTGTAAAAAATAACGGTCCTTAATTTGGCGGTAGGTATATAATTAAGTTGTATCACAAGTGCCCACGTTAACCGCTTGTTTATAAGTTTAAGTCCAAGTGCAACAAACATGTATGTAATGGATGTGTGAGTTTACCGTTTTAAAATATAGAAGGTATGTTTTCAAAACAATCTCTTCACAAACCGAAATACAACTAACCTCGTAAGTATTGAATAGTTAAGAACATCCATCTACAGTTACCAAATCCAAACACACTCCCAATCTTGTGTTTCGCAATTGTGTTTTCTTCCGAATAAGAAGAATAATAAAAATAAGAAGGATAGGAAAGTACAACCACTCATTCAGATGCTTTCTACAAAATGGATGCGTCTTCATTCAATTTCTCCCATATTAAAATGTGTGGGTAGAATTCTTTTACTTACCATTTTAATTATTCTTCTTATTGGATCCCTTCCCTATCAATTAATATGGTCTGTTTCAATTTGGTTTGGCTTTTTCAAGTCTTCTGGCAATATATGACTTGTAACTTTCCGTGTTCATCATTGTATATTTACTTCCTACCCTTTCGTTTGAAATTGCAAGTCCTTGGCGAATCAAATCCCTTGTTCAACATAATGTCATGTGTTATTAAGTCAATTAGGATTGCGTATAATCCAAATTCACGTTCTCAAGGTAAGTTGGGTTCCATTCCAACCTTGTCCCATTCTTTTGTCTCTTTAATCGCGTATATAATGTGAACGTTATTGGGAAAACCGAAACAAAGCTTTTAAGTTAAAATCAAATGTCTGAATGTGTGGCCTTTCTATGTTAAGATAAACACTTAACTGGACCAAAATCACCACTCATATATTGCACTAAGACTTGCGTTTATGTCCGATCTGCATATCATTGAGCTAATATCAAGTAATTAGCTTGTTTATAAGTGCAAACGTATAAAGAGTAACTAGAAGAATGCAGCTGTGATGGCGTGGCATCCGATAACTATTTTATAGCGAACAAATGTTTTCGTTTTACGTCTAATTGAGTAAGTTCTTTCGTTTATTTCAAACTCCGCTTCCCGACTACTAAAGAAAACTCATAAAAATATATCAAAATGGATGTTGAATTAAAGCCAAAATTTTAAAAATATGGTGAAATTAGATCATAAAAAATTAAGCGGATTAAAGATATTTAAATTTAAAAATAAAGGTGATTAATTAGTTAGGAAGTAGCGTATGTCATTTAATAGGCTCTTTATTTTAGTTTGTTAAATTCCTCCTTTTTGTTATTTTTAGTTAGAAGTGATACGCGTATCATTTCGATGATTAGACTCCTTTTTTTTTTTTTTTTAATTCTTTCCATAATAAGCAGTAAAAAGTGCAATTTTTAAGCGCTTCAATTTTAGAAGGCGTAAATCGATTATAAAGTAGTATAGATTAGTTTTCATCCTTGCTTACTTTAAATTATTCATATTCAGGACCAAAGCCACCCAGGTATGAACAGTGATCGACATCATATTCTTACTCTTACTGTCACTCCTATAGATGATCTCAGTATTAGTAAAATGGGTTCCTTGATTTGAAAAGTTCATACCTACTCAATCACTTAATGAATTTGTGAACGTCGTTAGAGCCTATTAGTACGAAACTCACCTAAGACATTTTGTCCCAACTTCATTAGGAAACTTTGTAGACCTTGAGGCAGCTGCCTGCCTGTGCACTATCATCAA